>SJYQ01000184.1:720244-825342 GCA_006410935.1 Redunca redunca | reverse complement strand
TTCATCAAGAGGCTTTTTAGTTCCTCTTCACTTTCTGCCATAAGGGTGGTGTCATCTGCATATCTGAGGTTATTGATATTTCTCCTGGAAATCTTGATTCCAGCTTGTGCTTCTTCCAGTCCAGCATTTCTCATGATGTACTCTGCATATAAGTTAAATAAGCAGGGTGACAGTATACAGCCTTGAGGTACTCCTTTTCCTATTTGGAACCAGTCTGTTGTTCCATGTCCAGTTCTAACAGCTGCTTCCTGACCTGCATATAGGTTTCTCAAGAGGCAGGTCAGGTGGTCTGGTATTCCCATCTCTTTCAGAATTTTCCACAGTTTATTGTTATCCACACAGTCAAAGGCTTTGGCATAGTCAATGAAGCAGAAGTAGATGTTTTTCTGGAACTCTCTAGCTTCTTTGATGATCCAGCGGATGTTGGCAATTTGATCTCTGGTTCCTCTGCCTTTTCTTTCCTTTTTTTTTACATTTTTATTTTTACTTTATTTTGCTTTAGAATACTGTATTGGTTTTGCCATACATTGACATGAATCCACCAGGGGTGTACATGAGTTCCCAATCCTCAGCCCCTCACCTTCCAGCCCATATCATCTCTCTGGATCTTCCCCGTACACCAGCCCCAAGCATCCTGTATCCTGCATTGGACATAGACTGGCAATTCGTTTCTTACATGATAGTATACATGTTTCAATGCCATTCTCCCAAATCATCCCACCCATTCCCTCTCCCTCGGAGTCCAAAAGTCCGTTCTATACATCTGTGTCTCTTTTGCTGTCTCGCATACAGGGTTATTATTACCATCTTTCTAAATTCCATATATATGTGTTAGTATACTGTATTGGTGTTTTTCTTTCTGGCTTACTTCACTCTGTATAATAGGCTCCAGTTTCATCCACCTCATCCGAACTGATTCAAATGTATTCTTTTTAATGGCTGATTAATACTCCATTGTGTATATGTACCACAGCTTTCCTATCCATTCATCTGCTGATGGACATCTAGGTTGTTTCCGTGTCCTGGCTATTATAAACAGTGCTGCAGTGAACATTGGGGTACATGTGTCTCTTTCAGTTCTGGTTTCCTCAGTATGTATGCCCAGCAGTGGGATTGCTGGGTCATAAGACAGTTCTATTTGTGATTTTTTAAGGAATCTCCACACTGTTCTCCATAGTGGCTGTACTAGTTTGCATTCCCACCAACAGTGTAAGAGGGTTCCCTTTTCTCCACACCCTCTCCAGCATTTATTACTTGTAGACTTTTGGATTGCAGCCATTCTGACTGGTGTGAAATGGTACCTCATTGTGGTTTTGATTTGCATTTCTCTGATAATGAGTGATGTTGAGCATCTTTTCATGTGTTTGTTAGCCATCCGTATGTCTTCTTTGGAGAAATGTCTATTAGTTCTTTGGCCCGTTTTTTGATTGGGTCGTTTATTTTTCTGGAATTGAGCTGCATGAGTTGCTTGTATATTTTTGAGATTAGTTGTTTGTCAGTTGCTTCATTTGCTATTATTTTCTCCCAATCAGAAGGCTGTCTTTTCACCTTGCTTATAGTTTCCTTTGTTGCGCAGAAGCTTTTAATTTTAATTAGATCCCATTTGTTTATTCTTGCTTTTATTTCCAGTATTCTGGGAGGTGGATCATAGAGGATCCTGCTGTGATTTATGTTGGATAGTGTTTTGCCTATGTTCTCCTCTATGTTTTGCCTATGTTCTCCTCTAGGAGTTTTATAGTTTCTGGTCTTATGTTTAGATCTTTAATCCATTTTGAGTTTATTTTTGTGTATGGTGTTAGAAAGTGATCTAGTTTCATTGTTTTACAAGTGGTTGACCAGTTTCCCAGCACCACTTGTTAAAGAGATTATCTTCACTCCATTGTATATTCTTGCCTCCTTTGTCAAAGATCAGGTGTCCATAGGTGTGTGGATTTATCTCTGGGCTTTCTATTTTGTTCCATTGATCTATATTTCTGTCTTTGTGCCAGTACCATACTGTCTTTATGACTGTGGCCTTTCTAGTAGAGCCTGAAGTCAGGCAGGATGATTCCTCCAGTTCCATTCTTCTTTCTCAAGATTGCTTTGGCTATTCGAGGTTTTCTGTATTTCCATACAAATTGTGAAATTATTTGTTCTAGCTCTGTGGAAAATACCGCTGGTAGCTTGATAGGGATTGCATTGAATCTGTAGATTGCTTTGGGTAGTATACTCATTTTCACTATATTGATTCTTCTGATCCATGAACATAGTATATTTCTCCATCTATTAGTGTCCTCTTTGATTTCTTTCACCAGTGTTTTATAGTTTTCTATATATAGGTCTTTTGTTTCTTTAGGTAGATTTATTCCTAAGTATTTTATTTTTTTCATTGCAATGGTGAATGGAATTGTTTCCTTAATTTCTCTTTCTGTTTTCTCATTGTTAGTGTATTGGAATGCAAGGGATTTCTGTGTGTTGATTTTATATCCTGCAACTTTACTGTATTCATTGATTAGCTCTAGTAGTTTTCTGGTGGAGTCTTTAGGGTTTTCTAGGTAGAGGATCATGTCATCTGCAAACAGTGAGAGTTTTACTTCTTCTTTTCCAATTAGGATTCCTTTTATTTCTTTTTCTGCTCTGATTGCTATGGCCAAAACTTCCAGAACTATGTTGAATAGTAGCAGTGAAAGTGGGCACCCTTGTCTTGTTCCTGTCTTTAGGGGAAGTGCTTTCAATTTTTCACCATTGAGGATAATGTTTGCTGTGGGTTTGTCATATATAGCTTTTATTATGTTGAGGTATGTTCCTTCTATTCCTGCTTTCTGGAGAGTTTTTTGTCATAAATGGATGTTGAATTTTGTCAAAGGCCTTCTCTGCATCTATTGAGATAATCATATGGCTTTTATTTTTCAATTTGTTAATGTGGTGAATTACATTGATTGATTTGCGGATATTGAAGAATCCTTGCATCCCTGGGATAAAGCCCACTTGGCCATGGTGTATGATCTTTTTAATGTGTGTTGTCCTCTGCCTTTTCTAAAACCAGCTTGAACATCTGAAAGTTCATGGTTCATGTATTGCTGAAGCCAGGCTTGGAGAATTTTGAACATTACTTTACTAGCATGTGAGATGAGTGCAATTGTGTGGTACTTTGAGCATTCTTTGGAATTACCTTTCTTTGGGATTGGAATGAAAACTGACCTTTTCCAGTCCTGTGGCCACTGCTGAGTTTTCCAAATTTGCTGGCATATTGAGTGCAGCACTTGCACAACATCATCTTTCAGGATTTGAAATATCTCAACTGGAATTCCATCACCTCCACTAGCTTTGTTTGTAGTGATGCTTCCTAAGGCCCACTTGACTTCCCATTCCAGGATGTCTGGCTCTAGGTGAGTGATCACACCATCGTGATTATCTTGGTCATGAAATCTTTTTTGTACAGTTCTTCTGTGTATTCTTGCTACCTCTTCCTAATATCTTCTGCTTCTCTTAGGTCCATACCATTTCTGTCCTTTATCGAGCCCATCTTTGCATGAAATGTTCCCTTGGTGTCTCTAATTTTCTTAAAGAGATCTCTAGTCTTTCCCATTCTGTTGTTTTCCTCTATTTCTTTGCATTGATCGCTGAAGAAGGCTTTCTTATCTCTTCTTGCTATTGTTTGGAACTCTGCATTCAGATGCTTATGTCTTTCCTTTTCTCCTTTGCTTTTTGCTTCTCTTCTTTTCACAGCTATTTGTAAGGCCTCCTGAGACAGCCATTTTGCTTTTTTGCATTTTTTTCCATGGGGATGGTCTTGATCCCTGTCTCCTGTACAATTCATGAGGCACTCTATGTATCAGATCTAGTCCCTTAAATCTATTTCTCACTTCCACTGTATAATCATAAGGGTTTTGATTTAGGTCATACCTGAATGGTGGTTTTTCTAGTGGTTTTCCCTACTTTCTTCAATTTCAGTCTGAATTTGGCAATTTAAGTCTGCTCTATTAACTAACCCTAATCCAGAAAATTCATAGACACATTGGGTAATTATGAAAAAGGCACACTGGCTGTGAGGACTGGTGATGATTTCTGATATGCTGGGCCACTTTCAGGTTTCCCTTTCAGCCTGCAATTTTTTTTTTAAGCTAAGAATTCTATACAGATATGACAGGAGAGCAGCAATATTTCTGAACATAACACTTCACAGTCTTACTGTGGGAATACCTAGTCTTTAGGAAAGTATGGAGTAATTCAGAGAAAGTAGAGCACTAGTTGAGTTGGGCTAATTTGTATTCTTTTTAAAAAAACTCAAAAAACATCTTTTCATTTAAAAAGTTATTTAGAACACATAAAACAGGCAACATTTATTCTTTTTCTCATCTTCTGGTACGGGATCTGTTGGTGCCTCCTGCATGGTTGCGCTGTTGCTTTCTGAGCCAGTGTTGCTATCACTGGTCTCTTCCTCTGCCAGACTGTCCACCCCTTTCTGCCCACTCTCCTTGTCCTCAGGAGTAGACGTGCCTTCTTCACCATTCTGTTGGCTTTCTGTCGTATCTTCAAGGTGTGTCTCCTCTGTCTCCATCGGCATGCTCTTGTCCTCCTTCTTGTCTTCAGTCTTGCTTGATGCTGGCTCCTCTTCAGGGACGATACTGCTCTGGCTGCGGTCAGCTTGCTCTGCTGCCACTTTTTCCCTTTCCTCCTGCCTTTTTCGAGCCTGCTCGTTAGCTTGTGCAATTTTAGCGGCAATTTTTTCCATATCCACTTCTACTTTCAAACCACACAACTTTTTAAGCTCATTGTTAAATGAGTCTGTGCTTTCCAGGAATTTCCTCTTCTTTTCTTGGTGTCGCTCCTCTATTTGAAGAAGTTCAGGCTTCTAATTTTCGCTGATGAACTATTAAGGACTGGACCTGTCATTTAAGAACCTGCATTCTAGCTGTTGTGACAACTGACCAAACGTCTGGCACCACACTCTCACTAAGGATTTCACTGATAAGGCTGTGGTTTCTCTGGAAACTGGCAGTGGCTGTATGCTTCAATGAAAAGCCATCATCATAATCATCTGGGTCTTCAGCAGACTGAATGCTCATGTAAGGTTCTCCTTTCTCCATGCGAGACTGTCTCTGTCAACTTTCTTCCTCTGAAGCAGCTTCTGCACAACTTTTCACATTTATGTAAGCAAGGTACACAGGGGAATTATGGTAGGCCTTCATAGATTCATTGTATTCTATCTTTTCTGCTTCGTATTCGTTTAAATATTCTTGTTTTTCTTCATCAGTGAGATCTCGCCACATGCCACCAATAATCTTGCCAATCTCCCACAACTTTAGGTCAGGGTTGGAAGCCTTTACTTGGTCCCAGACTTTTCTGCTGTACCTCATGTAGGGCATCAGCGGCTTATCTTACATTTTGGAATCATGATACCAGAGGACGCTGTGACCCAGCCGTTGGTGCCTGGGTTCCCTCCCAGCCTATAGTTTTTGTAGGCGAGATGACTATATGGATTGTATTACACAAACCCTGGTATGCTGGGCATTTGTGTTGTAGGAGCTGGGGTGGTAGGTGGGGCATAAGATGGTCTTTTAGACATTTTGGAAGATTAAGTGCTCAGTTCCTTAAGAATGAATCTGAGACACCGTGGGCAGGAAAAGTGCCTGCAGCTCCGGCCTCCTAATTTGTATTCTTTGCATTTAAGCTTACTTTTGGCCACTCCTTTATCAAAAAATCACCTGTCTTCAGTACTTTTCCTTCAAAAGACTGAGGCTGTTCATCCCTCAGTCTATATATTTTTATTCTTTAATTTCTCCTTTGGAAGTCATGTGATACACATATTTATTATAAGATGGCTTAAATATCATGCTTGACACATTGTAGGCATTCATTATGTATTTTTTATGTGAAGGAATGCCATGATCTTTAATACATTTGATCAGGACAGGCTAGGATATGCTGTAGTAACAAAGAACTCTGAAATCTCAGTGGCTTAGCACAACAAAAGTACACTCCTTGCTCATCACAAGCTCTGACGTTAAGTTGTCAGGGACAGGTCTTCTACATCTGGTGAGTTAAAGATTCCCTTTAATCTGTGAGGCTGTCTTCTCAACAGCTGACTTCCAGACTAGTCCCAGTAAGCGAAGGGCAAGATGAAAGAGACCCATTGACTTTCAAGTACCTTGGGATAGAAATGAGAAATCACTTGCTCTTACATTTCTGTGTGCCAGATGCTATCATGTGCCTCTGACCCAGCAACAGGGGAGTGTGGGAGATATAAGGACTTCGTGAATATTCAGTGAGGACTACAGGCCTCTGCTGACCTTGAATTATAGGAAACAATGGGGTATAAATCTAAAGTCAATGCAATATCTTCCATATTTAGTTGTCTAGACTTCATTGCCTCTGAAAACTACAGAGAATTTTGTGGGGAAAATTTTCATGGTAAAACAAGTTTGGGAAATGCTGTGTACTATATTTAACTCATTGAATTTATAATGTATAATTACTTATTAAAGATTTTGAGAAGTTCCACATTAAAGAAACCTCTTAAATGATAATAGACAAGATATCACAAAGAGAGGTTAATTAATTTTTTTTATTTGATAAATATTTTTTGAATATCATTTTTTGCCAGGTGTTGAGCTAGACTTTTGGGGAAATTATATGAAAAAGATCCTTTCCTTGCTTACAAGGAGATTAATTCTGAGAGAAGAGTATAATGCAATTCCGTATAAGTGATCACATTACAATAGTGGATAAATATTTTATGTATTCACCAATGGGTATCTATATGTTTTTATACCAAAGAAAATGGTCTTGCCGTTCATTTGCGCATAGTTGGGGTGTTATTTTACAGCATTTTTATCCTACTGTAGGCAGAAAATTTTTAAAAATATATATTTTTTAGAGCAGTTTTATGTTCCCAGTAAAATTGAGCAGAAGGCACAGAGACTTCCCATATACGCTGTCAGTCAGTTTAAAATATTATGACACCAGTTTACTTTCTGCATAGTTGACAGTTTTCCTTAGTAGTATATACTATAAACAATTGTGTTATCAAGATAATATATCATAGATGCCAAATTAATAACAAAATATTCTAATGTGACTCTTACATTTTTAACTAGAAATGGTGCATTCTTATGTTATAAATATTAAACAAGCCAAATGGAGTATATAAAAATGTTAAAACTTTTGCCTACAGCCTTTAAGTCCTCTAACCTCTTTTGCCAGAAGTAGCTACTGTTGCCTTTTTTTCTTTCTGTATTCACATATGTACATGCCTACGCACACATATCCCTGGCCCTCTGTATGTGAAGATTTTATATTTGAGGGTTCCGCATCTGTGAATTCAACCAACTGTGGATGGAAAATATTCAGAGAAATATTCAAGAAGTTTCCAATAAGCAAAATTTCAACTTGCCATATACTGGCAACTATTTACATAGCGCTGACACTGTATTTACAACTATTTACATCACTTCATGGCAAATAGATGGGGAAACAGTGGAAATAGGGTCAGAGTTTATTTTATTGGGCTCCAAAATCACTGCAGATGGTGACTGCAGCCATGAAATTAAAAGACACTTACTCCTTCAAGAAAAGTTATGACCAACCTAGATAGTATATTCAAAAGCAGAGACATTACTTTGCCAACTAAGGTCTGTCTAGTCAAGGCTATGGTTTTTCCAGTAGTCATGTATGGATGTGAGAGTTGGACTGTGAAGAAGGCTGAGTGCCGAAGTATTGATGACTTTGAACTGTGGTGTTGGAGAAGACTCTTGAGAGTCCCTTGGACTGCAAGGAGATCCAACCAGTCCATTCTGAAGGAGATCAGCCCTGGGATTTCTTTGGAGGGAATGATGCTAAAGCTGAAACTCCAGTACTTTGGCCACCTCATGCGAAGAGTTGACTCATTGGAAAAGACTCTGATGCTGAGAGGGATTGGGGGAAGGAGGAGAAGGGGACAACAGAGGATGAGATGACTGGATAGCATCACCGACTCGATGGACATGAGTCTGAGTAAACTCCAGGAGTTGGTGATGGACAGGGAGACCTGGCATTCTGCAATTCATGGGGTTGCAAATAGTCAGACATGACTGAGAGACTGAACTGAACTGAACTGAAGATAATGTTAGATATTACAAGTAATCTAGAGATGTTCATAGTATGTAGGTGGATATGCATTGGTTATATTCAAATACTATACCACTGGGTATGTATCCTTTAGGGCTTCCCTGGTAGTGCCAGTGGTAATGAACCTGCCTGCCATGCAGGAAATGTAAGAGATGCAGGTTCGATTCCTGGGTCAGGAAGATCCCCTGGAGGAGGGCATGGCAACCCACTCCAGTATTCTTGTATGGAGAATTCCATAGACAGGGGAACCTGGTGGGGTACAGTCCATGGGGTTGCAAAGAGTCAGACGTGACTAAAGCAACTTAGTAAGCACGGATGTGTACCCTTACACATCCAAGTATGTATCCTTATGCAAGTCCCTTGACTTGAACATTTGTAGATTTTGATATTCAAGGGAGTTCTGGAACCAGTCCCCTCAGATAGAAAAGGATGATTGCATCAGTTCAGTTCAGTTCAGTCGCTCAGTCGTGTCCGACTCTTTGCGACCCCATGAATCGCAGCACGCCAGGCCTCCCTGTCCATCACCATCTCNAGGAGTAAGTGTCTTTTAATTTCATGGCTGCAGTCACCATCTGCAGTGATTTTGGAGCCCCCAAAAATAAAGTCTGACACTGTTTCCACTGTTTCCCCATCTATTTGCCATGAAGTGATGGGACCGGATGCCATGATCTTTGTTTTCTGAATGTTGAGCTTTAAGCCAACTTTCTCGCTCTCCTCTTTCACTTTCATCAAGAGGCTTTTTAGCTCCTCTTCATAAAGGTGGAGCCATAAAGGTGGTGTCATCTGCATATCTGAGGTTATTGATATTTCTCCCGGCAATCTTGATTCCAGCTTGTGTTTCTTCCAGTCCAGCGTTTCTCATGATGTTCTCTGCATATAAGTTAAATAAGCAGGGTGACAATATACAGCCTTGACGTACTCCTTTTCCTATTTGGAACCAGTCTGTTGTTCCATGTCCAGTTCTAACTGTTGTTTCCTGACCTGCATATAGATTTATATGTCCCCTTTAAAAACATAAATGATAAACTATGATAAGTATTGTTCTGTATTTTTAAAAATTAAAAATGTATCTAGAATTCTATTCCATATACACACAAATTGCTTGGATGTACCATGTAGCTAGCATGCTAATGATGATCATATAAGTCAAAATGGTCTTCAAAGTTTATTTTTCAAAATGTTATACTTTTGAAATTAAAGAAAAGCAGCCAAAGTAAACTAATGCATCCTTAAAATGTGGTTCTTGTGAGATTTTAATATCCACGTGGTTTTTATTTAAAGTACACTGTTTTGTACTTTTAACATATAATAATATACCTATGTTCACTCCACACAGTTACGTATGTCTTTGTGTATGTATGTTTTACGTGCAGTTTAAAATATGGGTGTCTTTTTTTAAAAGAACATTAATTTATTTCAGTGTTAGACTCACTAGGAGATAGCATTCAAGAGTTAAATATTTTAAACTCATAGAAATATACCCTTGAACATAACATGGGTATAATAGAAAATGATACTGATAATAATTCCATAAGCTTTGTGGAACTTCTCAAAGATATTAATTTTAATTTATCACATATAAAAATATTATTGCTTTTTACACTGTGATGAAAACATAGAACTGAGAACACAAATTTAGGAAAAAAGGTTAACAAGTTTCCCTTTGAATATTCAATGTAAATAGGAAAATCGACTGGCAAGAGTAATTATTTACTTTTCTCTCCCTCATCTAAGAGAGCTGCCAGGAAACAGGGAGGAAGGACAGGAGCCAGAGATCTTCCACCTGCCACAGCAGTGAGCAATCACTCCCATCTTCAAAGTGATTTACAAACATTAATGTAGCTTTCCAACAGCCATATAAGGCGGGGAGGTTATAATTACCCTGTTTTACAAATGGGAGTTGGAGACACAAATAGGTTAAGGGTTTGCCGCAGGCACACCGTGATTTCTCTGCTTAAAGAACAGGAGAGCTTGGCTTCCCTGGCTCGCCTCACACCCCAGCCCAGTGTGGCTTCCATCTTCTTCCGGGAGAAGGTCCTGGCCCTCAGACACCAGCACTGTCCTAGGAAGAACACAGGCAGGTCTCCACTAGGACAAAGAGTAGAGAATTAGGGCCACGTGCAGTGATTCAATGACTCTGTAGATAATCTCATTAGCTGTCTAAGGGCAAGTATGTGCACCCAGTGGGTGTTTGTCAAGAACCTGCTGGTAATCATGGCGAATCACTTGGGTCATAGAGGCAACTGCTCTACCACAACTCTGTAGATAATTGTCTGATCTGACTTTTCTGAAGACTGGCAGGATCTAGGTTTCAAGCTAAAACAAAAAGTCTCTCTCATCAACTGGTGTTGAACTCTTTCCCAAAGAGTTTCCCTGCTGCTTTCAGGTGTAAGGCAGACAGTTGAGAGAATTGCATGATTCTCTCAAATATTAAATGATATGTAGACTGGCCTCCTGGGAATGAGTCATTGGACCTTTCTGTCTGTCCTAATCCTATTACTTTCAAATGTAATAGTGGTTAATATTGCTGGAATTCTAAAGGTGAAAAATTGTGTAAAGGAAAGTGTAAAGAGAAACTTTTCTTTTTGGCTGCACTGCACAGCATGTGGGATCTTAGTTCCCTGACCAGGGATTGAACCCAACAGCCCTGCAGAAATGCAGAGGCCTAACCCCAGAGAAGGCAATGGCACCCCACTCCAGTACTCTTGCCTGGAAAATCCCATGGATGGAGGAGCCTGGTAGGCTGCAGTCCGTGAGGTCACTAAGAGTTGGACACGACTGAGTGACTTCACTTTTACTTTTCACTTTCATGCATTGGAGAAGGAAATGGCAACCCATTCCAGTGTTCTTGCCTGGAGAATCCCAGGGACAGAGGAGCCTGGTAGGAGGCTGTCTATGGGGTCGCACAGAGTCGGACACAACTGAAGTGACTTAGCAGCAGCAGCAACCCCTGAACCACCAAGGAAGTCTCAAAGAGAAACTTTTAAAATAGATATCATTTGCCCATTCATTTGCTATTGGGTAGGCATAGAGTTGGAGAAGGCAATGGCACCCCACTCCAGTACTCTTGCCTGGAAAATCCCATAGATGGAGGAGCCTGGTAGGCTGCAGTCCATGGGGTCGCTAAGAGCCAGACACAACTGAGTGACTTCCTTTTCACTTTTCACTTTCATGCATTGGAGAAGGAAATGGCAACTCACTCCAGTGTTCTTGCCTGGAAAATCTCAGGGATGGTGAGCCTGGTGGGCTGCCGTCTATGGGGTTGCACAGAGTCGGACACTACTGAAGTGACTTAGCAGTAGCAGTAGCAGTAGCAGTAGGCATAGAGTAAATTTTAGGAGGGAGAACAATTAGAGTTATAAAGATTTTTAGAAACAGAGCTTTATTATACCTCAAGAATTGATGAAAAACCTCAAACCACCTTCCTATTTTCTGTATTCCTGGG
Source organism: Redunca redunca (assembly GCA_006410935.1). Lineage (NCBI taxonomy): Eukaryota > Metazoa > Chordata > Mammalia > Artiodactyla > Bovidae > Redunca > Redunca redunca. Next base: position 813,809 of record SJYQ01000184.1, on the reverse strand, counting down.
GATGGCAAGTGGGCAAGCTGATAGGACACACATGCTGATTATGGAGAAGGCCTAGAACAGGCTCCTGCTGCTGCTGCTGCTACTAAGTTGATCCAGTTGTGTCTGACTCTGTGCGACCACACCAGGCTCCCCCATCCCTGGGATTCTCCAGGCAGGAACATTGGAGTGGGTTGCCATTTCCCTCTCCAATGCATGAAAGTGAAAAGTGAAAGTGAAGTCGCTCAGTTGTGTCCAGCTCTTAGCGACCCCATGGACTGCAGCCCACCAGGCTTCTCTGTCCATGGGATTTTCCAGGCAAGAGTACTGGAGTGGGGTGCCATTGCCTTCTCCCAGAACAGGCTCCTAGACAATCTATATATGTCTTGGACAATATATGCATTTGCATGCATATATACATATACACACAGATACACAAACATATTTATGACACATTTCCCAAATGCAAGTGTGTATAAGGAATAAATACATACATATTTACTTAATTATACATTATATATACATATGTGTTTCAGTTATTTGTGCAAAATCTTATCTCCTAACAGGAGGGTAAGCTTCTTGAAACTGTGGGGAGCATGCTCTTTTCATCTTTTTCACCCTACCCAAGACCTAGCAGTTTTTTGCTTATCACATATCAAATAATATCCCAATATGTGTGAATAAAGATGTAGTCTCAACTCTCAAGATACTTAAAGCTCTGAAACACCTTCCAGGACTGGCTTGATCTTTCAGAGCCTGCTACCCAGAAAAATAAATCTAAAGTCTTTCTTTGAAAGGATGTTCTAAAAGACCCTGGTACAATTACTCTTGTTCTGGAGACAGGGCCCAAAGATAAAGGCCAAAGTTTATAATTTAAGTGCCTTCATCATTTTCACATTGTATTTTCCTTATAGCAATGAACTATGAATTAACTATTATTAAGAAATATTAGGAACTACTCCTGCAAAAGATGATAATATAATACTAAAGTGATTATTTCTTTATACCATCTATATTTTGGTGGAGTGTAGAATTTTAATAAATTTCAATGGACTCTGCGTTTTTTTCCCCTCATTTCCCGAACTCCTAACCTAGTGAGTAAACTTCAGTGTTTACCCAAATTTTCTTCTCTTGACGGGTTCTAGTTAAGTCTGAAGATGTTGAAACTGCATTTCAAAAAGGCACAAAACCCTGCTTTTTAAAAATTAAAAAATCAAAACCAAACCAAACCACAATGTCGAAAATGCATTCCTTTTATATTTGTATATATAGATAACTAGGAAAGTTCCTGTAAGAAGAAATTCCATAGACATGTATTCATCTTATGCATTTCAGTTGCAATAAAACAATCTTGCTGCTTTTTTTTTTTTTTTTGCTGGTTGTAATACTGCCCCAGCTCTTGGTGGCCTTTTTTCTCCTCTGGCTAGCTTCTTTAGGTTGTGGGCCCTGGTTGGTTGCTGACTGCCAGTGCTGATACCCACTTGATTATTTTGCCTTCTGCCCCTGGTCTTGGGTGTTCTTTCAGGCAGCCCAGCCCCCTTCTGTAACAGTGGCGCTCATCCACCTGTGAGTCGATCAGTTCCATCTGTCCTCAGCCCTCTTTGAACAGTGGCTCAGTTCAGAGCCATAAATGCCTAGGTCCATGAGCTAATCCAGTCTCCTTGGTTGATAGAATCCATGACAGGATCACAAGCCCCAGGGTCATAAACATCATTTGGGTGCTAATAAATTTCAGGCTTTGAAAGGAGGTGTTTATGTCTAGTAAGAGATACTGTTTGCAGAAGGAACTTTCTTGGGGCATCTGTAATTTGTTTGGTAGCAGTGACATGCTGGGGGCCTGGCAAGAGAATTTCTTTCGGCTCTCAGGTAAAGGGAGAGAGCGCCATGTGGTGGCAGGAGCCCTGGGACTGCCTGGTGTACTTTCCTGTCCCAGCCTGTCCCACCTCTGACAGCTCGTTCTCAGCGCAGTTACTTTCACAACCCATCTTTTGTAGCTGTCTCTCTTCATCTGCAAAGGAATAGCGATGCAAACTTTAATCTTCCTGGCAAAGGGATGTTAATATTTATTACATTGCTTCCCTGATAGCTCAGTTGGTAAAGAATCCGCCAGCAATGCAGGAGACCTCGGTCTAATTCCGAGGTGGGGAAGATCCGCTGGTGAACGGATAGGCTACCCATTCCAGTAGTCTTGGCCTTCCCATGAGGCTCAGCTGGTAAAGAATCTGCCTGCAATGTGGGAGACCTGGGTTTGATCCCTGGGTTGGGAAGATCCCCTGGAGAAGGGTGAGGCTACCCATTTCAGTATTCTGGCCTCGAGAAGTCCATGGACTATACAGTCCATGGGGTTGCAAAGAGTTGGACAGGACTGAGCGAACTTCACTTTTTCAGCCTCTTTGATCTCACTATTTGTATCCTTCCCTACTTGTGTAATAGAATTTTGGAAATTTGATATTGCGGTTCTAGGTCTTGGGTTGGATTATAGAATAAAATGTATGGAAGTTTGTTCTTTGGATGTCTTTAAAAATAGGATAAATTCCTATTTCAGTTGGTCTGTGTGGTATGGTCGCATGTGTTCCTCTAGGTGTTCACACAGAATTGTACTGATCAATGAGCATTGATAAATGATCTCTCAGGACTCTTCAGCGATGCTGGAGATACACAAGGGAAGAGAAGCCATGGGTATGCTATCTTGGTGGGAAGGAAAGAAATAGGAAAATGAGAAAAAGGTGTAAGCGAGCCTGTGGTCAGTGGATGTGTGGTCCACCCCCTTTCCTCACCAGCGTCAGGAGCCTGGCTGCCTGTTGGTGCGGCTATGTTTCTTCCAGGCTGAGGGAAAACATGAGGACACTCGGCTTGGCTTCAACTGGCCATCAGGATTTCAATTTTTGCTCTACTTTGGCTGACTGCTTTACAAGAATGAGACTACACTAACAGGGTGGTTTAGCGCTTTGACGGCTCCCAGAGATGGTGGTATGGTTTAGTTAGTAGTTTCAATCCCTGGCTTGGGAAGATCTCCTGGAGAAGGGTATGGCAACCCACTCCAGTATCCCCATGGACAGAGGAGCCTGGTGGGTTACGGTCCATAGGGTTGCACAGAGTCGGATACAACTGAAGTGACTTAGTACGCAGGAGAGGTTAGGTGGTTTATCGAGGTGGCTCTGGGTTTTCTCTCTCCCTTGCTGACTTCCTCATTCTGGTATAGCTGCCCTGCCTCAAAGATGTCTATCTGTGATGTGTTCCACATTGGAAGGGCTGCTAGGTTAATATATGAGTGCAGAATGAGATCTTTAGAGGGTAAAACATGTGATGGTCATAATGAGTTTTATGGCCAGAAATTGAAAGGTCAGCCTGTGTCAACCCTTGGTGGGGGTTTCACCAAAGGGCATGGTGAATTTACTTCTTTATTTTTAAATAAATGTAGCTGCCAACAGCATAAAGTTCCCTAACAGGGAGAAGTGCTTCGGTGAACTGCATCTCCCGCCTTCAACTTCTGCCCTAGCTCCTAAATCTCCCCGCCCCTCTCCCCCTTATGAAATATGTAGCTGACACCCTGATGAATGGATGGATCTCTGTGTAGGTCCTGTGGTGAGCAAGTCTGCAGCTGATTAAATCACACGTTTCCCATATCATTCTAATGAGTTCTGTGGCATAGTTCCTTGAGCTGACAGCAGTACAATAGCACCTTTTGAACTGTTCCTGGTTTCATGCCAGCAAACTTATCTTTTAATGGTTTTGCACCCACCTCCCAGCTCCTAGGGCAAGAGGAGAAAGGAAGGAGTATGTTTTGAAAGAAATTCCAAGCTTCTATTGTGTGTTTTCCCACTTATAGTCCAGTTTGTCATTGATAAAAAGCATCATGGAAAACAGAAGACTGTTTTAGAATTGTTTTAAAATCCAAGTTCATCAGGTTCGAAGGCTTTCATTGAATGTCTGCATATACCGGGCACCCTGCTAAGTGCTGGAGATAGGTAGGCCAACTGTTTTGTCATTAGCATTTTTTTTTTTTTTGCAATTTTAGTTATCTAAATTGCATATCCTGATTACGAAGTGGGCAAGGAAATGTCTTTTTTCTGTTTTGTTTTTTTTTGAAGAAGATCCCACACTAAAAAGAGCAATAATGTGTCTTTTTGTTCTTTTGTTCTGTTTTCCATAACTCAAATAGATAGTGCCTTATGAAAACTTGTCTCTGTAGGATTTTCTTGACAATTCTGTTAATGTAGCAGTATTTTTTCTTATGCGGAATCATGAAAGAAATGTCTCTCAGGATTCACCAGCCTGAATAACTGGACTCTTCACAAGTGATTGGTTTGCTTTGATCTTGTGAGCATAGTGAACTCTGAAACTGTTTTTCTCTTTGTGCAAACATTGGACCCCTGAAGCTAGGGAGACACTGGGATGTTTCAGTGTACACTCTCCCCCTACTTCTCCTATTCTTAGCTTCATTTATTTATCCTCCCCCTATTGGCTGCTGCTGCTGCTGCTAAGTCGCTCCAGTCGTGTCCGACTCTGTGCGACCCCTTAGACAGCAGCCCACAAGGCTCCCCCATCCCTGGTATTCTCCAGGCAAGAACACTGGAGTGGGTTGCCATTTCCTTCTCCAATGCATGAAAGTGAAAAGTGAAAGTGAAGTTGCTCAGTTGTGTCCGACTCTTCGCAACCTCATGGACTGCAGCCTACCAGGCTCCTCCGCCCATGGGATTCTCCAGGCAAGAGTACTGGAGTGGGGTGCCATTGCCTTCTCCACCCCTATTGGCATTCTATTGGATTTTCTCACTTATTTTAATCTTCTAGAACCATTTACACATATTTTAATAAATCTCAGATTCTTTTTGGAATGAGGCACAGTATTGATAAATACATCCATAAAAAAGAGAATAATTATACCTAAGACAAACTGCGTGCCAGATACCTTTATGGTCAAAATTCTCTGGAGGTTTTGAATTTATGTAGACAGTTTTCACGTTCTTTAGGTCCCCAAGTAAAGAATTTGTATATTTCCAGAGAGTTTAATAGGCAAGATGGACTGTAGTTCTATCTAGTTTATTTTTTAGAATATTTTTAATTTACTCTTGTTTGGGTATGTGCATATAGAATAAGAACAATATTTCCCATTTTATATTATGAAAATAATACAAGTTCATGTTAAGACATTTTACACAGCATATAAGTTGGAATTAAGTATGAAATTAAAAATCTTTTTCCCTCATTAGTTCTCTAAATTTTACTCCCTTTTATGTAACATTATAGACTTTTCTATGTACTGATAAGAATATGTATGTGTGTATATATACTTTGATGTTACCTGAATGGATTATACGCTTCTGTGAAGTAGACTTTGTCAGTTGATAAAATATGGAAATTCTTTTTCAGGTCCATATAAACAGATCTCTTTTATTTTTATTACTGGTTTATTGTTCCATACTTCATAGCTTATTTTACTAGTCTCCTAATAGTGGGCACTTAGGACTCCCTCCCTTTTATGAAAGCAAACATCACTGCCAAAAATATCCTTGTTCATATAATTTTAACATACCTGCTGGAAAAGTATATTTCTGGAAGTATAATTGTGGAATATGTGCATTAAGATTTGTGATAGTGATTGTCAAATGGCTCTCTGAAATGATATTCTCAGAAAAAGGTGATTGTTATTCCCTTATCTTAGATGAGACTTGATATAATCAAGCTTTTATATGCAAAAAACAACTTTTACATTTATTTTAATATGAATTTTATTATGAATGAGTTTGACATTTATTAATTGCCTCTTTGGGTTTTTTTTCCTGGACTACATCTTTAGGGTCTTTGTACATATTCCCCTTACTGGATTGTTTAGATTTATCTTATTATAAAGAGAACTTTATATAAAATTTCTGTCACAGTATAATTTAAAAAAATCATAATTGATCACCTACATTTTTCTTTGTGCTGTGTATAGATACATGTATATATCCTACCATACTGATTTCCTTTTTTTACTTTAATTAATTAACTTTTATAGTTACATGCTGCTGCTGCTAAGTCACTTCAGTCGTGTCTGACTCTGTGCGACCCCATAGACGGCAACCCACCAGGCTCCCCCGTTCCTGGGATTCTCCAGGCAAGAACAATGGAGTGGGTTGCTATTTCCCTCTCCAATGCATGCAAGTGAAAAGTGAAAGTGAAGTCGTTTAGTCGTGTCCGACCCTCAGAGACCCCATGGATTGCAGCTTACCAGGCTCCTCCATCCATGGGATTTTCATGGCAAGAGTACTGGAGTGGGGTGCCATTGCCTTCTCTGATAGTTACATAATATATTACAATTATTTTTTAAGTAGATAAATTAAGATTTGTAGTTGGAGTTTCAACATCAAACTTAAAAATTAATAGAATGAATAAACAGAAAAGTAGAAGCATATAGTATACCTGAAAAGCACTATGACCCAATTCAACATAAATTGCCAACATCCATTGGGTATTAAAAAAACATGAGAATTCTAGAAAAACATCTACTTCTGCTTCATTGACTACAAGTCATTCAGTCGTGTCTGACTCTTTGCAACTCCATGGACTATACAGTCCATGAAATTCTCCAGGCCAGAATACTAGAGTTGGTAGCCTTTCCCTTCTCCAAGGCATCTCCTCAACCCAGGGATCGAACCCAGGTCTCCCGCATTGCAGGCAGATTCTTTACCCGCTGAGCCACCAGGGAAGCCCCCTCATTGACTACACTTAAGACTTTGACTGTGTGGATCACAACAAACTGTGGAAAATTCTTAAAGGGATGGGAATACCAGACCACACTACCTTGCCTGTATGCAGGCAAGAAGCAACAGTTTGAACTGGACATAGAACAACGAACTGGTTCAATATTGGGAAACGAGTACCTCAAGGCTGTATATTGTCACTCTGTTTATTTAACTTATATGTAGTGTACATCATGAGAAATGCTGGGCTGGATGAAGCACAAACTGAAATCAAATTGCCAGGACAAATATCAATAACCTTAGATAGGCAAATGACAAAACCCTTATGACAGAAAGTGAAGAGGAACTAAAGAGTCTCTTGGTGAAGGTGAAAGAGTAGAGTGAAAAAGCTGGCCTAAAACTCAACATTCCAAAAACTAAGATCATGGCATCTGGTCCCATCATTTGATGGCACATAGATGGGGAAAAAAATGGAAACAGTGGCAGACTTTATTTTCTTGGGCTTCAAAATCACTGTGGATGATGACTATAGCCGTAAAATTAAAAGACACTTGCTCCTTGGAAGAAAAGCAATGAAAAACCTAGACAGCATATTAAAAAGCAGAGACATCACTTTGTAGACAAAGGTTCGCATAGTCAAAGCTATAGTTTTTCAGTAGTCATGTATGGATTTGAGAGTTGGACCATAAAGAAGGCTGAGTACTGAAGAACTGATGTTTTTGAACTGTGGTGCTGGAGAAAACCTTTAGAGTCCCTTAGACTGCAAGGAGATCAAACCAGTCAATCCTAAAGGAAATCAACCCTGAACATTCGTTGGAAAGACTGTTGCTGAAGCTGAAGCTCCAATACTTTGGTCACCTGATGCAAAGAGCCAACTCATTAGAAATGACCCTGATGCTGTCAAAGATTGAAGGCAGGAGGAGAAGGGGACGATAGAGGATGAGATGGTTGGATGGCATCATTGACTCAATGTGCATGAGTCTAAGCAAACTCCAGGAGATGGCGAAGGATGGGGAAGCCTGGCATGCTGCAGTCCATGGTGTTGCAAAGAGTCAAACACAACTTAGTGACTAAACAATAACAACAGTGATCCTATTGCCATTTTCTAAATTGTTTGGGGTTTATTTTTTGTAGGTCTTTTCCTTCTCTTGTGTTTCCTGCCTAGAGAAGTTCCTTCAGCATTTGTTGCAAAGCTGGTTTGGTGGAGCTGAGTACTCTTAAGTTTTGTTTTTTATCTGGAAAGCTTTTGATTTTGCCATCAAATCTGAAGGAGAGTATTGCTTGGTAGAGTATTCTTGGTTGCAGTTTCTTCCCTTTCATCAGTAAATATATCGTGCCACTTTTTCTGGTTTATTAAAGTTTTTGTTGAGAAATCAGCTGATAACCTTATGGGAGTTCCCCTGTATATTATTTATCATTTCTCCCTTGTTTCTTTTAATATTTTATCTTTGTCTTTAATTTTGGTCAGTTTGATTACTACGTGTCTCACTCAGTGTGTTCCTCCTTGGGTTTATCCTGTCTGGGACTCTCTGCACTTCCTGGACTTGGCTGACTATATCTTTTCCCATGTTTGGAAAGTTTCAGCTATTATCTCTTTAAATATTTTCTCAAGTTCTTCTCTCTTCGCCCTCTGTGACCCTTATAATGGTGTGTTTAATGTTATCCCAGAGGTCTGCCTGCATTTTTTTTCCCATCCTTTTTTCTATATTCTGTTTTTCAACAGTGATTCCCACCATTCTGTCTTTTAGGTCACTTAACTTGAGGTTTTTCTGCCTCAGTTATTCTGCTGTTGATTCCATCTAGTGTATTGTTCACCTCTATTTGTTTGTTCTTTAGTTCTTCTTGGTCTTTGGTAAACATTTCTTGTACCTTCTCCATTCTGTTTCCAAGACCCTAGATCATCTTCACTATCACTATTCTGCATTCATTTCTGGAAAGTTCCCTATCTCCTCTTCATTTCATTATTTTTCTGAAGTTTTGTCCTATCCCTTCCTCTGGGACATAATATTCTGCATTTTCATTTTTATTACTTTCTGTGATGCAGTTTTCATTCTGGCAGCTGCAGGATTGTAATTCTTCTTGCTTCTTCTGTCTGCCCTCTGGTGGATGAGGTTAAGAGGCTTGTGTGAGTTTCCTGATGGAAGGACTGGCAGTGGGAAAAACTGTGTCTTGCTCAGTAAAACTTTTATCTGATTGTCTGCCGATGGATAGGGCTGTGCTCTGTTAGCTGTTTGGCCTGAGGTGACCCAATCCTGGAGTCTACAGGCTCTATGGTAAGATTAATGGCAACCTCCAAGAGGGCTCACAAGGGGACCTCCCAGGACTGCTGCTGACAGTGGCCCCGTTCCCATGGCCAGCCACTGCTGAACCACACCTCCACAGGAAACAGGCCAACACTAGTAGGTAGGTCTGTTTCAGCTTCCTGTGGGGTCACTCCTCCTTTCCCCTGGGTCCTGGTGCACGGACGATTTTGTTCGTGCCCTCCAAGAATGGAGTCTCTGTTTCTTCCAATCCAGTGGAAGTTCTGTAATCAAATCCCTTCACTGGCTTTAAAGTCAGTTTCCCTGGGGATTCATAGCCCTTTCACCTGATCCCCAGGCTGAGGAGTCTGATGTGGGGCTCAGAACTTTCACAACCTTCTTTGGTATTGTTTTTCTCCAGTCTGTGAGTTGCATCCACCAGGAATGGGACTTGATTTTATCGTGATTGCTCCCCTCCTACTGTCTTGTTAGCTTCTCCTTTGTCTTTGGACATGAGTATCTTTGTTTTGGTGAGCTCCAGAGTCCTCCTGTTGGCGGTTTTTCTATAGCTGGTTGTGATTTTGGTGCTCTTGCAGGAGGAAATGAGTGCTTTTCCTTCTACTCCACCATATTGGACCAATCTCCCATACTGATATTCTTTTCTATAGTTGAATTTATCAATATTTATTTTGTGCAGATTTTTTTAAATCATTCTTTGATATCCTCAAAATTGTAAGCATATCTAATTATGCTTTTCAGGTACTTTTTATGATTTAATTTTTTAAAGTTAAGTTTTGGACCCATTTAGAATGAATTTCATTCAAGAAGAAATGTTTGAATTGAGGTGTTTTTTTTGTTTGTTTGTTTGTTTGTTTGTTTTTTTTTTTTGCCTAACCAGTTTCCTCAATACCAGGTTTTACTCATTGTTTTGAAATGTCACCTACATTTTTTTTCCTGGACTCTTTAGCTTATCTCATTGATCTATTTCTGTCTTATCCGCTCTAGTACTGGAAATGTTTACTCTTTTTACTCTTTTTTTAGTCTTAAAATGTATTCAACTTTGAGTCAAATTATTTGCCTCTGCTTGGAGTCCCTGTGGGACTTAGGGGAACCTGCTAGTGTGGGAAATGGGCTAGACCTGTTCCCTTGGGATCTGTGTACCTCTAAACACAACCCACTGGGGCAATCAGCTGATATTCCACTACCGTCATATGTTTATTTTACATTTCAGATAGTGCTTTAGTGTGATTATCTCATTAATCCTAACAACAGTCTTGTAATGTGGAGGTTGCTATTTGGCAAGTGACTGTCATAGAGTTTCTGGGGTTTGACCCGCATTGCACAGTTCCCACATGCCACAGCCAGGACTCTGGCCCCAGTTTCTCTGTGTGCTTTCTTTCCCCAAAGCACAGCGGCTCTATTTCCAGGGTAATACTGGATCTTTTACTCAAGGTCATCTCTACCAAAAGGTGTTCCTTCTTCAGGCTTTTGAGCAGGTTATGCCTCAACAGGATCTGAGATTTTATTGTGGATCTTTTCAGTTAAATCCTCAAACACCCTTTGGAAATACACCCTTAGTAGCTGACAGCAGGCTGGCCAGCATTGAGAGCTTACTCCCCAGGCTTTTATCTGCAGCTCTACCAGCAAGAGGTTGGCAAGATGGGGGTGGCCATTGCTGATTGTTTTAAACTCTCTGCCTTTTTTAAAAAAAAAGATGAAACCTTTTAGATAACACTCTAAATTCTTGGAGTTGATATTAATCAGCACCCTCTGTGATAGCAAAGTACTTTTCAGCAGAGAGAAAGTAGGTTTGACAGATAAGCTGCATAATTAAAGGATTAACATTGTTTCTCCTGAAATTAAATTAGGAACAGACGACTTTTGTGCTGACTTGTTTATGATAAAATTATTTGATGTCATTTTGCAGGGAATAACCCTCAAACCATGAGATAGCGTCAGTTTTAATATTTTAGCCTCAGAGGTAAGTGGGAAATGACATTTACATGACGTGACAGGTGGCACATGCCTGAATTGTCTCCAACTTGTCAATTCTAGGTGTTTCTCTTTTCATGAGTGTAGGTGAATACCCCCTTTCCTCCTCTTTTTTATCTGTGGAGAGAAAAATTTTTTCTTCTAGTTGTATTCTGGAAGCAATCTAAATTTTGTGCGGATTGGGTGATGCTCTAATTGGGTGATTCAATCTCTTCCTCTGACCCAGGCCACAGTGACTAAAAGCATGGTTGGAGAAAACTGATGGGAGGGATTTTAGGTGGGGGTATAAGACCTGGATAAAAAAGTTGTGCAGAAGATTAGTTTTTTTCCTCCTTGAATCAAATTTTGATTTTTTTAAAATCAGGTCTGAACAAACATCTACTACTGTAACTAACTTTTATTTTCACATATTTTCTTATTTTTCCATTTAAAAAAAGTCCTCAAGGTAATTTAACCTCTGGAACCCAGTGATGTGAAAGCAGAGAAAGAGAAAAATAGAACACCATGTTCGGAAATAAAAAATTTTTAAACAGGAAAAATAGTTCCTCTTTGATATATCTAGAGAAAGTAGACTCTCCCTATCCTTTGCCTAATCCTTTTCAGGAAGTTTTAGAAACTTAATGGGGAGAGGGAAAAGGCATTGGTAAGAGAAGGCTGGTTTCATATAGTTATCAAAGTCTATTCTTTCTGACCCTCTTCTGCTTTCTTTTATTGCAGGTTTGTTTTGTTTTTTTTTTTCCAGAGAAGCAGAGCTCATTTGACTACAACATGCTGGAATTTGCTTTGAGAGCTTCATTGCATGGGGATGTCATCTTCAGCAGAGGCTCTGGCTGAGTCACATGCCCTATGACTGTGCTTGGTGAGGTCACATGCACAGAAACAATTAAATCTCAGGTGCATCGGGAAGAGCTGAGCTAGGACTTGTTACCATTGGTGGGCCCCAAAGCCCAAAGATGCTGCCTCTCAAAGGTGGTACTGAGAGTGGGATTTTGAGAGACAGTAGGATTCTTTTAAGCTCAGAGGTGTAGGGATCATTGCCTGGGGAAGAAAAAGCATAAACTAGATAGTGAAGGCAGAAAAGTTAGAGCCACTTTTGGGAAGGAGAGGGAGATGCTGCAGGAGCCACGTTGGGGCTGGTTTGGGAGGGGCAGTAGCAGGCGTGCTCCCTGACTTGTGTCACTTCCCTGTGGCTCTCTGGTGACTTGGGTGTCCCTGTGGTGCATAGTCACCTGCATGCTGGCAGCACCCCCATCACATGGATGCCTCAGGGTCTCTCTTGTTTTGTCCCAGGGCTTCCTCCGGGGTCCAGAAGAGCATTCACCTGACTGCAGGAGCTTCTCAGGCTGAGGGCAGCCCCCAGCTGAGTGGGATGAGAGTTGGTGGACAAGCGCCCTGGCAGCTGGGATGCATGGTCCATGCAGTTCTCTGAGGGCTGAGTCTGGTGCCCACAGAGGGAACCAGTGCAGTAATACTACTAAACTCTTCCTCTTTCTTGTTTCTGCTTCTTGGGCTCATCTCAAGAAATCACCTGCACGTGAATAAGAGGAAAAGACTGGAGGGTACACAGTTGGTTGTTAGCATGATTATTTGGTGCAGAGCAGGGAAAGGAAGGTGTGGAATATGGGTGAGGGAGGAGAGCATGAAAGGGAATGGGCATAAAATATGCTGGGAAAAAACACCCAGTGTTCTTGGACACAGTATGCAGACCCTGCTAGTGTGGGAAGTAGGCTAAACCTGTTCCCTTGGGCTCTGTGTACCTCTAAACACAACCCACTGGGGCAACCAGCTAATATTTCACTACCATTATATGTTCATTTTACACTTTGCAAAGTGCTTTAGTGTGATTATCTCATTAATCCTAACAACAGTCTTAGACGGTGGAGGTTGCTATTTTTATTTTTGGAAAGTGACTTTTTAAACAAAAGAAAGGGGAATTGTATGATAGGAAGAAATAAAGACATTTTAAAAAAATGGACAAGACTAAGCTATACTACCTAGGATTTCACAGTTGGGTGATAAGACCATAAAGAAACACAAAGAAGAGATTGTTACCAAAGTCCAGAGAATGATTTTTTTCAAAGGGGCCAGGTAGTGGTTATGATTTAGCACTTGACAGAGATTTCTACGGTGGCAGCAAAGTTCTATTTCTTGACCTGAGTGATACTTATAATAAATCTTTGAAATGTACATTTGTTTTGAATAGCTTTCTGCATTTGTATCACATTTTATCAATAATTTGCAATGAAAAGGTTAAAATCTCTAGGATGTATGATACTATTAATCTGTGCATTTACACAAAATTATACGTGTGTTTGTGTAAAAACAAGCACACATAAAAACAGCAACTGCTAATTTGTCCCTTACCGCAATTTAGGAGGTTGAGATTAACATATGCACACTATTATATATAAAATAACCAACATGGACATATTATATAGCATAGGAAACTATGTTCAATATTTTGTAATAATCTATTGGAGAAGGAAATGGCCACTCCAGTACTCTTGCCTAGAAAATTCCATGGATGGAGGGGCCTGGTGGGCTACAGTCCATGGGGTTGCAAAGAGTAGGACACGACTGAGCGACTTCACTTTCACTTAACCTACAAGAGAAAAAAAATCTGAAAAAAGACATATACATATGTATGTATATAACTGAATCACTATACTGTACACCTGAAACTAACATGATATTGTAAATCAACTATACTTCAATTAACAAAAAAACCAGCTGCTGACCTTTGGTATATAAAATTACCCCTGACAGTTAAAGAGAATGTTCCAGAATTAGGTTGAGAACTCTCCCTTTCCAAATCCTTGATGCCTTGAAGTGTCAGGCTGGGCAGCTTTCCTACCTAACTTTGTTCAGACAGATGAAGGCAGGAAGGATTAGTTTTGATCATGCCGGCTAGATGTGTGAGTAACATTCTGCCTGGTAATTATTTTTGACATTTGACAGTTCTAGGCACAACCTTTCACAGTTCTGAAATGTTGGCAGTACATTTATTTTTTAAGGGTTCATATTTTCCTATGAGTAACCAAGTGTTCGCAGGATACTTCTTAGGGTGCCTTGTTTCAAATTAAACTAGAGGGTTTTGGAGAGTCACAAATCCAGAGGGCAGCTTGAAGTTTCAGGGAAGAACTCATCACTTAGCAACCATCACCACCACAACAAAAGTGTGCCTTTTAAATTATTTCTAAAAGCCGGTCTCAGTGTATAGAACTAGACTTACAATCTTCCAGCATAGAGACAAGGTGAATCTTTGTTCCCAGATATCTCCCCTGCTTGTCTGCCACACTGCTGAAATTCTAATTCTCTTAGATTATTCCTTTGGCTACTTACCTAGAGGAAGTAGCCAGGTTAAGGATTTTATGAGAACTTAATGCTATGGTGGGGCTTCCAGGGGACGCTAGTGATAAAGAACCCGCCTGCCAATGTGGGAGACATAAGAGACGAGGGTTCAATCCCTGAGTAGGGAAGATCCCCTGGAAGAGGGTATGGCAACCCACTCCAGTATTTCTGCCTGGAGAATCCCATGAACAGAGGATCCGGGCAGGCTATCATCCACAGGGTCACAAAGAGAAAGAGCTGGTCACGACTGAAGAGACTGAACATGAGCTTGCAATGCTATGGTGAAAAGAATGCATGGAGAAAGGGCTTCTGAATTGGAGAGGAGAAAAGGACCATTGTAAAGGATAGGGAATTGCTCAGAAGAAAAACATCTGGAGCTTTTCAAAGGCAAGCAATGAAAAGCCACTGAATATCTATAGTGATACTTATGGATATTTATGGATAAATATCCACTTATGGATATTTAATCAATCAAATTATTTTGGTTTCAAGTGATAAAAAACCCAACATATTTGGGCTTAAGGGAAGACAAGGAATCCATTGGCTCATATGGTATAAAAAGTCTCATGGTAGATTTTTGGATGGGGTTTCATGCATGGCTTGATCCAGGGGTACAAATAATGCTTTGAAAACTTGATCTTCTCTGCTCTTGAATTTGCTTTCCTTTATTTTGAATTTCGTCCCAGCCCTGGGCTCCTGTCATCTCCCAGCTGTAGCATAAAAGGTTCTTCCTTCTGATCAGTTGGCAAAAGTTGTGGGTTTAGCTCTCACTGGCTCTGATTACCTCTGAATCAGTAATCAGTAACCAGCAAATCCAACTCTCTGGTGGGTCATGTTGGAGTTATATGTTTCCTTCTGGAGCCAGAGGTGAGTAAATTCCACTGGTTCACCTGCACTGTGGAAAAGCAAATGTGAGTAGAAGAGGGAAGTGGGTCTGAAGATACAGAGAGTGTGTGTCCCCTTCATCAGTCTCTGTGAGTCGCCATCCAGAGTGGCTGTGAAATCATGTTGGTGGATCACACCAGCATCAAAAAGTTCTAACAGAAGACAATTTAAAAGAACAGGAGATATCTGAGTGTATCATATGTATAGGTCACATACAGGGGTATGTGTCCATATATATATGTGTGTGTGTGTGTGCATATGTAGCTGTATCTACATGTGTGTATCTGCATTCATATGTATGTATCAATGTGTAGGTACACATGTGTGAAACATATCTCCAGGACATTGTAAGAAGGTGTAAAAACACTGTTCCCTAAGATCCTATGTGCCAGCCACACGGACTGATGTTGCCCTTTCTGGGGTCTCCCCCTCTACTCACGCTGTTCGTCCAGCTGGAAATGACCTCTCCCCTGCTCTCACCCACTCCCTCCTTATCATCAAGGTCTGACTCAAATGCATTTTCTTCATTGAAGACTTCACTTCCTGATCCCCCACCCATGCAGGAGTACAGAGCCCTCCTCTGTGCCCTCAGTGAGGCTGAGCTGTGCCTCGTCTTGCTATGGCGGCTGCCTGGAGAAGGGTACAGCTGTGCTACTAACACAGTCACCATTAACCTTAGGTGGCTGCTGAACCCTTGAAGTGTAGTCAGTCCAAATTGAGATGTCGAGTAAATTTAAAATGTGTATTAAGCTTCGAAGAAGAAAAAAATTACACAGTATCTCAATAGTTAAAAAAAATATTTTGGGGCTCTGCCATGAAGCTTGCAGGATCTTAGTTCTCCAATCAGTAACTGAAAACAAGGCTCCTGCAGTGGAAATGCCAAGTCCTAACCACTGGACCACCAGGGAAGTCCGTCTCAATAGTTTTTGTGCTTATTTCATGTGGATAGGGGGCTTCCTTGGTGGCTCAGATGGTAAAGTATCTGCCTGCAATGCAGGCGACCCAGGTTCTATCCCTGGGTCAGGAAGATTCCCTGGAGCAAGGGAATGGTAACCCACACCATTATTCTTGCCTGGAGAATCCCACAGACAGAGGAGCCTGGCTGGCTACAGTCCATGGGGTCACAAAGAGTCAGACACGACTGAGCAACTAACACTTACATGTGGATAGGATAGTATTGGGGGATGTACTGGGTTAACTAAATTATATAATTAAAATTAGTTTCACCTGTTTCTTCTTACCTCTTTTACAAATGTGGCTACTAGAAACTGAAAATTATATGCATGGCTTGCATCTTATTTATACAAAGCAGTACTGGAGTAGAAAGCACAGTAGATGAAGGCTGAGCCCTGGAGGTAGAGAGTGTTGAGCAGGGGGGCAGGTGAACTCCTGAACATCCTCATTTCCCATGTAGACAGAAGAGGAACCAGACTTGTGGGGTTATTTGTGCCTGTTAATGGAGTAACGAATAGCACATGGGGCATACTTACCAAACGGTTGCTGTGGCTTCTGTGATCCGCAGTTAGGTCCAATCTCCCTGCTGGACCAGCTGCCAGTTTTACCTTTAGAGCACCTCACAGACTGCTGGCTCACAGAAGGAAGTCAAGAAATGTTTCTTAAAGGAAAAAAGGAAGGAAACAATATCAGACATGATTTGAGCAAATTTCTTCAAAGATAAAATATACCCACTTGATAATTTTGTTGAAAGACAAGCATGTCAGAGATTGTAAACAGCATTGTGATTGGTGAAGGAAAGTTCTTAGCTGTAAATTGGCCATTCCAGGCCATTCATAATAATAACCCACCTCTCCCTAAGCCTGTCTCACTTTTTGTTGGTGGGCCTGGAGTTTGACCTAACTTCTAATCTGAATGAGCGTTTCAGTCATTTCAATTCCTACCTCATTCTTGTTCACTTTCTTCTTTTTATTTAAACTTTGTTTTTTCAATAGCCACATCTTTTTCAGTTTTACCCTGGATGTGTAAAATCAAAACCATGTGAAAATTACATGCACTTTGCAGGGTAAGTTCATGTGGTTTTCCCATGATGTATTACACATATATGTGTGTACCTGCATATGTGTGCGCACGCACACTTTTTTACCCTAAGGGTGTTTGATGCAGCAGATTCAGAAATGAAATGTTCATATTACAAGTCCCTACAGGATATGGCAAAGGCAAATCTGCCAGGATAGACAATAGTGAAATATTAGGGTAGAAAGGCTGAACCTCATAGAAATGGGCAAGAGGGTGCTGAGAGAAACAATTTCAGATACTTTCTGTCCTTCTTACATCTTGCCTTTCTACTTCTCTCCTGATATTATGGCTACAGCATTTATTTAAAATGCGCTGAGGGCAATTCCTCTGAATACAGTAGGCTGGGAGTCTGGAGCTGCTGGTTTTTGTCCCCACGGGGCATTTGGGGGCAAACTTCAAGATCAGCAAGTTACACTGACCTGTAGACAAGTTCTTTAATTCTTACCAGCCTCAGTTTTTTCATTTGTAAAGTGTTGTAAAGATTAAATGTGATAATGTGTTTGAAAATAGTGTATCAAATATGAGATACCTTAAAATCATCATGTAGGTAGCATGATGCAAGTGAATCTTGGAGTTAGCAAGAAAGTCGAAGACATGAGACAGGGACTGAGAAGGGAGTGTCAGAGTTGGCCAAACTCAGTTTTCCATCTTGCAAGACCAGGCTTGAGTGATGAATAATTGAAAAGTCTATTTAATGAATCTCTAGCTAAAGCAAAATTATGCCCTTGAGACATGCAACAGATCATCAGATAAAACAAAAATGAGGTCCTGGAGACACTGAGCACGCAAGGAAGCTAGAAGGTCCTATTTGGGGACAGGTGCCAACATATCTAAGACACATCTAAGGCCAGACAAGGCCACTTTGAAGAAGGAGACCTTCAAAGGGCATGGATCACATCCAAGCCACACTCTATAAACATTTGGCCCCCAAGTGTTAACTCCCAGAAAGAGGTGCAAGCAACAGGCAGCTGCTGCTGCTGCTAAGTCACTTCAGTCATGTCCGACTCTGTGCGACCCCATAGATGGCAGCCCACCAGGCTCCTCCATCCCTGGGATTCTCCAGGTAAAAACACTAGAGTGGGTTGCCATTTCCTTCTCCAATGCATGAAAAAGTGAAAAGTGAAAGTGAAGTCGCTCAGTCGTGTCTGATTCTTGGTGACCCCATGGACTATAGCCTACCAGGCTCCTCAGTCCATGGGATTTTCCAGGCAAGAATACTGGAGTGAGGTGCCATCGCCGCTATAGCTATGCTAATAGAAGCATCACCAAACCCTGATTGGAGGGAAAAGGTCCATGGGTGGCTTCATGAAGGAGGCTGGGTTAAGCCTGTGAGAAGGCAGAAGGTGGGTAAGTGAAGAAGGGACATGGGAAGGAAGAATGGTCTTGGAGGAAAACATGGTGGTGGCTGAAGGACCATGCCACCTGATGGAAGAATGAATAGGATAATTCAGCAGGACTAAAAGATTGGGAAAATATAGGGGCATGGGAATAAATCTGAGAGGTTAAGTTGGGGTCATACCAAGAGCTAAATGGAAGTGCCTTTACTGTTCTGGGTAAATAATGGAGAGCCTCTGTGAGCAGGCAAATGCCACAATCAAACTGATATTTTAGAAAGATTAAATGGAGATAATATTTAGGATGTATTGGAAGTATACAGAGGAAGAGCTGCTGTTGTCAGGTTCTAGTGCAAAGAACAAATGAGAGAGATTTGGAATCAGATAGACTTACTTTTGATTCTTGACTGTGACTTATTAGCAGTGGGGACTTGGGAATATTACTTAACTTCCTTAAGCCTCAGTTTTCCCATGGATAAAATGAGGGTGATAATAGTACTTATCTCAAAGGATTGGTCAATGAGATCCTGCAATGAATTTAAAGTACCAAATACACGGTCTGACACACACCAATGAATGGGTAAGTGATATTATTAGGGACAGGGCAGATAATAAGGCTTAGACAAGAAGCCATGAAGGAAACCATTAGAGGTGTGGGTAGGTAACATCCTTTCTGCCCTCCTGTCTTCTAAATCAGAGGTTGGCAAACTATGGCAGACAAAGAGAGTCTGGTTCACACTATCAAGCTAGAAATCATTTTTATATTTTTAAAGGTTTGTAGAAAACAAAGATTCATCAGAGACAATACATGGCTGGTAAAGCCTAAAGTGTTTACTATCTGGCCCTTTTCAGAAAGTTTGTTGTCTCCTCTTCTAGAGCAAATCCTTGAGCATCTAAGCAAAGAACACATCCATGGAAAGCACACATTCATACAATGAGGACCTTTCTCTTGGCTAGGGGGCCAGCAAAGCCTTTTGCATGTCAGGAGCAACTGCTTTTTAGATGCTTCACCCTCTTATTATTTTCTGAAATGCAGTCATCTCCCAGGCCCAGGCTCTCCATACCTCATTCCTCTCCCAAGTCTCTGTTTGCTTCCTACAAAGGAATATTGTAAGAATCTCCAATGTCTGCAAACATTCATAGGCCCTTGAAGGGGAAAGATGTCTTTAGTACTTGGATAATAGTTTGGAAAAGAGAGTCTTTGTGTCCCGTAGACTTGCAGAAAGTTTACATTATATAAATGATAAAACAGCAAAAAGAGTGTCCCCATGTACACTGATCATGTCATTGTCTTACAAATATGAGGCTTATCTAAGCCAAAACAGATTTTCTGGTCCAGAGAGTACAAGAAATCAGATATTCAAGCTATAGTTACAAAATACATGACATAATGGAAATATATAGGAAACTTGCAGCCAAAAAAAGAAAAAAAGAAGAAGAAAGAAAAGGAAAAAAAGGAAAAAAAAGACAGGAGCTTGGAGCTGAATAAATCAGAGCCAGATGGCATATGTAGATTTGACAAAAAGGAATGAGTTTCAGGAATAGTATATTCCCTGATACCGTGCACTGTGTTTCTGTAGTACTGTGTCTAACTCTACCTTTAAAAAGTCATTTAAAAATACGTCCTCTTACTCATAAAACTGTCATATGATACTTTAGTTTAAAAGCTTAATATTATCAATGAAAAAGTCACCTACTTTACATTTTATTTTGAAATTTCAGGAGTAAATTCATTAATTCATACACCTATTCCTTCAATAGACATATATTAAATGCTTACTATATACCAGGAACCAGTTTGGTTCAATTCAAGAAAATTAGTGATACGAAGGGAATATTTCATGCAAAGGTGAGCACAATAAAGGACAGAAATGGTATGGACCTAACAGAAGCAGAAGATATTAAGAAGAGGTGGCAAGAATACACAGAAGAACTGAACAAAAAAGATCTTCATGACCCAGATAATCATGATGGTGTGATCACTCACCTAGAGCCAGACATCTTGGAATGTGAAGTCAAGTGGGCCTTAGAAAGCATCACTATGAACAAAGCAAGTGGAAGTGATGGAATTCCAGTTGAGTTATTTCCAATCCTGAAAGATGATGCTGTGAAAGNTGGGCTTCCAAATCACTGCAGATGGTGACTGCAGCCATGAAATTAAGAGACGCTTACTCCTTGGAAGAAAAGTTATGACCAACCTAGATAGCATATTCAAAAGCAGAGACATTACTTTGCCGACTAAGATCCATCTAGTCAAGGCTATGGTTTTTCCAGTAGTCATGTATGGATGTGAGAGTTCGACTGTGAAGAAGGCTGAGTGCCGAATAATTGATGCTTTTGAACTGTGGTGTTGGAGAAGACTCTTGAGAGTCCCTTGGACTGTAAGGAGATCCAACCAGTCCATTCTGAAGGAGATCAGCCCTGGGATTTCTTTGGAAGGAATGATGATAAAGCTGAAACTCCAGTACTTTGGCCACCTCATGAGAAGAGTTGACTCATTGGAAAAGACTTTGATACTGGGAGGGATTGGGGGCTGGAAGAGAAGGGGAGGACAGAGGATGAGATGGCTGGATGGCATCACTGACTCGATGGACATGAGTCTGAGTGAACTCCGGGAATTGATGATGGACAGGGAGGCCTGGCGTGCTGAGATTCACGGGGTCTCAAGGAGTCAGACACGACTGAGTGACTGAGCTGAACTGAACTGAACATATATGGATGTGAGAGTTGGACTGTGAAGAAGGCTGAGCGCCAAAGAAATGATACTTTTGAACTGTGATGTTGGAGAAGACTCTTGAGAGTCCCTTGGACTGCAAGGAGATCCAACTAGTCCACCCTAAAGGAGATCAGTCCTGGGTGTTCTTTGGAAGGAATGATGCTAAAGCTGAAACCCCAGTACTTTGGCCACCTCATGAGAAGAGCTGACTCATTGGAAAATACTCTGATGCTGGGAGGGATTGGGGGCAGGAGGAGAAAGGGATGACAGAGGATGAGATGGCTGGATGGCATCACTGACTCAACGAACGTGAGTTAGGGTGAACTCCGGGAGTTGATGGACAGGGAGGCCTGGTGTGCTGTGATTCATGGGGTCACAAAGAGTTGGACATGACTGAGCGACTGAACTGAACTGAACTGATTGCATTATTCATTATATATTGACTTTCTTTCATTTCTTCTAGGTCCTTGTTAAACCTTCTTGAATTTTCTCGATCCTTGTCTCCAAGCTATTTATCTGTAACTCCAATTTTTTTCAAGATTTTGGATCATTTTCACTATCATTATTCAGAATTTTTTATCAGGTAGATTCCCTATCTCTTCCTCTTTTGTTTGGTTTGGTGGGCATTTATCCTGTTCCTTTACCTGCTGGGTGTTTCTCTGCATTTTCATCTTGTTTATATTGCTGTGTTTGGGGTGGCCTTTCTGTATTCTGGCAGTTTGTGGTTCCTCTTTATTGTGGAGGTTTCTCGCTGTGGGTGGGGTTGGATGGGTGGCTTGTCAAGGTTTTCTGGTTAGGGAAGCTTGTGTTGGTGTTCAGGTGGGTGGAGCTGGATTTCTTCTTTCTGGAGTGCAATGAAGTGTCCAGTAATAAGTTTCGAGATCTCAGTGGGTTTGGTGTGACTTTGGTCAGCCTGTATATTGAGGCTCAGGGTTATGTTCCTGTGTTGCTGGAGAATTTGTGTGGTATATCTTGCTCTGGAGTTTGTTGGCCCTTGGGTGGTGCTTGGTTTCAGTGTAGGTATGGAGGCATTTGATGAGCTCCTATCAATTAATGTTCTCTGGAGTCAGGAGTTCTCTAGTGTTCTCAGGATTTGGACTTAAGCCTCTTGCCTCTGGTTTTCAGTCTTATTCTTACAGTAGCCTCAAGACTTCTCCATCTGCTTTCAAAGACAATGGGCTGCTTTTCTGGGTGCCTGATGTCCTCTGCCAGCATTCAGAAGTTGTTCTGTGGAATTTGCTTGGCGCCCAAATGTTCTTTCAATGAATTTGTTGGGGAAGAAAGTGGTCTCCTTGTCCTATTCCTCTGCCATTTTAGGACCGCCTCCTCTTCAATTCCCAAGGCCTGAGGCTCACTGGCAGATCTGGCTTGGCTCCTGAGGCTAGTCTGAGGAGAGTGGCTTTCCTCTGCCCTCCATGCCACTGAGTGCAGACGAGCTCCCCCATTTCTGGTTTTATACCCTGAAAAACTTAAGCAGGGATTAAACAGGTATTCGTATAACAATGTTCAATTCATAATCATCAAATGAATGAGACAATCTATAGACAAAGCAAAGCCTACAGTCTGGGAAGATTCAGTTAACTCTTAATAATCTGATAATATTATAAATACATAATGTTACTTGACTCTTACAAATTGCAGCCCAGAGAAAATTGTTACAAGTAGGTGAAAAGGGCAAGACTTGAGAACTCTGGGGATGTGACTCCCAGGCAAATGATATTTTTTGTGGAGCTGAAGCTCAAGGACTTCACAACAAGGGAGACACAGTGCCTTGAAAATGCTGAGCATTGAAAATGTAAAATATACAGTTTGTTGATTTCTTATAAAACTAAATATGCAACTACCATATGCTTCAGCAATTATACTCTTGGGCACTCACCCCAGAAAGATGAAAGCTTATGATGACCAAAAGCTTGCTCATGGCTATGCATAGCCGTTTTATTTGTAATAGTCAAAAAGTGAAAATAGCACAGATATTCTTCAATGGGTAAATAGTTTAACTGTGGTGCTTCCATAGCGTGGAATACTACTCAGCAATTGAAAAAAGAAACTATTGGTACCTGGAACAACTTGGATAAATTGCAAAGGCAATATCCTTGGGGGCGGAGAGGGGGTGGGAAACCATTCCCTGAAAGCTATGTATGGTGTGATTCCATTTATGTAACAAAGTATATAACAAAATTCACAATATGGAGACAAGATTCCTGGTGGCCAAGTTTTAGGGATGGAGGGAAGGGGAGAGTGTGTGTAAAAAAGAGCAACATAAAGGATTCAACTATTCTATATCTCTACTGTAGTGGATACATAAATCTGCACATGTGGTGTGACTCCATAGAGCTAAATACACACATACACACACATGGGTACAAGTGAAACTGGGGAAATCTTCATGGATAGATGAATTATCAATGTCAATATCCTGGCTGTAATATTGTCTACAGTTTTGTAAGATGCTGTTGCCATCAGAGGAAACTGAGTGAAGAGTAGACCGGGTCAGGCTATCATTTCTTATAACTGCATGTGCACCTGTAATTATATCAAAGAAGTTTTAAAAGAGGAAGTAAATAAAACAAAAGGATGAGGGCCTGGCATTGGGCCACACAGCCAGCTGTCCCTGGACTCCAGGGTCTTTGCTTTACTGCAGACACATATAGGAAATGAGACAGGGAGATCGGATTTACACAGAGGGGGCTCCTACAGACCTGGGCCAAACAGAAGCTGGTGGGTCCAGGAGTGACCCTGAGTCTCCCTCTGCTTCTAACTCTGTTCCACTTCTCTTCCCCAAATCATGCCTAAAAGGAAAATCAAGAGGTTCTCCCAAAGCAGGAAAGCTCTTTAACTGAAGAGTAGTGAGGGAAAAGAGGACACATTTCACTTTTGTTGTTCAGTCACTCCGTCGTGTCTGACTGCGATTCCATGGACTGGAATTCCATGCCATACTCCTCTTTTCTCCACTATCTTCTGGAGCTTGCTCAATTCATGTCCATTGAGTCACTGATGCTATCTAACCACCTTATCCTAGGCTGGCCCCTTCTTTCTCTTTTTGCCTTCAATCTTTCCCAGCATTATGGTCTTATCCAATAAGTTGGTTCTTTGTATCAGATGGCCAAAGTGTTGGAACTTTAGCATCAGTCCTTGCAGTAAATATTCATGGTTGATTTCCTTTAGGATTAACTGGTTTGATCTCCTTGCTATCCAAGGGACTCTCAAGAGTCTTCTCCAATACCACAATTTGAAGGCATCAATTCTTTGGCATTCAGCCTTCTTTATGGTCCAACTCTCACATCCTTACACGACTACTAGAAAAACCATAGCTTTGACTATACAGACCTTTGTCAGAAAAGTGATGTCTCTGTTTAATACAATGTCTAGGTTTGTCATAGCTTTCACTCCAAGGAAAACGCAATTTTAATCTCATGGCTGCAGTTCCCTTACCATCTGCAGTCATTTTGGAGCCCAAGAAAATAAAATCTGTCACTGCTTCCACTTTTCCTGCTCCATTTGCCATGAAGTGATGGGACTAGATGCCATGATCTTCATTTTCTGAATGTTGAGTTTTAAGCCAGCCTTTTCACTCTCCTCCTTCACCTTCATCAAGAGTATCTTTAGTTCCTATTCACTTTCTGCCATTAGAGTGGTATCATCTGCTTATCTGAGGTTGTTCATATTTCTCCTGGAAATCTAGATTCCAGCTTATGATTCATCCAGCCCAGCATTTAGCATGATGTACACTGGGCTGGAAGAAGGACAAGCTGGAATCAAGATTGCCAGGACAAATATCAATAACCTCAGATATGCAGATGACACCACCCTTATGGAAGAAAGTGAAGAGGAGCTAAAAAGCCTCTTGATGAAAGAGTTGACTCATTGGAAAATACTCTGATGCTGGGAGGGATTGGGGGCAGGAGGAGAAGGGGATGACAGAGGATGAGATGGCTGGATGGCATCACCGACTCTATGGACATGAGTTTGGGTGAACTCCGGGAGTTGGTGATGGACAGGGAGGCCTGACATGCTGCAGTTCATGGGGTTGCAAAGAGTCGGACACGACTGAGTGACTGAACTGAAGTCTGCATATAAGCTAAGTAAGCAGGGTGACAATATATTTCCTTGTTGTACTCCTTTCCCAATTTGGAACCCACCAGTTTATCCATGTCCGGTTCTAACTGTTGTTTCTTAACCTGCATACAGGTGTCCAGGAAATAGATAAGGTAGTCTAGTACTTGTATCTCTTTAAGAATTTTCTACACGTTTGACTTGGAAACACTTTCAAATGCTTTGGGCCCATTCCAAGGGCTCACAGAGTGGTATGAATGCAGGGATCATCACTCACCTTGTTCAAATCATGCTCTGACAAGTGATCACAACAGGCATGGGGCTCCCTGCAGTTACCATGCACGAAGCCTCAGACCCCATTCCTAATGTGAGGGGGACATATGTATGAATGTGCGAACACCCTAGGGTGGAGATGACACAGGCAAATCAGGATCTGTTCCTTCCTGGGAAGGATGTGGTCTGGGATGGGAGTGATTATTAATAACTGAAATTTAGAGGAAAGGCAATTCAGTGTTGGAGACAATATGGACTGACAATGACAGGAGGTGTAATATCCCTCTGTAGGGATTTGTGATCTAGTTACTTACTTTTTTAGTAATTTACATTTGTGGCAGGATGATTTATCAAGCTGTTGTCTCTTCTTCACCACGAGGCTTCCCTGGTGGCCTAAGTGATAAAGAATCCCGGGTTTGATCCCTGGGTCAGGAAGATCTCCTGGAGAAGGAAATGGCAACCCAACCTGAATTCTTGCCTGGGAAATCCCAGGGACAGAAGAGCCTGGTGGGCTACAGTCCATGGGGTCACAAACAGTCTGACACAACTTTGCAACTAAACAATAATAAACAACAGAAACAAACTCCCTTTTGCCAGGGAAGACTCCTGAGGTTGAAAGCTAATTTGAAAAATCCTCCTCTCTTCCAGGAAGTTCTGGGTTTCTGGTCTCTGAGATGGTTAATGGATTTTAGGTTTTCTGATCCCCAAGAAGTGGACCATGAAGAAAGCTGAGCACTGAAAAATTGATGCAGTGGGGTTGGAGAAGGCTCTTAAGAGTCCCTTGGACTGCAAGGAGATCAAACCAGTCAATCCTAAAGGAAATCAGTCCTGAATATTCATTGGAAGGACTGATGCTGAAGCTGAAGCTTTAATACTTTGGCCAGCTGATGTGAAGGACTGACTCATTGGAAAAGACCCTGATGCTGGGAAAGACTGACGGCAGGAGGAGAAGGGGACGACAGAGGATGAGATGGTTGGATGGCTTCATTGACTCAATGTGCATGAGTTTGAGTAAACTCTGGGAGTTGGTGATGTACAGGGAAGCCTGGCGTGTGGCAGTCCATCAGGTCACAAAGAGTCAGACACGACTGAGCAACCGAACTGATCTAATCCCAAACTAAAGTTACTAGGCATCTGTTCTATACCTGATCCAGGTGTTTTTGGAGAGGGACGTTTGACTTAATGGAGGGGGAATTGCCCAAGGTATACAATGGCTGCAGGGACAAGAGGAAAGGAAGATGGAGATGAGTTTCACTAGGAGCAGAGTCTTGTTTTCAAAGCACACAACGAGGCAACTGACTTCTGATAAGGTGAGCTGATGTGCTTGCTGGAAGGACTACATCAAGTATCTGAGTTTGGACCATGGAGACTTGTATTTTGAAAAACCATTTGGATGTTAGTGGCAGAAGACATGATTTACTGGTTTAAACAAAAATGGGGAAGTATTGATTCATGTAACTGACAAGTCTGGGATTAGGGCTACAATTAAGAGTTCATTTGATTTCATCAGGACTCAGTGTCTCTCTAATTCTTGGCTAAATTCTTCCTGGTTTCTTTGTTTTTCAGCCTTCGCACGGTAAAAAGATGCAAGCCGGCAACCTCAGAGGTAGATTCTCCAGGTTCAATTACAACGGAAAATATGCCTCTGCCACGCGAGTTCCTATAAGCATCTCTCTGCTTCTTATCGGCTGTAATTTAAGGTTGCCTGATTTAACAAATAAATATATAAGATATTCAGCAATTTTAAAATTATTTCTAATTGTCAGTGATATTCATGGGACATAATTATTCTGTTTATTGTTTATCTGAAATAAAGTATACCTAACTTTATTTACCTGCATACCTAACTTGTTTACCTGCATACCTCTTCTGTTAATTACATTTCTCTGGATATTTGACTTTCCACAATAGTTCCTTGTTTGGCAGACTTTGCTTATGAAATTACTTGCCGTTAGAGTCTATGTTCCATTTACACTTTAATATAGCTTATACAGTGTTCACAGCCAATTTACTTTCTTCTTTTGTCCAATGAACATTTATTAGTAAGACAGTAGGCTCAACATTATGAGCCAGTGTACTGACCATGCACGTGTATAAAATTAACAGTTCTGAGAAGTGCTCTTCAGGTTTGATATGTTTAAATACCTAATAACAGTTTTTCAATTGGGCACTTTGCTTTTACATTATTCAAGATGACATTTGCCTCTCTTGATTAGTAACTTAAAAATTATTGTATCCCTTTAATTTTTAATTTTAATGAAAGTCAATTTATAATGTATTAGCTCCAGGTATACAGCATAGTGCTTCAGTATTTTTACAGTTTACATTTGATTAAAAGTTATTATAAGATAATGACTAGAATTCCCTGTTCTATAAAATATATCCTTATTGCTTCTCTATTTTATACATAGGAGTTTGTATCTCTTAATTCCATACCCCTAATGTGTGTCCCCCGCCACTCATTGGTCTAGTTTGTTTTCTATACTTGTGAATCTGTTTTGCTACATAATTTCCTTTGCATTATTTTTTAGATTCCACATATAAGTTTATCGTATAGTATTTGTTTTCCTCTGTCTGACTTTTTTCACTGAAAATAAGATCCTCTAGGTCCATTTGCATTGCTACAAATGGCAGAATTTCGTTCTGATGTGTGTGTATATATGCCACATCTTCTTTATCCATTTGTCAGTTGGTGGGCACTTGAGTTGCTTCCATGAGTCAGTTATTGTAAGTAGTGCTGAGTCATGTAATATGAGTGCTGAGTGCATGTAATAAGAACATGTGGGTATATGTATATTTTTGAATTAGTGTTTTCATTTTTTCCCAGATATATACAGGATCATATGGTAGTTCTAATTTTTGTTTTTTTGAGGAACCTCCATACTGTTTTCCATAGTGGCTGTACTAATTTATGTTCCCAGTGTACAAAAGTTGCATTTTTCCTTCATCCTCACCAACATTTGTTATTTATAGACTTTTTGATGATAGCCATTCTGATGGGTATGAAGTGATATTTCATTGTGGTTTTGATTTGCATTTCCATAATAATTAGTGATGTTGAGCATCTTTTCACTTGCCTGTTACTTAAAGCTATACATGTTCCATCAGTTCTTTTTTAAAACACATTTGAGTTTTTAAGAATTGGAGTACTTTAACAAAATGGCTTGATTTTCCTTTAATTTGCATATTCTTATTGCTATAGAGATATTGAAAACTGTGAGCAACAAATAAGTAGCTTTACTCAAATGCATTATATAAAGGTCAACAAGAAATTTGGGATCTTTCTTTCAGAATTAAATTAAGATTTCAAATAGACTAAAGATTCTATCAACTTTTTAATATTTGTTAAAGAAGGCCAATGGAGTTTTTTAAAGAGAGCAGACTGAAGATTACTAAACACTAATAAACACTAATAAAATTACAAAACTCCTTTAATCATTCTGTTCAAACATTAGAAATGCTTAATTAAGAGAACATACAGTAGCTGGCAATAGAAATTGATGTCAAGAAAGGCCATCAGATGCTGTTTGAGCAGTGTTATATAAAACAAGGGCAAAACAGCCAGCACCTTTATGGAATCACCTTTGCTTCAACTTTGAATAGGTTTTGTTTGTACCTTTATTTGAGCAAACATGCACCAAAATTTGTTTGTTATCGCCAATGAAACAGTATAAGTTTTTTTCATTAACTCCTAACTCGATAAGTAAGTCTCTGCAAAAATCTGCTGCCATTTCTAAAGTCTCATGTAGAAAGGATTTTACTGTTAGTGGCCTTATACTCAAAACTTTTTCACGAGAAAAATATTGCACAAGAGAAACTTTTTCTGCATTGTCATTACAAGCATCTATGGCTGTGACAAAATAGTTGAGGTGCTCAGATTTTTGATAATCTATGCAATAGTAAATGGAGCTAGTACATTTTTATTTTTCCAGTGAATTTCATGTGGGCACTTGAAAATTTGCTTGTGGTTTGGAATTAGAAAATACTTCTGGTAGCAGGACACTTGGATATTTGAGTTGAAAGACTGAAAATACATTATGTAGAAGGTCATTGCAATATCTGCTACAATTATTTAATTCTCTTAATCAAAAAATCTGTCATTTTGCTACTTTCTTTGGTACTAACTGGAGAACTCATGCATCTCTTATGCCTACTGTTAGGATATGCCAGCTTACGTCTGACTTTGATATTGAATGAATAATCACGCGTTGCACAAAAATCTTCAAAAGGATCTTTCCTCATTTCTACTGTCCAGAAAATTTACCATGAGTTTTACATTTTTGCTTTGACACTTGGGACTTCAAATACATATCAATAAAATAATAGATAATAGCAACCATCACAGTCACAAAACAGACTGAATTTGATAATCTCATGGCAGTTTCAGTGCCAAACCCGTTACTAACGGGAAGCAGGTTGAACCATTGAAAGTGTTGTAAATTTGTGAACTAACAGTAAAGCAAACGATATTGGTGCAAAAAGGTAAACTTTCCATTTGCCTGCAAAGTACAGTCTTGAAAGGTGCAGTCTCTGAAGAAAGCCAGAGCTTTCCTGTGTGAGGTTCCAGAAAGCCTGGTGTTCAAGAAATGATGGACTGTCAGAATGGGGTGTTTGGGAACTAATGGCCTTTCTGTGGTTAGTGTGGTCACTGGAGTTGGGGGGCTACTGACCTGCTGACTTAGAAGCATGGCCCAGTGAGTAAGACTGTTGATGACTGGCTGGGTTTTAGAGTGTGTGGACTGACTCAAAGTTATTTTTAATTAATAGGGATTACTTGTTCACGACATGGAATTTTGGCCAAGTAACAGTCTCATCGTTTCTTCAGTATGAAAAATGTGTTCTTCGATTTCTCAGTCTCTGATTTTGGTTTTCCCTCAACCAGACCTGCAGGGAGGACCATGGAGAATTGTCCAGATCTCTATGTATGCAGGTGTAATTTTTGGCCAGTGTTGCCATTTACTGTGGTGAGAAAATAGCTTTAACTGTCAAATGGGTATAATTCATTTAAAAACAAAAATCTGTGTTCTGGTCATTTAGAGCGTTCTGAAAGTCAGTACAGGATGTAGGACAAAATTATCTTCTAGAGGACATGTCTGTATTTATAGGATGCTGCCCAACAACACTAGCTTCCCTGAGTATCACTAACTGAGATGGAACAACATTTCATCTATTTAATAGCCATTTCTCTTCAACTTGTGTAAATCCTCTGTTGATATCTTTGCCCGCTTATCCATATTGTTTTAGTTATTATATTTCTGAATCTCTTTATGTATTAGTTTTTTTTTTAATACACTATGACTTGTGTGTATTTTTCTCAATTATCATTTATCTTTTGACTTTATTTTTAGTGTTGTTTGCCAAACTAAAGTTTTTGAATTTTATTTTCAGTTTATTAACTTTCTTACTTATTTCCAAATTCTGTGTGATTTTTACAAAGGCCACTCCCAATCCAAGGTTACAAAAATGTTCTTCAATGTTTTCTTGTAATACTCTTATAGTTTCATTTTTTTTTACATTTAAATTTTAATTCTCTTGGGAATTTATTCTGAGTACCGTGTGAAGTCTAGAGCCAACTTGATTATTTTTCTCCACAAAAAGTTGGAAAAACAGGATGCTTGGGGCTGGTGCACAGGGATGATCCAGAGAGATGATATGGGGTGGGAGGTGGGAGGGGGGTTCAGGATTGGGAACTCATGTACACCCATGGCTGATTCATGTCAATGTATGGCAAAACCAATACAGTATTGTAAAGCAAAATGAAGTAAAAATTAAAATTAAAAAAAATTGGAAATCAAATTTGGAGATCAATCAAAAAATCTTTCCCACATTTGAGATGTCACCTCTATCATGTACCAAAGTCCCCAGTATATTTGAGTTTATTTCTAGCTTTTTGAAAAGTCTGCTCCTTTGGTCCATCCACATAGGTCTACCCCCTGTTTTAATTACTGAGACTTTGGCGAAAGTTGTGCTACCCGGTAGTGTATGTCCTCCCTTGTTACCTTTCCTTTTTAGAGTTTTGCAAGCTCTTGTTATTTATTTATTTCTAGATTAACTTTAGAGTTAGCCTGCCTAGTTTCAAAGCTAAGCAAAGTAAAATAAAGCAAGACCAAAATCTGTTGTGTGTTCATTGAGGTGACATTAATGAATCAACTTGGCAGGCGTGTCACCTTTGTGATGCTGTGCCTTCCTTCCTAGGAAAGTGGTGTGCCTCACAATTTTCTTCACCTCTTTTATTTTGTACCTTGTTGTTGTTGTTTAGTCGCGAAGTCATGTTTGACTCTTTTGTGACCCCGTGGACTGTAGCTCGCCAGTCTTCTGTCTAGAAATTTCCCCAGCAAGAGTACTGAAGTGGGTTGCCATTTCCTTCTCCAGGGGATCTTCCTGACTCAGGGATCAGACCAGTGTCTCCCGCACTGCAGGCAGGTCCTTGACCACTGAGCCACCAGGGAGGCTCATTTTGTACCTTAATGGTGTTTTGATGGTTTCTTAAACACAACCCACATTTAAAAATTGTTTATTCCTATATATTTAATCTTTTTCATTGTTATCGTAGTTTTTTCACTTTATCTTCCAACTGCATTGTTTAAGTATTTGAAAGTCATTGATTTCTGTATAGTGATTTTGTATCCCACCACTATATTAAAGTCCTTTTACTGTTTACAATCATTACTTAGTTGATAATTGGGGGTTATTCAGATACATAATCATAATTTCTGCATATGTTTATGGCTTCCTTCCTCTTTTCAACTTCTTATTTAATTACACTGGTGAATGCAACTGATACAGAGAGAAACACTATTGATAGTAGTGAATATAGGAGTTATCAGTCAGAACAAACTGTCCCCAAATTTAGAAGTTTAAAACAGCAACTCTCATGGCTGCTCAGACAAGTTGCCTGACAGTGCTGTACGCTGGGTTCCACTGTGTATTTTTCGTAACATAGGTCAGATGGTCTAAGATGGACTTATCTGGGAAAGTTTATATATTAACTCAGATCACCTCCTTGTGGCCAAATGGTGTGGCCAATTTATTTATTTATTTTTCTTGTGGTCTTCCCTAGTGCCTCAGATGGTAAAGAATCTGCCTGCAATGTAGGAGACCTGGGTTCAATCCCCGGGTTGGGAAGATCTGCTGGAAGAGGATATGGAATCCCCATAAGTTTGTGAATAAATGAATGAAGTTAATTTACTAAAAATAAATAATGATTCTGATACCCTTGAGGAAGAAATGGGTGTGACCAGTTTTCCTGAGTTGAAGTCTCAGAGTTGCCACACAGAACTTGGATTTGCAAGAGAACTAGGGAAAACCTATTGAGAGGACATGCTGCTTGGGTATATAGCTCTGTTATCTGGTTCTGAAGTTCTCAACCTCTGCCAGAAAGATGAGACCATATGCTGAAATGTTTTCAATCTTCAAAAAATTATTTTTCTGTAAAATATTTATTAAAGATCATGAAGGTTACCATGGGCAGAGCTGAAGCTGGTCCAGTTTCCTTTCAGACATCTTCTCTGTGAGTACAAATAAGGTTCCAGGGATATTTCTTTACACTTAATATTTTTCCTTTCCAGGATAGAGGATGGTCTGAGAAAAAGGTATTTACTGAGGTGTTTGCACTAAAGGAAAAAGCCAGATACATTTTCAATTCTCCACATCAAATACACAGAATGTCCAAAACTAAAAACTTGAATGCATTAATAATGCAAACTTGTCCTTGCATTTCCCTGTGTTTTTGGTAAATGCATGGCCAAGGAAAACTGGTCACATTTTATAAAATCACTCAAGGGTCTCTTGGAACCTTGTTGTGTTCTGCCATATCTCACACAAAACACAGAGTTCAGTTCATTTCCTTCCTTAATTCCATCTGGACAGTTGTATGCAATCTGCATGTGTCTGTTATAGATGAAATAACAACTATGGCCTGAAGTGCCTAAAGACTCATGTGAATAGGGTTAATTCAGAAATCAAAATAAAACAAGAACTTGAAGATATGAATTGCCAAATAAAATTAGTCTGCCAGTGTGGAATGACCTACGCCATTGAGAACGATGGTCTGGAGACATTCTTAAATTTTTAGCTTATATATCAAATTAAATTTTGACATGAAAATGGGTTGTAAACCCTGTGGCTTAGTAGAAAATAATATATTAAAAGAAAATTAAGAATTACAGTGATCTTTCTCCTGAAATTAATTAGGGCTTGCTTTGTGGGTGGCAAAATGGAATAATAGGGAGATGGTTCATACAGTTTGAAGAATGAAGAGAGGCCCAAAATAAGAAAAGGAATCATGAGATCAAAATGAGGAAAACCAGGGCTGGAATGGGGAGTAGAGTGTGAAGTAGGTGGGAAAACTGATTCTAGATGAATGGGCAACAATAGGGCCAGAACAATACCTGTTTATGTAGCATGGAGAGAAGGCTCTTATGTGGCATTAATAGCAAGGCACAACATAGGGCTTGATGCAGTAAAGGAAATGAATAGAAGTAGATAGATATTAATTGACAATTATTTTTCAAATCTTTGGTAATAGAGAGGCACCAGTAATTCAAGGGAGAAGGCAATGGCAACCCACTCCAGTTCTCTTGCCTGGAAAATCCCATGGAAGGAGGAGCCTGGTGGGCTGCAGTCCAGGGGGTCGCTAATGGTCAGACACGACTGAGCGACTTCACTTTACTTTTCACTTTCATGCACTGGAGAAGGAAATGGCAACCCACTCCAGTGTTCTTGCCTGGAGAATCCCAGGGACGGGGGAGCCTGGTGGGCTTTAGTCTATGGAGACGACTGAGGTGACTTAGCAGCAGCAGCAGCAGCAGCAGCAGCAGCAGTAATTCAAGGCATAGGTTACCAGTATTAGGTATTGCCTTAAAGTGCTAAATGGTAGTTAAAAATGGCATTTACTTCTACCTTATATGCATGAATTGATTATTGTTGAACATTTTCCCACGTATTTGCTTAAAATTTTTCTTTTATGAATTATTTATACTTTTTTTTCTGTTTGTACTGGACAAGTTTATTTTCAAGATGGAAGTAGCTTTATTACCTTTGCCAATAACAAACAAAATAATAAAAGTTGTATCTATACCTTATAAAATTCAGATTTTCAGCAAAGGATAGAGAGAGAAAAATCAATCATGATTTCATTGCTCGGAGGATAAACATTTTTCTTAATTATAATATACTATTATTATTTTGGGCTTGCCTGATGGCTCAGATGGTAAAGAATCTGTCTGCAGGGGAAGAGACTCAGGTTTGATTGCTGGTTTGGGAAGATCCCCTGGAGAAGGGAATGGCTACCCACTCCAGTATTCTTGCCTGGAGAATTCCATGGACAGAGGAGCAAACAACTATTTTCATAACATTTATGAAAATTAGATTTAGTAAAAAAAATTTCATTGTGAAAAATACACATAACATAAAATTTATTGTTTTAGCCACTTTTGAGTGTAAAATTTAGGGGCATTAAGTACATTAACACTATAGTGCAAACACATTGTATTTCACCCAATTTTTTCACTTACACTGATAACTTCTCATGTAAAAAATAAAGATACAATTCTTTAAATGCTCCCTGCGGTTGCATTGTAGGGCTGGCCCACTGATGGACATTTGGATGTTTCTAATGTTTTTAGCTGTTAAAAACCATGTTGTGATGAACATTCTTCTGTCGTTACTTGTACATTTTTGCAGACCAATCTATTTACTTTAGGTTAAAGCCCAAAGGGTGAATGATTGGAATGAACAATAATCACATTTGTAATGCAGATGACACATATTGCCAGATTGACTTTCAGAAATGCCATAACAGTTACACTCCTACCGGCAGGAAATGAGCTTATGGATAGTGATAGCAGAGGGGCTTCACAGGTAGCTCAGTGGTAAAGAATCTGCCTGCCAATCCAGGAGCTGCAGGAGATGTGAGTTTGATCCCTGGGTTGGGAAGATTCCCTGGAGTAGGAAATGGCAACCCACTCCAGTATTCTTGCCTGGGAAATCCCATAGACAGAGAATCCTGGTGGGCTACAGTCCATGGGGTCCCAAAGAATTGGACCTGACTAAATGATTGAGCACCCGTGTCATAGCAAAACAGGATTTGCCTCATTTAACCACCTCATGACCATTCCTTGGAGTACTCTTACATCAGTAAGGTGTGAGAGACCCTGTAGTCTAATGGTGTAGAACACTTGGAAAATTTGAGTGAATGCAGTCATAGCTCTTGTATATTTAACACTGGTCTTGAATAAACAGGTAAATTTTATATTAAATTAGTAGGATTTCTAATAACTAATGATAAAACAGCAAAGTATCCATTAAGTCATATGGTCTGTTTGGGTGTAACCAAGAAGGACAAATCTGACTCCATATTGGATCTGTTTATTTTATTTTAATCTTTATATTCTATTGCTTTTGCTTCAAGTTAAGAATGTTGCTTATGGCCTGTCATATACAGGATAGCCTGTTCTCAAGACTTTGACCATTTAAAAGTATAACACTTCCATTCACATAGAGATTAAAAACCTGTAGAACAGAGAATAACACTTGTCTTGTTGGGGGTTCACAGGAATGTAGTGACCTGACCTGTGTACAGCAAGAACGAAGGATTCCAAGAAGTTTGCAGTAACCAATCACACTCCCTCTCCTTATAGTATAAAAGAAGCCTGAATTCTAACTCGGGTAAGATGGTTCTCTGGGACACTAGTCCACCATCTTCTTGGTCTGCTGGCTTTCAGAATAAAGTTTCTATTTCTTGCCCCCATAATTCTTGATTTATTGGCCTGTCGTGTAGTGAGCAGTATGAGCTTGGTCTTGGTAACATATGTTGTTGATTTTCTGTTGCCCATTCATCTATTGACTGTCCATCCATCCATCCATCCATTCTCTTTCTACTTCCAAAAATAACTCAAGGTGTTCTTGATATATTGAGGTAGTTTTTTGAATTGTGGTTTGTAGGCATTTGTATTAGAATTGGGCTTCCTGGATGGCGCTAGCAGTAAAGAACTGTCTGTCAATGCAGGAGATGTAAGAGACATGGGTTTGATCCCTGGGTTGGGAAGATCCCCTGGAGGAGGGCATGGCAACCCATTCCAGTATTCTTGTCTGGGAAATCCCATGTACAGAGGAGTGTGGAGGGCTACAAGTCCCTAGGGTCTCAAAGAGTTGGACACAACAGAAGAGACTTAGCAAGCACACATACAGTAGAAGAGCTCCAGGCGCTCTTTTGAAATGTAGATTTTTGATTCTCACCACGAACCAGCCAACTTGGAATCTCTGGAGCATGGGGCCTGGGCACCTCACTAACAGCCCCCCCCCCAACACTACATGATTCTGGAGCACCCTAAGGTGTGTGGACACCAGAGATTATTGGGATGTTGGAGTGTGGAAATTTGATTGTCCAACTAAGTTAATTAATCTTGTATGGAATATTGTGGTTGTTCTAATTTTGTGGTTATTTTTCCAAACATTTGTTGCCTTTTTTTTTTTTTTTTACTGGGAGGCATAAGAAAAANTTTTTTTTTTTACTGGGAGGCATAAGAAAAATGTTGCCCACACTCATATGTTATTACATAATTTTAGTAATCCGTTCATCCCAATCCAACATTTTTCTCTAAGAAAAGAAACAATGTAGGGAAGGA
The DNA here is from genome assembly GCA_006410935.1 of Redunca redunca. Lineage (NCBI taxonomy): Eukaryota > Metazoa > Chordata > Mammalia > Artiodactyla > Bovidae > Redunca > Redunca redunca. Next base: position 776,642 of record SJYQ01000184.1, on the reverse strand, counting down.
AAATATCTGAATAGCAACACTCATTTATTTTTCAAGAGAAGTTTTGAAGGAAATTGTCAGGTGCTTTCAAAAGCCACACTTTTGCCCTGAAGGCAAACGGTGAAAACTTGGATCTTTTGAGCCTCCTAATCCCACTGGAAGAACCCACAATTATGTGTACTTTATGAGGGGTACTGTGGCTTGTAGTCATTTCCTAATTCACAAGGTAAGAGTCACCTATGATTAACTGCCCAAGATACAGTTTCCAGAGCTCTGCCCCAAAGATGCTGAATTGGAATCTCCAGGGGAGTGAACTGAGAATCAGATTTTAAACAAGTACCCTGGATGATTCTTCTATTCAGGCACATTTGCTTTTGGAATCAGTTGTGTGTGTGTGTGTGTGTGTTAGTTGCTTAGTCATGTCCAACTCTGTGACTGTATGAACTGTAGCCTGCCCGGCTCCTTTGTCCTTTGGACAAAGAATTCTGAAGTGGGGTTGCCATTTCCTTTTCCAGGGGATCTTCCTGACCCAAGGGTAGAACTTGTGTCTCCTGCATGGCATGCAGATGCTTTAACATCTGAGCCACTCTGCCAAATGTGGTATGGAGTCAGTTACATGTGGGTTTAAATCCTCACTCTGTTACCTTGGCTTGATGATACTTGGCAAATTACTGCTTTACTTCTCCAAACTCAGTTTCTCCACTTATAAAATTGAGATGCTTCCTTACTCAGGCATCTTGTAGGAATGAACTAAACTAATAGTAGGTTAAGTTGCCAATACAGTGTCTAATGTAGTCAGATTTGTTACTTCCCATCCTACTCCCCTTAGAATGATTATGTTTGTTCAGATCCTATTGACGTTAGGAATTTATGATGGCCCTTCATGCAAATAATCCAGACTAGCTTGCTGGCAGGAAAGCATATGGCAAAACCACAAAAGGAAACTTCTCCCTGTAGATCTGAGCTCTGTTTTTCAAGTTGTGGTCCATACATGTGAATCACCTATGACTCGCTTTAAAAATAATTAAATCAATAAACTAGGCTCTTGGCTCTGACTCCATACTCATCAAATCAGAAACTCTAGGAGCAGGATCCATGACCAGCCTTTACAACAAGCACTCTAAATAATTCTTATATATCTGAAAGTTGAGAGGCAGAGAGAAAAAGCTCCTAACAGTCAAAAGAACCTCCTTCCAAAGAGTGTCCAGAATTTCTGGCTGACATCCCAGTCAGTGTCTGTGCCATAGCCCATCTCATTCATCAACATCCTCCTTGGTAGGCAGCATTCTCCTCTGTCACTCTGGCTTATTTAACTGTGCCCAGCCCTGGGATGTTCAGAGGACACCATCATTCTAGCTGGAGTGGAAAAGAAATTTGATCTAACATTTCCTGTAATGCCTCTGGTTTCCATAGCCTACTTTCCTGGTTTCCCTCCACACACTCTCCTGGCAGCAAGGGCTGTGACTTGTGTACAACTACTGAGTTGTATCATGTCCAGTTGACAGTGGTCCTTCTGAGACTGTTGGCCAAGAAGATGACCTTTGTTGAAAAACCATCTAAGAAACATGATTCTGAAAACAAAATGCTGAAAGTACAGCATGTCCTGAGGGCTGCTTTGCAGAAGTGACAGGTGGTAACTGGACTGAACCCAGAGACATCTGAATATTCCAAGAACAAGTGTCCAGTTTGGGTCCCTACTAGCCTCTCAGTTGTCCAATGACATCAGCCTCAGTGTCTGAAGATAGGGAGCACCCCAGATTCTAGACTTGTTCTAGTTTCAGGGTGCTGGGCTTGTCTGCTGAATTCAAAATCAGGAGTCTCTATTCCTTCAAAAATCAAGCTCCTGTGCCTATGTTCTGGCTGATAACTAACAAATAAGAGCAGTTTCAAGCTCAGAGATGGAGTTTTGTTTCTTCCATGGCTGCGCACATTGGTTAGTGGTAAAGAAAGCCCCACCCAGAATGTACTAGGAGCGATCCAAGCAAATGAGGTCCTGAGCTTCCCGGAACTCAAGATGACCCTGAAGTTAGTGTTCAGGTTGGTACTCTCAAGAGAATACCAGGGGAATAAAGGGGGAAACTCTGCCCTTATCTTTGGAACATAGATCTCTCCTTCTCTGCCCTTGCTGAGTGGAGATAAAGTGATTTAAGGCAAACAATATCTGAACAGCATTCCTCATCCTGGCTTTCAATTAAAGGAATCTATGAAAGATCAGCATTAACTCACTCAGGTCTCCAAGGCCAAAAATGATTCACAGAGCTGAAAACAAAAACAAAACCTAGCAGAACTCCCCCTTTGCCAAACTTATCCAGGCTAGCTCTATCTGTGCTGCTGCTTTTCATTTGATAACAGTTTGTCCTAATGTTAATAATTCTTGTATTCAAGGAACACATGTTCTTGAGTCAAATGCCTTAACAAATTGATGATCCCAGTTTCCTGTGGATTAATTTTCAGGCATAAGAAATAAATTGTTGAAGTGTAATCCCATGGTTCGGTTAGAGATTGAACAAGTTTTCCCTAGAAAGTTGTCAAGGAAATCCCAGATACAGATGGTATCACAGGTTGGGAGGTAGACCTGTAATGGATTTTGATGTGTGGGATATTTATTAAAGGGTGTCCTTGGGAAGGGGGAAGGGATCAGGGGTGGGAAGAATGCAGACACATGGCAGTCTTGGCTGATGCCATCGAAGCTCTGGAAATAGAATGGCCCTTCAGAGTTGTCCCAAGTTGAGGTGAGATGGACCAGCAATTAGATATGAGCCGCCCCTGAGAGGGTGTCACTTTGGACAAGACAACTTCTGTAGCTGAGGCAGTCCTGTGAGGGGCTGATGGTGAAGTCTTTGGGCCAACAGCATTCTCAGTGACTGAGACCAGTCCTTCACTGCAGGGGGCCTGCTGGGCACATCTTTATGTCCACCATAGATGGTGCTCCATCCATGTGTCAATAACACCCATTAGAAATACTCTGGTGTGATTTGGCACCACTACTCACTTTGCATTGAGGGGTCTCCCCCTTTCTCCCTCTCTTGTTCTTATCTTCTCTAGCTCTTTGTCTTATTCTCTCTCCTGCCTTTCAAGATAATTCTCCACCCAGCTTCTACCATTAACATTTATTTTAGCATTCAGTGACTCCATCCACATTGGTCCCTGGTTTGAGCATTGTGTTTTGAGCACTGACCCAAAGCTCTGCATTTGGGTTTATAGCTTTAGGAGTATGTGCCACTCCCACTTCTTCTGATAAGTCATCACCTTTTCTGTGTATCACCTCTATCTGCAAAAAGAGAACACTATACCCCAGCTTTGTTTGAGATGGGACAGCAACCTAGAGGCCACGTACTGTCTTTTACACTTAGCTTTGTCATTTCCCTTGAGAAAGTCCCTTTGAGGAACTTGGGTTTGGGTTTGGATCCAGCCTTGAATGTGTGTATATTGCCTAGCTCCCAGCCTTTGGCCCTCCTAAAAGTGAGCCGGCTACTCATCGAGGGCCATACAGCAGAGCTCATATCCATGAATTTTGAGGGAATGTCACTGAGGGTCCCTTACTACCCAAGGCCTGTAGATCTGGAAGGATCATAGCCGCTAGCATTGGCGCCTCAGCAATAACAACTGCTTTGTATTTTCTGCTCAGATTCAGCTGAAACTCATCAGAAATCAGATCTGATGAGGGCCTTAGTTCTGGTGACTACACTAACCTCATCTGATCAGATTTCCAGTTAGTCAAGCTGGTTGCCGAGTCCTTTGTCCTGTTGTTTCCTTGAGGCCAATTTGGAATGGTGGTGCTTCATGAATAATCCATGGGTATTAACCAGCTGCATACATAAGGGCATTTCCACTGTGTCTTTGCCATGGAATGTTAGATGGTTCTGATGTAATTCATAAGTAATCAGGAAGCGCTAGGCTCTGATTTAAAGTATCTAGAGACCTTTGAGGGTCTTTTCAAGTTTCCAAAGGAAAGGCACGCTATTAACTGTGAGTGGTCATAACGGGGGAATTTCCCCTGGAGAGTCTTTAATGTCACTGTTGGCTATATTACAGGGACAAAGAAATATATGAGATACTTCTCAAAATGCTTGAAACAAAACTTGATGCCAGCTTTTTTGGTTTCTGTTGTTGCCTTAATCACCAAGTGGTGTGGGTTAAAACAAAAGCCATAATTAAATTGAACCCAGTTTGGGGCGAAGAACTGGGCAACTCTCTGCTTAAACAGAAGCAGGTGGTGTTGGAATGCTCGGTGGAAGTGAGCTGTGAGGAGGGAATGCAGATTTTTTTTTTCATTGAAATCACAGTTAAAAATACTTGTGCCAGGCTGTGATTAAGATATATACATACATATATATCTTAATTTTATGTTTATATACATATATACATATAAAAACTAGGATGTATGTCTGTGTGTGTGTGTGTGTGTATATATATATATAACTGAGATAGACATATCTATCTCAGTTTCAGAAAAACTGTGACGGAAATGCAATACAGTTTTAATTAGAGAGTGATCTTTTGTGGTAAGGGAGGGTGGGATTTGTTTCTGTGTGTATGTGTGAGTGAGAGAGAGAGTATATTTTAAGGATTGCTGTAAATAAAGATGTTCTCCTATTCCAATTAGAAATGTGATTTAATTTGCACTCCATTCAGGAATTCATCCATGCTGAAATGGCCATCATTTATGTAGCAAATTTCACAATGAAAAGGAGGATGGATGGAAAGATTTGGTCAGCACATCACTGGCTGTCTGGGACAGGAGAGCTGCCCTGCCTCTCAGGACTCCTGAGAGCAGGAGTCCTGCCTTTCCCTAATCATCCTAAGATGTTCATTCCTGAGGGCATGTTTTGGTGGACTCTCCCAGTGGGGTCACACGTCTCCATGGCATGGGGAATGAAAGGGCCACAGCTCAATCGCTGAAATTTCCATTTCCCTCAGCTATTGCTGTCAGATAAAATACATGATGCCCAATTAACTCTGAATTAAGATAAATAATGGATAATTTTTTTTATTAAAACTATGTCCTATGCAATACTGGGGACTGAAAATTACTCATTTTAAACCTAGACTTCAAGTTTAACCTCATGTCCCGTAATTTTATTTGCTATATATGGCATCCCTACCTCCAAAGGGCATTTTTTTCCTCTGATGGAAAGTGAGGCTGACACTTTTTGAATTCTTAGATTTTTTTCTTGTTACTGTTGTTGTCATTGTGCTTTTTAAAAAATTTGTCATTGTTATTTTTGATCTTATTAAATTCACAAAGATGCCTGGATGGAATGCCTAGCTCCCACTCCATCATTGAAATAGAGGCAGGTTTCATGATTTCTGCTTAAGAAAAGGGTAATAAGGCGGCCAGCATATGCTCCCACTTGTACATTACCATTCCATTTTTCTTAGTTGAATGCACAGTATAAATGCTAGTAACTTGCCAAGTTGGTTCTTTGAGGATTTTTTACAGATAAGGAAAAACATTAGGGTTGTGCCTTGGGAAGACTTGTTATGAAAGCAGCTGCTGCTGCTGCTAAGTTGCTTCAGTCGTGTCCGACTCTGTGTGACCCCATAGACGGCAGCCCACCAGGCTCCCCTATCCCTGGGATTCTCCAGGCAAGAATAGTGGAGTGGGTTGCCATTTCCTTCTCCAATGCACGAAAGTGAAAAGTGAAAGTGAAGTCGCTCAGTCGTGTCCGACTCTGTGCGACCCCATGGACTGCAGCCCACCAGGCTCCTCTGTCCATGGGATTTCCCAGGCAAGAGTACTGGAGTGGGGTGCCATCACCTAGGAAGCTTATTAAAGACCCTGATAGGACCAAAGATGTTTAGTAAAATTTGTGGTGATATTACAGGTTCTGTTTCCAGCTCTGACGATAATTAGCTGTGGACCTTAAGCAAAGCACTTAATCTCTCTGGGCCTTATTTTCTCCTTTTACAAAATGAGCTGGCTGGATTAGATGACTTTTAAGGTCCATTCTGACTCTCTTATTCCACTAAAAATATGTAATTTTTCCAGTACTTCAGTACTATATCATTTCTGATTTGATAACTTGGGAGTCTAATTCTGTGGAAAGCTACAGTAAAGTATTTTCCGGGCATAGACAAATAACTCCAATTAATTGCAGTTGTTTTATCAGTTCAATAACAGCAGTCTGTTTGAATAGTAGTTTCTAGTTCATTCCACTGCTCATCTCGCAACTTTTGTGTGGATTTGAGGAATCAGAAAGTACAAGACAGGGTCTCTGTCTCAGTCTCGTGGGTGTGGGATAAGGATGGTCATAGAGAGGGACCAAATGAACAAGTCTGGAGCTTGTTGAAAGTACTTGGCTAGAGACAATGGTGCAGGAGTATGAATGCAGCGCGTATGACTGGTTTTTAAGGAGATTGTTTCCCTAGATGTTGGTGATTGAATTCACTATAAATTCTAGTATCTCTAGTGTCTGGCCACTCTGATCAGATGCAGAGTCAGAATCACATTTACTCCCATGCTATGGCATGCGTGTACTCATGAACTGGTGCATATACACACGTGCACACATGGACACACAGGTGAAAACTTTCTAGAGAGGGACAAAGCAAGAAGTTATGTGTGTAGAAGAAAGGAAAGAAAAGAGCAAGATAGAAGAACTGCTGTTCAAAAGAGCCACCCTCTTGTCTCCATTTTTTCTATTCTATATCATGTCACTAAGATAGTGATAGTTGCTCAGTCATGCCTTACTCTTTGCAACCCTGTGGACTGTAGCTTGCCAGGCTCCTCTATCCATGGAATTTTCCAGGCAAGATTACTGGAGTGGAAAATTTCCTTCTCCAGTCACTAAGATAAGAATATATCTATTCTATACTGTGTCACTTTTTGAAAAAGCTGAAATTTATGAAATACTCACTATGTGCTAATCATTGTTTTTAACATGTTGCACTCATTCACTTATTTAATTCCCTCAATATCCCTATGTAATAGATATTCAGTACTATTTTTAACCCAGTTTATTGAGGAGGAAATAGGCATATGCTTTTTGTTTGTTTGTTTGTTTTGTATGTTTTCCCTTTTTTTGGTTGAGAAATCCTTCTACTGTTTTTACAGTGTAACTGGTCCAGGTCTAAGAAATCTATATATTATTCTTCTGAGGGCTTTCATTTCCTAAGGAATTAATAATTATGATTTTGTGAACTATTTCCTTATAGCTGATTTTTCATAACTCAAATACAATGCTTTTACAACTATTTTTCACATTTTCCCCAGATCCAACTGAATAGTTTTTTCCTCATTATTTCAGATGGGATGGTGGTTATGCAATGTGTATTTCTTCCCTTCAGGTCCATGCCTAGAAGACAGATCAATGTATTATTTGAATTGGTTTGCACAAATAATGCAGAAATCATATTATAAAGAACTATTAGATATGAATGTGAGCATTCCAAACTCACATTCTGTTAGATTAGAAGTCACCAGATCAAAGCCATGTTTAACAATAATCTACATAAGAATTGGTGAGAAACGTTTGTGAAGCTTTGATGAGCTGGAGGATGTGGGAGGCAGTGGGGCGGTGGAGGGTGGAGCTTGCTCTTGGCTGTCTTAGCTGTCCGCGCCCGCCACTGGAGGATGGGGAGTAACAAAGGACAAAGCAAACGCTGACCGTCCTCCTCTTACGTACCTGGGAAATTCATCTTGAATTTATTAGCCACATAAATCACTTTTCTGCAGAGCGTAGCCATAAATCACCACAGAAAGACTGAAATGGTATCATTTCTTTGGGAATAATAAGCTATAGAGGTGGTATAGCAGTCCAAGAGCAATTATAACACTATTAAACGTTCAGGTTACTCCCTCTTCCTCATGATTTATGCCTGAGAAAAGTGCACCCAAAGGTCTATATTTTCTAAAGGAGGTCAGAGCTGCCCAGAAGCCAAGAACAGCAAAAAGACACTGACGATTGCCAAGCAGAAGACCAGCAATTTGTCCTTTCTTTCTTAGAAGGGATAATATTGTACCACGTAAAACATGTAAAAAACAAAAATGCCATGTAAAAGACATGTATCATGTGTACACGCAAAACATGTATACCACATAAACATGTTGAAAGCACATGTCCTATGTAAGATATGTGTACAATGAAACATGTAACATAATACACACCTTGTAAACATGTAAATATGTATGTCATATCTGTAAAAACCATGTATTCTAGGTAAACATGCTGACCATGCAAAACAGATAAAATATGCATACTATGGAAACATGAAAAAAAGATGTGTATCAAAACTGACATATATTTATGATTTTTCTAAGAGTCTAATAGGGCTTCCCAGGTGTCAGAGTGGTAAAGAATCTGCCTGCCAATGCAGGAGATTAGGAGATCCGAGTTCAATCCCTGGGCTCGGGAAGATTCTCTGGAGAAGGAAATGTCAACCCACTCCAGTATTCTTGCCTGGGAAATTTGAGTGACTGAGCACACGGTTGAGTGAGCGCACGAAACAATATGTTGGTTTAAGGAAATTATGACATAATCTGAAATATGATTTCAAATAGCCTTAGAGTCCTAGAATGTTTGAGATGGACAGGAAGTTAAAGATCGTTTTCTTCAGCCAAATAGACATAGGAAACCATTTGACAAACATTGGTTGACTTCCTACTAGGTGTATAGGGCTAAAATGATTGGACTCTTCAACATTAAACACATTTGTGTATCAAAGGAATTATCAAGAAAGTTAAAACACCTTAGAAAATGAAAGAAAATATTTTCAAGCCATAAATTTGATAAGGGTCTAATATGAAGAATATAAAGAACTCCCACAATTCAACAAGAAAAGTGAAAGTGAAAGTCACTGAGTTGTGTCCGTAGTGAAAGACAAGTGAAAGTGAGTCACTCTTTGTGACTCCATGTACTATATAGTCCATGGAATTCTCATGGCCAGAATACTGCAGTGGGTAGCTATTCTCTTCTCCAGGGGATCTTCCCAATGCAGGGATCAAACCCAGGTCTCCCGCATTGCAGGCAGATTCTTGACCAGCTGAGCCATCAGGAAAGCTCAAGAATACTGGAGTGGGTAGCCTATCTCTTCTCCAGCGGATCTTCCTGGCCCAGGAATCGAACCAGGGTCTCCTGCACTGCAGACGGATTCTTTACCAGCTGAGCTACCAGGGAATCCCCAACAAGAAAAAGACAATCTATAAAAGAGGCAAAAGACTTGAGCAAACAGTTGATGATGATATATAAATGGCCAGCAAGTCCAGGAAAATATGCTCAAAATCGTTAGTCATTAGGGAGAGGCACATCAAACCTATATGAAAATGTTTTGGAACTTGACAGATGTGGTGGTTGTACAATGTTGTGTGTATATTAAATGTCACTGAATTCGACACTTCTAAATGGTTAAATTTTATGTTAATGTAAATTTCACCTTTATTGAAAAATAAAGAAGTGCATTATAGAATAAAAAGGGCACTGGATTTGGAATCACACTTGGGTTTGTGACTAGGCTTTTCTTTCTCTTTGTATGAATCTGAAGAAATCATTTAATTACACTCTGGCAAATGCACATTCACAAATAGGTAGCTTTCTAAACTACCTCAGTTGGGTATTCAGGTAATAGTTGGTAAACAAATAAGATAACATATGAAACACTTTCCTATCTGTGATTATTATTTCATATAAACTAGATATTGACTAAGCAAAACAAGAACGCTTGCAAAGTAATACTTATGGGGAAAATGAAGCACAATTACTGTGGAAAGGAAGAAATGAAAGAGTGAGCTAAGTAAGGTGGAGAGGTGCGGGCAGCAAGACATGCGGTTCCTGGTCCTCTGCTGGCCTGTCCGCATGCTGGGAAGGCAGGGACTCACTGTGCATTAAGCAAAGGATCAGACAGTAGTAGGAGTGAAAGGAGGAGAGGGTTTGGCTCATTACAGTGGGATAAACTGAGAGCTGGCTAACGCCTGACATGTTAAGGGTCGTCACTGTGTGTGGGCTTCCCTGGTAGCTCAGCTGGTAAAGAATCCACCCTCAGTGCGGGAGACGCCGGTTTGATTCCTGGGTCAGGAGGATCCCCTAGAGAAGGGATAGGCTATGCACTCCAATATTCATGGGCTTCCTTGGTGGCTCAGCTGGTAAAGAATCTGCCTGCAATGTGGGAGACCTGGGTTTGATCCCTGCGTTGGGAAGATCCCCTGGAGGAGGGCATGGCAACCCACTCCGGTATTCTTGTCTGGAGAATCCCCGTGGACAGAGGAGCCTGGCGGGCTACAGTGCATGGAGTCACAAAGAGTTGGACACGACTGAGGGACTAAGCACAGGACAGCACCGTTCGACAGCCCTTAACGTTGGCTGTGTCAAAACCACTGCTGCTGACTCAAGGGCTGCTGATTACATTTATTTTGCGATGTGCAGACATGCCTAGTTGCCTGGGCCTCTAGGCACAATAGTGATAATGATGCAATTTATCAGCCTTGCTTCATTTTCCTTGAGAAACCCAGCTCACGTGCCCACAGGTGGTTAACTCTGCCAAGGGATAGGTTTAGAAGGAAGATCCTAGGGACCCTTAGGGAGGCATTTGTGCTGGCACCCAGGAAACAAGGGGTTGCTATTGTTTTGAGTTGTGTGCAAACTGCTTTATTTTTCAGAACAAGGACATGGAAAAAGCTTTTTTCAGGGAACAAAAATCCTTTGTACAGTGAATCGGCATAAGTCTGAGGGGCAAATTCATTCTGTTGCTTCCAGTAAAGGCAAAATATGTTATTTGATAGTGGCAGGTAATTATTTATTATGTAGATTCTTGGTTTTGCTTTAAATAATACCTAAAGCTGTATGTTATAATCATATAACTTAACTAGAATTCGTATCCTAGAATGAAGAAAGAATCCATTTATTAGCAGTCAATGTCTATGAAATGATCATACAAAGAGAACTTTAAAAATTTTAGGCTAACATAGGACAAATTAAAAATTTTTCAAATCTTCAGCCTTTACTCTGTGTGTACTTGCACATGCACACATGTGCTTGTCACATGCATGTGCAAGAGTCCGTGTAAATGCCTGTTGCTGAAGGACCACAAAGCTCTAGCATAGATGTGGGTCTGACCTTGAAACAAAAAGCCCAGTTCATCTGACATCTGCTCATTGACTCAGAGCAGTCATGGCTTCAAATGTCCACAATATAAAAAGTGGAGGTGATTCACCCAAGATTAGATTAGTTATTTAAATAACCACAAGGTGTCTAACAGAATTGAACTTGAACTCTCAGAGCTTCAGATTGCCTTCTTTTTGATAAGGCACACATTTCTTTTGAGAAGGGAGAAGGACTTTTCGAATATTACAGAACAGATGAGTAACATATCAGTTGACCAGACATATGCAAAGGTGGATTTACAGGGAATATGTGATAAAGGCAAAATTGTTCTTCAAGGGATTATCAAGACCTCCGCTATTGTGATGGAATATTTTACTGATGGTTGGCTGAAGAACTGCTCTGAAGAAACAAAAGCCAGAGAGAAAGTGCTGAAGGTCTTTGACTGTTTGGGAGAAAAGGTCAATATGTGGAGTGTGTGCGTGCGTGCTCAGTCACTTCAGTGCTGTGACTCTTTGCGACCCTATGAAGTGTAGCCAGCCAGTTTCCCTGTCCATGGTGATTCTCCACACAAGAATACTGGAATGGGTTGTCATACCCTCCTCCAGGGGATCTTCCTGACCCAGGGATTGAACCCATGTCTCTTATATCTCCTGCATTGGCAGGCAGGTTCTTTACCACTAGTGCTACCAAATCTTGGACCCCAAGAGAAGAGGAGACAGAATGGGGAGGAGAGGAGAGGAGAGGAGAGGGAAGGAGAGAGGATGTAGTAGGGCTTCTCAGTTTGGTGAAAAACATGAGAGTCTAGGGAAAACAAATGAGAATAAATGGTTATCTTTCTCTTTTTGAAGGCTTTTTCCTTCCCTGCCTCTCCCAGCAAAAAATTAGAAAAATGTAGAATTATGAAATAGTTTTGAATGATGAAAAATATGTTTAAGACAAGGTGTTTACATGGCATTGAATTCCAAAAAATGATTTTTTAAAATTGTGTAAGAAGAAGACTTCCTGGGAAACATGTTGCTTCTGTTCATTATAAGCCATCATAATGAAGAAACAGACATGACTGAATCAGCTTAGCGTGGCCCAGCACAGCAATGATAAACAGGATTGTTACAACATTCCAGGGTAGGCACCAAGCACATTTCTCCATAAAGGGAGTACATTTCAGTGTTGGCAGTGGCTGCTAGGGGGTCAAGGACACTGAGACATTTCATGACTTACTAATGCCTAGTAAGGAATGCCAACCAATCAGTGACTTTTCTAGATTGGGTGGGTTCTCATTGCCCAGGTATTTGCTATTCAAGTTTCTGGAGTTATGAGGTTATACAGAGAGTCACCATAAGAGGAAAAATAATTGGTCACTTTAAACTTTAGTCCTCCTTCAAACAGTGTTTCCCCTTTACAGTAAAGTCAATTTTGCTGTCAGATGTTGTAAACACCCAGTGATGCAATGTAGATATAGTATTAGGCCCAGGAGAGTGTAATCCTTCTCTTGAAAATGAGAGAGGAGAGCCTCTTCAGTGACCCCATGGAGTTCTCACCCATATCTAATGGGCTTTCTGGCCACAGAACAGCTTTTTAGGGACTTGGAATCAGGGAGGTTACCCTGCCAGTGGGGAAGCCCATAGTGTGCCCATTCCATGCAGCCCTTGGTATGTCCTATGCTGTGTCCTTAAGCACACTGAAGAAGCTGTGTCCTTAGCCTGGTGAAACCAATGTGACAGCCATGCTCATGTGTGTCTTGTCCTTTTGGGCTGCTGTAATAGAATACTACAGACTGGAGGCCTTATGAACGACAGAAACTTATTCCTCATAATTCTTGAGGCTGGAAAGTCCATGGTAAAGTGCCGGGATATTTGGTGTCTGGTGGAGTCCCACTTCCTGGTTCATAAAAGGCTGCCTTCTCACTGTGTCCTCACATGGTTTAGGGACTGGGCTACTCTCTGGGATCTTTCTTATAAGGGCACTAATCCTATTCATGAGGACCTCACCCTCATGACCTAATCACTTCCCAAAGGCCCAACCTCCAAATACCATCTTAGAGGTGGGGTGGTTAGATTTAAATGTATGACTTTAGGGGGAACACAAACATTCAGTCCATAGAAACGTGTATAGATGACAGAGTGAGGGAGAATAAACCACCTAAAAAGTGACAAGAATGAAAATAACAGCAGACCATGGAGGTTATCAATTGTATATAAGGAAAGTGTGTTTTGCTGACTGTCATTGTTAGCCTGTGTGGAGCCCAGACACACACCATAGGGACAACACAGGACTGGGCACCTGTGCTGCATCTGTAGCAGGACAAAAAACAGGCTTGTTTATTTTACTCTCTATATATTTATATATTTAAGTCACTTCAGTCGTGTCCGACTCTGTGTGACCCCCATAGATGGCAGCCCACCAGGCTCCCCCATCCCTGGGATTCTTCAGGCAAGAACACTGGCATGGGTTGCCATTTCCTTCTCCAATGCATGAAAGTGAAAAATGAAAGTCAAGTCGCTCAGTAGTGTCTGACCCTCAGCGACTCCATGGACTGCAGCCTTCCAGGCTCCTCTGTCCATGGGATTTTCCAGGCAGGAGTACTGGAATGGGGTGCCATTGCCTTCCCCAATTTTACTCGATAGTCTTTAGTTTATATTGTCTATAGTCTTTTAGAGACTATAGTCTTTAGTATTTTTTTTTTCCAAAAATGAGCAAGGAAAAACAAAAACTTGATGCAATCATGTAAGTAAAAGCCAAAGAAGCAAGAAAGCGTTGCAGTTAAGAATTCTGAAAACACCCAGAGGTCCCCTCTGAAAGGTCTTTGTGGTCAAGATGATCTCTGCGTCCAGCTGTAGTGCTTCCCTAGACTGCCAGTGTCCTGGGTTGTCATTCCATCTGAATCTGCCAGCTCATTTTGGTCAAAATCCATCTCCAAGGTGCTGGACTCAGAAAGCTTCAGAGGACTTTTGTGAAAGAAAAGAGAATGACTGCACTGAGTTCCGGGGATAATTTTAGAATATTATTTGTGCTCCCTGAACCTCTAAAGTCTGGACTTCTCTGGTAGTCCAGTGGTTTAGGATCCACCTGCCAATGTAGGGGACAGGGGTTTGATCCATGGTCTGGGAAGATTTCCCATGCCATGGGGCAACTAAGCCCATGTACCACAACTACTGAAGCCCCGGCATCCTAGAGCCTGTATTCTGCAATGAGAGACACCACCACAATGAGACACCTGAGCACCGCAACAAAGACTAACCATCCCCCAACCCCCACTCCCCACAACTACAGAAAGCCCTTCTGCAGCAAGGAAGATCTAGCAGAGCCAAAAATAAACAAATAAATAATAAAATACTGTAAACAACTAAAACCTAAGGCAGAAATCCTTTGAGAATTTAATACAAAGCAGAGAAATCCTGTGCGCATGAGAGTACACTGGTGCTGTATTTCTTGATAATATAAAGCAAGAAGGACCTCCAACAGTTGGTGTTGAAAAGTCACATTGAAGGATAATGTCTGATGCAGGAAACTCTCTAGGATCCATCCATCTTACGATGGGCAGCATTCACGTTCTCAGTTTTCTTCTTCCCTTTCTTCTTGCTTGCTTCTGTAGGATGGGAAAGAGGTTGATTTGTATCAGAACAATCTCAAACAAATGAGAAATAATGTGTGTTCCTTCTCCACTGTATACCATAGATGACACCAGAAGGTATAATACTTATATTTAAACTTTAATATTGGTGTTTTCCTGGGTTCTCATACATTTGTCAGGTTACCATAAGCTGGCAGACCTCATCATGTGTTAGGTTAGATTTCTTAAGGTTCATTGATACACAATTCCATGTAAAGACATATTAAATTTGTACACATATTTCTCAGACAATACAAAACAGGATCCTTTTATGAGCAGTCTATGTAATGTGTCTTCCTTCTTTCTCTGTTTTCATTGGCTTTTCTCCCTTAAATCAATCTAAGGACATTTTATTGTCTCTACCTCTCCCACTCTTTTCTTTGGTTTCATAGGGCAAAGTGAGGAAAAAGGGTAGGAGTTTCCATGGTGATAGCTTTTGTCCTGCTGCACATGATATATTTTACCCTCCTAAACACAGTCAAGGCTGTATATTGTCACCCTGCTTATTTAACTTATATGCAGAGTACATCATGAGAAACACTGGGCTGGAAGAAGCACAAGCTGGAATCAAGACTGCTGGGAGAAATATCAATAACCTCAGATATGCAGATGACACCACCCTTATGGCAGAAAGTGAAGAGGAATGCAAAGCCTCTTGACAAAAGTGAAAGAGAGTGAAAAAGTTGGCTCAACATTCAGAAAACTAAGATNAAGGACTGATGTTGAAGCTGAAACTCCAATACTTTGGCCACCTCATGCGAAGAGTTGACTCACTGGAAAAGACCCTGATGCTGGGAGGGATTGGGGGCAGGAGGAGAAGGGGACAACAGAGGATGAGATGGTTGGATGGCATCACCGACTTGATGGACATGAGTTTGAGTGAACTCTGGGAGTTGGTGATGGATAGGGAGGCCTGGTGTGCTGTGATTCATGGAGTTGCAGAGTCAGACATGACTGAGCGACTGAACTGAACTGGACTGAACTGAAACACATCAAGAGACAGTTTGTCAATGGAAACACAAAGCAAGTTGGATCCATAGCAGTATCTCCCCACTCACTCCCATCACTTGCCAAACAACAGCCCAGTATAGTATATTCTTTTTTTTTTCAGCTGCAGATTTTTTGAAAAGTTCACATTTTTCCAAAAGACATACTGAGGAAAATAGATGTGACCCTTTCAGGAAAAAAAGGCATGGGAATCGCTTGATGTTATACCAGAAAACGAACCTCTCTCATTAAAATGTCTTTGACACATTTCTGCATACCAAGCGGCATCACGTTTGGAATGATTGCAGGCTCAATAAATGCTTGATGGACTGACCTGTCGTCTAGGATGTTCTCCTTAGCCAGAAAAGCGATGATGACTTTTGTTACAGTCAATACCTGGGAAGGAGTGTTGGGGTTAGTGATGCCACGTTTTTAAACACACTCTAAAGTTAGATTGGAAATATGTTCTGTTCAGAGATGATTTTGTGAAAGCGCAGAGTCCAGATTAGAAGATAGCTCATCAAGCAACTGATGGGAAAAGGGTGAAACTTCCAGAAAGGGGGTAGGAATTAATATTTGTTGTTGAACATTTGCTATATACCAGACAGTGTTATCCTCAGAAGTATAGGTGAGACATACATTGTTTGATATACCCCCTAAAGGGATTGGGTTTATGATCTCCATTCCACAGATAAGAAACCTGAGGTTCAGGGAAGGTTGTAGATTGTATAGGATTACAGTTAATGAGCATCAGAGGCCAGTATTCTAATCCAGGTTATCCAACTTCAAAACCTATGCCCTTTCCCTAACTGGGAAACATCCCTCTTGCCCCACTTAGAGTTAGGAAGTTGTTAATCCCATTGGCATGGAGAATCTTCTGAAAGGTAGAGCTCCATGTGGGGACTGTGATCAAGATGCTGGGTGTGAGAAGGAAATCAGACAGCTGTCCCTGCCAAGGCCTGGGGTGCTTGCCTAACTCTCTCTTGGAACTTCAAAGCCAGAGGGCCAAACGGGACTGGCCCAGAGCAAAGCTTAGAGGCAAGGAAAGTTCACAGCTCGAGTTGCAAGGAGGCATATGACACAGATAGAATTCAAGCTCCAGAAGGCTGAGAAGTCTTCCTTTTGGAAGCTTATGGTTTGGAAAGTCAACACAGATAATAGTGTCTGCTGAGCAGAAAGGGAGGGGAGATGGGAGAAAGACGCTTCTAGCTATATCAGTCTTTTTTCCTTTAGACTGTATGCATTTCATTACACTATTACTTACATTTAATGGTTAAAGTCACACTGAGCTCAAAAGGTATAAGTTCTATAGCTCACTTTTTGTAAAACTCACCTTTTAAAATTGGGCAAGAAAAAATCGGTAAGTACAGTAAAGTAGGAAAGAATGTTGCATAGTGAAATATGAAGTCCTCCTGGGCAGATCCAAATGTTGAGGGGATAATGTGAGATCATTATTATGAAAATAAACAAATAAAAGTCCTTTGTTGAATACCTATAAAGGATTTCTGGAGTCATTTGTATGCCTCTTGGACTTGGAGATTGGCATAATTAGGAGAAAAGGGATCAAAACCAGGGTCTGGCAAACAGGAAACCATTTCAAATATAGTTTAAACTGTTAAATTACTTCCAAGTCTAGGCTCTGTCTGTGTCCTCGTCACAAGGTTGTACACAGGAGGTGGCTCCAGGGAAGAGAGGCATTCTAGACATGGATGGAAACAGGCTTTTCAGAGGGAAGTACCCAAGGGATGGGAGAAGTCTTCTTTTTCAGTTTCTTCCTCTTAAATATTTCATTACTGCATATACCACTGGGTACAGTGACTCAGACTGTAAATATATTGGAGAGACATGAGGTGGTTTTAAAAAAATATTCCCATTATATCATATGACATGACTGAAAATGGGGAGCTTGCCAGATTTATGTATGTGTTATGGTGATGCTACTTTTGTGTCACTGAGGGAAACTTTTATGAGGCTTCATTGGGTTTAATCAGGAAATTCAGCTCATGGGAGAGAGTGAGTTTTGAGCTCCATTTCTTGGAGCTGGATTATCCATGTCCTCTTGATCCCGGTTTCCTGAGATCTCTAAGTTCCTTGATCTTAGACCAGAGAGATTCCACATCGCTCCATAGGTGATCCCAGAGAGAATCAAAAGAGCAGATGCTGCATTCAATTGGGTGAGTGATGGACCCCAGCTCCTGACAGGGCACTTGGGGGAAGAGTGAGGTTAGTACAGTTGCTTTCCAGTGTTGCAAAGCCAACACTGGCCATACACATAATTCTTCCTTCTTCTGGCAAAGAGTCTAGTGAGGGCTGAAATCACCTAAGAACTTAAAGTGGAAAAAAAAGATGTAAGAGAATGGGAGAATCCAAGGCTAATTCTACATAGAGGTGCCTCTGTGTTTTTTTAATATTTTCATGTGTGACGAACTCCCCAACCGAATCTGGGCATGGCTGGAAATGCTAGACTTTTCTAGAAATAGCAAAATGATGTCAAAAAGAAATTAACAAGAATGAAGAGGAATGATCATTAGAACTCCTTAGCTCCTGTCTGGTGCCAAAAGTAAAGCAGAATAACCAGTTGCTTGGAGGTGATTATTTTTCCCAGTTTGGACACCACGGCCAGGATCCCTTGGATGTTTGCTCTCTGCAGGCTTTTTACTGATGCTGTGTGTCATTCATTCAGTTGTTTAATCATTCGCTGTGTCAATGTGACAAAAGAATCAGTTTTCAACAAACCCCGGGTCCCCCAGACTGTCAACATATTTTTATTCAGTTTTAAGAGTATAACCATGAAAACATACGTTGAGGACCCATACTCTAGCGTCTCCTTGCTGAATCCAAATGAATCAATGGCTCATAACCTTTCTATGCATAATGATCACAGTGACAGTGAAATTTCCAGAGAACTCCAGCTCCTGTTTTTTTTCCTCCTTTATCGTCTTGTCAATTTTCTATGTTATTTTCATTGTATCTAACTTAATCACTTAGGAAAAGAAATAATAGAGTAAAAAGAGCAAATGACAAAGGTGGTAAAGAATTGCGATGAAAGTTCAAAATTATAATATGTATTGATTACTTTGTGCTGTGTGCTTAGTCGCTCAGTCATGTCTGACTCTTTGCAACCCCATGGACTGTGGGCTGCCAAACTCCTCTGTCCATTGGGATTCTTCAGGCAAGGACACTGGAGTGGGTTGCCATGCCCTCCTCCAGGGGATCTTCCCAACCCAGGGATCAAACTCAGGTCTCCTGCATTGCAGGTGGATTCCTTATCATCTGAGCCACCAGGGAAGCCCATTGATTACTTTACTTACATTATCTCTAAGTTTGTAAATACAATCTCTATCAGTATATACTTTTCTACTTTTCCTTTGCTTATTTATATTTCTTATAATAACTCTATAAGGTAGATATAAGGGACTCATTAGACAGAAGCCAGGCTTCCCTGGTGGCTCAGATGGTAAAGAATCTGCTTGCAGTGTGGGAGACCTGGGTTCGATCTCTGGGTTGGGAAGATCCCCTGAAGGAGGGCATGGCAACCCACTCCAGTATTCTTGTCTGGAGAATCCCCATGGAAAGAGGAGGCTGGTGGGCTATGGTGCATGGGGTTGCAAAGAGCTGGACATGACAGAGCAACTAAGCACAGCACACACAAAAGTCTCACAGCCAGGTTATACAGAGTTGGATTTAACTGGCTTCCAGTCTCTTTCCAATACCTGAGGGCGTCCTGCTATCCTGCAGGGAGTCGTAGTGATCATGTTTACAGACCATTCTCTTAGTTTCTCAATTTATGTTGGCCAAAACTGAAAACAAAACCCATCTTATAGATGCAGATTGATTCATAGCTTATAAACTGATCTGCTCTTTGAACCACTACCTCCAAAATACGTTCCAAGTTAGTGTGCATTGAAAGAAGATTCTCTGGGCAAACAAATTTGGGTCAGACAAGTTTAAAGTATTCACAGGAGGATATCTCAGAGATGTTATTTTCAAATAACACTGTGAAGCACTGCAGATTATTGGTGGTAGTGGATACAACTGGCTTTCCAGACATGTTCATTCATTGTCTTAGGTTGGGTTCCATGAAAACAGACACTGAGGTGGAGAATTGGAGTCAGAATATTTATCAGTATATGTACTCAGGAGTCACACCTGCATGGAAGCGAGGAAAGCAGGACTGGGCAGAAGGAGAAGCTGAGCTGCCACACAGCTGTACTTGAATCCTCAGTCATTGCCACCAGGAGTTCCAGAGCTGGGATGGGACCCTCAGAAAGTCCTGAACTGTGTCAATGGGGTGAGGCCTTTGGGCTTTGAAGATTTTATTCTTGACAGGCTCCCATGGTTCACATGTGATTTTTATCAAGTACTTTAAATTCACTTGGAGTTAAACTTAATTCATAATTATTGTCATTAACTTTACAGCCAATTTCAACTAAGATTTACCTAGATTTTAAACAGGCTTTCCAAGTGGTTCAGTGGTTAAAAAAAAAAAAAAAATCTGTCTGCAATGCAGGAGATATGGGTTCGATTCCTGGGTCAGGAAGATCCCTTGGAGAAGGAAATGGCAGCACACTCCAGTGTTTTTGCCTGAGGAATCTCACAGACAGAGGAGCCTGGCAGGCTACAGTCCATGGGGTTGCATAAGAATCAGACATGACATAGCAACTAAACAACAACAACAAACTTTAAACAACTATTAGGTGATCTTCACCTCTTGTATCTTTACCTCTCTATATTTTCTTTGGCTTAATTTTCCTTCATGTTGAGGTATATCTTTTCAAATCTTTTCCAGTGAGGATCTGTGAACTATAAATTATGTCAGTATTTATTTGCTAGAAATGTATTTAAGTTATGCTTTCTTGCTTGTACAACAAAGTATAAAATTCTATCAGAGTAGAGTGCTACACTCAATATGCCAGCAAATTTGGAAAACTCAGCAGTGGCCACAGGACTGGAAAAGGTCAGTTTCCATTCCAATCCCAAAGAAAGGCAAGCCAAAGAAGGCTCAAACTACTGCACAATCGCACTCATCTCACACGCTAGTAAAGTAATGCTCAAAATTCTCCAAGCCAGGCTTCAGCAATACGTGAACCGTGAACTTCCTGATGTTCAAGCTGGTTTTAGAAAAGGCAGAGGAACAAGAGATCAGTTGCCAACATCTGCTGGATCATGGAAAAAGCAAGAGAGTTCCAGAAAAACATCTATTTCTGCTTTATTGACTATGCCAAAGCCTTTGACTGTATGGATCACAATAAACTGTGGAAAATTCTGAAAGAGATGGGAATACCAGACCACCTGACCTGCCTTTTGAGAAACCTGTATGCAGTTCAGGAAGCAACAGTTAGAACTGGACATGAAACAACAGATTAGCTCCAAATAGGAAAAGGAGTATGTCAAGGCTGTATATTGTCACCCTGCTTATTTAACTTATATGCAGAGTACATCATGAGAAACACTGGGCTGGATGAAGCACAAGCTGGAATCAAGATTGCTGGGAGAAATATCAGTAACTTCAGATATGCAGATGACACCACCCTTATGGCAGAAAGTAAAGAAGAACTAAAGAGCCTCTTGGTGCAAGTGAAAGAGGAGAGTGAAAAAGTTGGCTTAAAGCTCAACATTCAGAAAACAAAGATCATGGCATCTGGTCTCAACACTTCATGGCAAATGGATGGGGAAACAGTGGAAACAGTGGCTGACTTTATTTTTCTGGGCTCCAAAATCACTGAAGATGGTGATTGCAGCCATGAAATTAAAAGATGCTTACTCTTTGGAAGGAAAATTATGACCCACCTAGATAGTATATTCAAAAGCAGAGACATTACTTGACCAACAAAGGTCCGTCTAGTCAAGGCTATGGTTTTTCCAGTACTCATGGATGGATGTGAGAGTTGGACTATAAAGAGAGCTGAGCACAGAAGGATTGATGCTTTTGAACTGTGATGTTGGAGAAGACTCTTGAGAGTCCCTTGGACTGCAAGGAGATCCAACCAGTCCATCCTAAAGGAGATCAGTCCTGGGTGTTCATTGGTAGGACTGATGTTGAAGCTGAAACTCCAATAATTTTGCCACCTGATGTGAAGAGTTGACTCATCTGAAAAGACCCTGATGCTGGGAAAGATTGAGGGCAGGAGGAGAAGGGGATGACAGAGGATGAGGTGGTTGGATGGCATCACCGACTCAATGGATATGAGTTTGGGTTGACTCCAGGAGTTGGTGATAGACTGGGAGGCCTGGGGTGCTGCGGTTCATGGGGTCACAAAGAGTTGGACATGACTGAGTGACTGAACTGAACTAAACTGAAAGAATTTTAGGTTGAACATTTTACAGGATTTTCAGAATATTTTAGTATCCCCTGGCCTCTATTATAGCTGTTGAGTTATATTAGTTAAGAGATCTCTCTTTTTTCTCTGGTTGTTTTAAAGAATTTCTTTTTGACATTTGGGTTTTGCAATTTCAATATGCTGTTCCAAGTGTAGTTTTACATTTATTTATTCTGCTTAGGCTTCATATTTGTTAAATATGAAGATTTATGTCTTTCATCTACTTGAGAAAAGTTTCAGATATTATTTCTTTGAATATCGCCCCTACTCCAGCTAGACATACACTGGACCATCCCATTATATGTTTCTTAACCTCTGTTTCATATTTTCTATCAGTTTTTCTCTATGCTGTATGCAATAATTTTTTCAAATGTGTCTTGGGTACTATATTATTTGATCTGCCCATTCAATTTAAAATTTTAACAAAAATATTTTCCATTTATAGAAGTTTCATTTGATTCTTTTAAAAATCTGCCTGTTCATTTTTCATACAGTCTAACCCTTTCATATATTTCTAATTTTTTATCCTTTAAGCATACTTTATTGCTTATATTACATTGTCTTTTCTCTGAGGTCTTTGATGAACTAATCTTCTATTGTATCTGCTGACTTTCACTCATGATGGATTGTTTGTTCAAGTATTTTGTAGTTCTTAATGAAAAATTAGTTTCAGAAGAACTTTTGTTTTATGCTTGTTTGTTAATTTCTTTACTTTCACTTGGAGTTTCATAACTGATATGCATAGTTAAAATTAAAAGTTTTAAACTGGTGCAAGACCCAGGTGCAGAGGATTTTTGGCCCATCAGAACAATTGAAGATATAAGCCTACTGGTCATTTTCCTAGGCACACTGGGACATTGACGTTCATTTATCCTTTCATTGGGTTGAAGCCCTTTGAGAACTGCAACTTTTGTAGGAGTCTCAGCTTCAACTCCTCTACGTTAGCCTACCAAGATCTTATAAATTGTTGCTATATAATTTTAAAAACCGGTATCTAGTCATCTCTGAACTTCTTTTTCTTTTGGGAGTATAGTATCAACTATTGCTTACTGTTCTGACTCTCAACACATTGTCATCCTTCTAGTTTCCTCACCAAGACTGAAAGTATGCTCCTTTCATGTCTTATACATTGCCAGAGCAGCAGGGACTAGCATAGTGCCTGGTACACAATGATAAACAACAAATACATTTTGTTGAATGAATAAATGAATGGATGTCACATGTGGTACCAGCTTACTTATTTTGAAGAGAAATGAAACAGTCTCCTCCCTCAAGGCCAGAGAGGAGATAGATTTGCAAACAAGTAGTTCTAATTCAAGGAGATGCTATAGAAAAGGGGTAGGCAAAGTATCATCATGTAAGGGAAAAAAAAGTTTTGTGAAGATGGTGGCATTAGAGTGGAGCCTTGAAGAATGAGTAGGGTTTCATTTGGAGGTGCGATGGAAGAAAAAGCATGGCAGGCAAGGAGGAAGGCATAAGCAAATGTGTGTATGTGTGGAATTAAAGGTTATGCTATGGAAACTTAAGGTCACTTCTTTGGCTGACTTCTGTCTTGTGGCAGCTATAAGAATGCCTATGGGAATGTCCCTTGTAGACATCCAAGTCCAGTGAGTATAACTCACCAAAGGCACCAGCTAATATCATCTGAAATCTGCAAACCAGTCTGCCTGGGGTCTCATCAAGACCATGTGCATCCCTAGGAGCTGCACTCAGCCAGTGGCTGAGTCAGGCAGAGACACTAAGACTGGCCCATTCCTAAGAGCGATGGAACTCCTTTGCTGGCCGACTCTCCCTGGATGTGCTCTGACATCTCTTCCCAGTGGCCTTGTTGCAACATTTTCAGGGTCTTTGGCAGACCCTGATGTTTCTCCCCAGCATCCCCTCCCTCTTTCCTTCATTACGGGTCAAATTGCCATCAGTCTGAGGGTTCTTTGAGCCTTGTCCAGTTCCCTTCCCATTCCCCTCTCCACAGGTGTTGCTGCTGCTGCTGCTAAGTCCCTTCAGTCATGTCCGACTCTGTGTGACCCCACAGAGAGCAGCCCAACAGTCTCCTCTGTCCCTGGGATTCTCCAGGCAAGAATACTGGTGTGGGTTGCCATTTCCTCCTCCAATGAATGAAAGTGAAAAATGAAAGTGAAGTTGCTCAGTTGTGTCAGACTCTTAGTGACCCCATGGACTGTAGCCTACCAGGCTCCTCCGTCCATGGGATTCTCCAGGCAAGAGTACTGGAGTTGGTTGCCATTGCCCTCTCCACCACAGGTGTTAGCCTTCATTGAATCTGTGCACTGGTAATCCTACTGTGGTATTTGCTTCTCTGTAGACCCAGATCAGAGAAGGCAATGGCACCTGACTCCAGTACCCTTGCCTGGAGAATCCCATGGATGGAGGAGGCTGGTAGGCTACAGTCCATGGGGCTGTTACGAGTCAGACACGACTGAGTGACTTCACTTTCACCTTTCACTTTCATGCATTGGAGAAGGAAATGGCAACCCACTCCAGTATTCTTGCCTGGAGAATCCCAAGGACAGAGGAGCCTGTTGGGCTGCCATCTATGGGGTTGTACAAAGCCGGACACGACTGAAGCGACTTAGCAGCAGCAGCAGCAGCAGCAGCAGCTGCAGACCCAGATCATCACATACTATCTGAATTTTCTATAGGGAGGAGATAGAAAAGGAAACTGAATGGATCCATCTTGTTGAAGGCCTAGAATATCTCCCTTGAGTTTGGGTTGTAGGCAGAAAGTGTGCTGGGGAAAATAGTACAGGAGGAAGAAATGCCGTCTGGTTCAGATTTTGGGAAGGTGATCATGGAAGAAGCAGGAAGGGGTGGCTTTTTAGGAAGTTATTGCAGTGAACTTGATGGGACGTGGCAGGCCTGTGTAGGAACAGAGGAGATGGCAAACTGATTTCACGGCTTCCACAGAAGAAATCTTGACTCTAGTGTCAAATTTTACCTTCTCTCAACTTTATGGAAAGAAGGCAGTCTTTTCATTAAGTTTATTACAGAAGACCCTACAGGTGAAGTATTAGCAGAAAAACATCACTCTGGGCCCCATCCCCTGTTCCTTTCCGGTGTGGCCTCCCCACAGAGTCTGTTGGAAAGGCACTCGAGAAACAGTAACAGTTTAGGCTTCTGTCACCAGCCTTCTTTTTTCTCAAGAGCAATCGAAAAGGGAAAGGATGCTTTCCACACGCTTTGTGACATTCTCTGTCCAGGGTCTCTGGCAAGCTGTCCAAAAAATGAAGCCACAAAGGAGTCCTTGTGTCCTGTGAGCCCTACGAGGTGTGGGGTACAGTAAAGGGGTTCCCATGAGGGAGCTGATCTCTTTGGGGGATGGCCCAGAAGCTCCATGTTTTAGACTTAAAATTGGAAGGCAGCTCAAGAAACCACAAAACTGTCTGTTGTTACCGGACGTGGGGGCGAGGGGGCGAGGGCCAAGACAGGAATTACATGTGGAATGTTGGCCAAGCCTGCTCCAGCCCCAGCTTCCAGTGCAGCTGCTCCCTTTATACCCAGACCAGCGCAGAAGAATGGCGCCCTGGAAAACAGACGGGCATGAGGGTCCTCAAGAGGCCCCTGGCAGTGGGGAATACAAGCGCTGCCATGCCCTGAACGAAACTGTCAACCTTTTAAACTTCCGGCTGAATGGGTAGGGACCAGGCGGTCAGGGGCTTGGAGGGCGAATTGGCACATTTACCCCCAGACCTCATTTCAAAGTGAGGCATTAGCAGCTTCCTAACTGAACAAACAGGAAGCCTGTTAAAAATGCCATTGTGCCTTCCCGCCTGTGTGCTGACAGGACTGTGAAATGGCCAAGTCAAGGGACCCGGGAACATGCAGCTGCCGGTGCCACCTGTGTCTATGTGAGTCCAGCTAAGTGATATCCTCTGCAGCCCCTTCCCTCACCCCTGCGGAGCCTGGGGTCCCTGGAGTCCAGGGCAGGCAGAGGACTCACGGGAGAAGGGAGGGAAGAAGCTGTTGCTGCCTCGTCCCTGGGTCCCTGGCCGAAAGCACGCAGTGCTGCCTCTGTTTCAGTCCTGATCAGGAGCTGGTCTCACCCCCAGCCCCAACCTCCCAAATGCTCTGGTTGGAAACCAGATCCAACACGGAACACCTGCCTTCCACTGCTGCCCCATAGACACAATGCCCCACATGCTGGTTGGCAGCAGAGAGAAAAGAGGCCCATTAAAGAAAAACCCCTGATGGTATTAAGAAGGGCAGTCCTGCTGCTGTGTGACCTCTCTCTCTCTTGCGCATGCACACACACACACACACACACACACACACTCTCCTAGGGCTGTAAATTTAGTTTTGCACATGTCTGAGGCTCCTTCACTGTCAATCAAACATTAAATGAGAGAGATAGCCCTCTCCTCTGGGGCCATGGCCTCTGTGGACGATAGGTGTATAGGACCGTGTGTACAGGTGTGTGTAGGTGTGTGTAGGTGTGTGTGTGTGTGTGTGTGTGTGTGTGGTGATGGGTTCTGGGGTCTGGTGGTTACCAGCAGAGCAGTCCGGGAGGGGCACGAGTAAAAGAGGAGTCACACTTCTAAGCCAGATGCTTGGTGCCCCAGGCATCTCTCCCCACTGAACCCCCACCCCTCAGTGCCTGGGCTGTGCAGTGAGGAGGTGCATCTCCCACTGGGGAACTGGAGCAGCAGGGGACCTCGTGGATGACAAATCAGGGCGACAGTGCTTCCCTGGCCCCAACATGACAGTCCATATCCTCTCTGTCGCCATCACCCCTGAGCCTGAAATGGCGGGTCCTGGGTCTGAACCACGCTGGCCGGCGGGGTGGGGGCCGTCGGTCTGTCTGTTGGCCTGGGCTCTCCTGGTTCATCGGTGGTGGCTCCCTGCCAAGCCCGCCCGGCCAGCCGTCGCAGACAGTGGGGCTCTGTGAGCTGGTCTCCTGTGGGCAGCTGGTTGTTTTTCTATAGAGGGGACTCGTCATTAGAGGCCCTGGAGGATGAGGGGAGGCACCTTGAGCTGTTTTCCTTTCTCTTTGCCCCCCCACCCCCCATTTACTTTTCCTCTTGGAAGGAGCACGGCCACCGGCCGGTGCCCACAGTTCACTTGTCCTGGTGAAGGCAGCTTGACAGCTGCATAAATCACGTGGCGATACCACTAATAGGTCGCTGCCTGAGACTGTACCAGACCACCCAGGCGCAGCCCCAGCCGCCTCGGAGGCTGCACACGAATACAGTAATGCAAATCGCTTAACCCTTTATTACTCCACAGCACCAGGACAAACAGCTCCTAATGTCCTCTTCCCTCCCGTCCCTATGCCCAGACCAGCTTCGTTTGCTTCTCATCTCTTCTCTCCACTCCACCAAACATCTTACACCTTCCTTCCCCACCTGGTGTTCTCCCATTCTCTCCAGATTGTGGCTGACCCTGGACTTCCCACAGGTGATAGAAGACCAGGGCTTTGAGCTCAGGTGAGATGGCATTGCCTGGGGATCCCGAGACTGAAGGAGGGGTCTTGGGCGAGCGGCAGAGCCGGAGACAGAGGCTGCGAGCTGAGCGCACAGATTTCTGGCCTTTGCAACTCCTACTTCTTGGCCTCAAGGGTGGTTTCTTCACAGTTTAGTGACAGGTGTCCTGGGCCTCTGTCCTGGATGCCAAAGGAAAGGGAAGTGAGCAGTGAAGATGGAGAGAGAAAACCATGCCGCGCATGGAGGTTCTTCCCTCCAGCTGTGTTTCTCAAGTGCTAATAATGCATGCTCACCTGGTGCAAGGTGCCAGGACACCAGAGAGAATGAGACAGTGTCCAGGAGCTCCCGGTCCTGCACACCGCAATGTGACAAAGCTGTCTTCTCCCTGGCCCTCCCAGTAGGAACTGTCCCCTGCAACCACCCCTCAGCTGATTCTCCTGTAGCGCAGCTAGCCTCCAGCTGCTCCAAATGCCCAGGCTGCTCCTCCAAGGGGCCTTTGCATTATTTGCTGTTTCTTTTCTTAAGGGAATCTAAGAAAGGGTGTGGCTCCCTCCCTCATATCCTTCAAGTCTTTGCTCAAATGCCAATTTCTCAGTCAAAACTATCAGCTGATTTAGCACTACAGCCAAATTATATGGCACCCCCATGCCTCTCCTCTGCTTTATTTTTCTTTATAGCACTTACTCACTTTCAAATACTCTGTATAATTTTCTTCTTTATTTTATTGTATGCCGTCCCCTCTAGCAGGGTGTTTCTTTCAGGGTAAGAACTTTTAATTGCTTTGTTCACTGATGTATCCTGGATGAATAGATTACCGCTTCTAGATACTGCTGCTGCTGCTAAGTCGCTTTAGTCGTGTCCAACTCTGTGCAACCCCATAGACGGTAGCCCACCAGGCTCCTCCATCCCTGGGATTCTCCAGGCAAGAACACTGGAGTGGGTTGCCATTTCCTTCTCCAATGCATGAAAGTGAAAAGTGAAAGGGAAGTCGCTCAGTCGTGTCCGACTCTTCACGACCCCATGGACTGCTGTCTACCAGGCTCCTCCGTCCATGGAATTTTCCAGGCAAGAGTATTGGAGTGGGGTGCCATTGCTTTCTCCGTTCTAGATACTAGGTGCTCAATGAATATTTGTTGAGTGATTAAATGCTATAGTGGAGGAATATGGCATAAGTATTGGAGACCTGGGGTAAATAGTGATAGATTGGCATATAGGGGCTGGGGAAGGAGTCGTGAATCCCAAATTTAACAACCCAGGGATCAGTCTTCCTATCAAGCAACTTGGAAGCCATCAGGGAATTAAGGAGATTCACTTTATTTTTATAATTACTTAGCATTACACCATTGCCTCCAAAAAATATTCATTTATTTTCCCTTGAAAATGGTTGTTTATTTGTGGTAGGCTAAACAATAGCCCCTAAAACTGTTCATGTACTGATTCAAAGATGTGATTAAACTGGTGATCTTACGATGAGGAATTATATTGGCTTATCTGCATGGCTGAACGTAATCATGAGTGTTCTTATGAGGCAGACAGGAGGATCAGAGAGAGAGAAATGACCCTGCAAGCAGAGGATGGAACCATGATGGGCCACAAGCCAAGGAATGCAGGAACTGATATCAATTTCATATTAGTTCAGTTCAGTTCAATTGTTCATTTGTATCCAACTCTGCCACCCCATGAACCATAGCACACCAGGGCTCCCTGTCCATCACCAACTCCCAGAATCCACCCAAACCCATGTCCATTGAGCTGGTGATGCCATCCAACCATTTCATCCTCTATTGTCCCCTTCTCTTCCTGCCCTCAATCTTTCCCAGCATCAGGGTCTTTTCAGATGAGTCAACTCTTCTCATCAGGTGGCAAAACTATTAAAGTTTCAGCTTCAACATCAGTCCTTCCAGTGAACACCCAGGACTGATCTCCTTTAGGATGGACTGGTTGGATCTCCTTACAGTCCAAGGGACTCTCAAGAGTCTTCTCCAACATCACAGTTCAAAAGCATCAATCCTTCTGTGCTCAGCTTTCTTTAGAGTCCTACTCTCACATCCATACATGACCACTGGAAAAACCATAGCCTTGACTAGATGGATCTTTGTTGGCAAAGTAATGTCTCCGCTTTTTAATATGCTGTCTAGGTTAATTATAACTTTCCTTCCAATGAGTAAGCGTCTTTTAATTTCATGGCTGCAATCACCATCTTTATTGATTTTGGAGCCCAGAAAAATAAAGTCAGCCACTGTTTCCCCATTTAGGCTCTTAATTGGCTTTGAATTAAGTGCATCTTCCATAAGCTTCTAGTTGATACATATAGGAGATGTGCCTGTCTCCTATTCTGGTAAATCAAGGCCATTTGACATGTTTCTTCATTTACCCTCAAGACTCATTTGGAGCCTTTAACCACTCCTTCTTCTCCTCTTTTCTCTCAGAAGAGATACCCCTCCTCATTTATGATTTATATTTATGTTCTTGGAATTTATCTTTTCTGCCTAAAGCCAGAAAAAACAATAACTTGGATGTCATTGTAATTGTCAACATCATCCCCCTACTAATGATATGTGATATGTCACCCTTGTCTACACACACACACACAAACACACACACACACACAGGTGTCCTGTGGTGATGCAGTACAGTCTTCATATTTATCAGGGCATCCTCACAAAAGGTATACACAGCCACTATGGGGCTTTAGCCTGATGCCTTGTACATAGCAGACACACAAACTCAGGGAATAAACTAACATGTCTAATAGAAACATCTTTGTCATTTGAAATGATCAGAAATAGTCTAGTAAGAGATATTTGTAACGTAAAACCTGTATGCCAATTTTCATGCCTTGTTAATCTTTTTATTATTAATCATAACAATATAATAATAACAATGATAATATCTAACATTTGTGGTTGTTATTCAGTTGCTCAGTTGTGTCTTACTTTTGCAAACCCATGGATTGCAGCATGCCAGGCCTCCCTGTCTGTCACCATACCCTGGAGGTTGCTCAAACTCAGGTCTGTTGAGTTGGTGATGATGCCATCCAGCCATCTCATCCTCTCTCATCCTCTCCTCTTCCTGCCTTCAATCTTTCCCAGCATCAGGATCTTTTCCAATGAGTTGGCTCTTTGCATGAAGTGGTCAAAGTATTGGAGCTTCAGCTTTAGCAGCAGTCCTTCCAATGAATATTCAGGGTTGATTTTCTTTAGGATTGACTGGTTTGATCTCCTTGCTGTCCAGGGGATTCTCAAGAGTCTTCTCCCACACCACAGTTCACAAGCATCAGTTCTTTGGTGCTCAGCCTTTTTTATTGAACATTTATTTATCTAACATTTCTTGACCATTTGCTCTGTGTGTGCCAAGACTCTTCATCTCATGCAAGTCCTAGAAGGATGGTACTGTCATTACCCTTCACCCTGCCCCCTCAACCTAGAGGCTCCTATTCAGTTTGCTCTTATTGAATATTACACAGAGTGTTAACCCAAGCCTGTTAACTGGAAGTGCCAATGGGACCTTCGTTTCTGAGTAGACACAGAGTGCCTGTGATACATGAGAACCTCAAGCCCACGCTGGGGCATTGTGCAGGCAAACCGATAACCTTGGCAGGACTTCAAACAGAAGTCCCAAATTGGTGAGGCCTCTGGGTCAGCAGAGTAAACTCAAAACCACTAGAGGGACCTCCAGAAACTGGCGCAAGGAGGACAGAGATGAAAAATTGCTTTTGTAGCAAGTAAGCTCATACTTCCAAATTCTGAAGCAAGACAGTAAAAGCACCACCATATGAGTATTCTCAGATTTGAAAAACAGATAGATAGCCAAAGAAAAATTTCTTATATTTATAGGGTAAAATACCTATTTTTGAATATATGTATTTAAAAAAAATCTGAATGATAATGACAAGATATATGTCTAAAGTATCTTAATTCATGAAAGTAAAAAAGCAACCAAACAAAAATCCAAAGTAAATCCAAAGAAAATATGAAGCATAAATTAATGAAATAGGCAAAATCTTTAAAACAGAAACTTGATTCTTTAAAAAGATTATCTCTAATGAGATTATGTGTGTGTGTGCATGCGCTTGTGTGCTTGAGCAAGACAAAGAGTAAAGAGGATAAACATAAGAAATAGAAAGGTGAAATAATTCAGATATAGGGATTGGAAAAAAACAAACAAAACAAAACAAGAATAACAGGAATATCTCTAAGCCCTAACTGAAAACTTAGGTACTAAAGGAAAGCTATGTGACTCTGACCCACTGTGCCTCTCTTTCAACACACTCTTCAACCACTTTCTATTTGCATGCTTCTCGTCCCAGCCATGAACATCCTCAGTTTCATCTGAACTTTACATCCATGAAATTACTGGAGGGAACAAGACATTTAAGTAGGGTTGTCACATGTAGCAAATGAATAACATGGGATGCCCAGTTAACTTTGAATTTCAGATAGACACAAATCACTTTTTGTTATATGCATGTCCCAAATATGCAGTATGGGACATACTTAACAGTTAAAAATGATTCAATATCTGTAATCCAAATTTAACTGGCCACCCAATTTTTTTTTACCTGGCAACCCTACAAGTTTAGGATCTGTTGAGTTTGATAACTGGAAGGGTTGCCAGATTTAGCAAATAAAAGTACAGGACACCCAAATATATGCTAATTTGGTCATACTTATACTAAGAAACTATGTGCTGTTTACCTGAAATTCAAAATTAAATAGACATTCTAAATTTTGTGTGGTGACTCTAATCCCAAGGAGAAGGATTACTGTTTGAGAGTAGCCTAACTGTGGAAGGCCCTGGGGCGGGAATTAATCACCCTGTCTGAAGTCCTACTAAGGCATCTTGGAGAAGCCCAGAAGCCAGAGGAGATGCTGGAGTGGGGTGTTTTCTACCTGGGGTTCTGGTAAGAGGGTCTGGCATGCTCTATGATTTGTAGAGGGCATGGGGCTTCCCTAGCTCTTGGGCAGCTTTGTTGAAGAGTTAGTATTCAAATCCAGATCAGATCTACTTTGGATCCTTCAGAGTGGAACATCTCTCTGTCCAAAATGTATTCTGATCTTGATTTATTCAGTGCCTCATTAAAGAGGATCTACAGCTCAGAGTTTCTGAACCAAACTATAATGTGGGGAAGGGAGGGAGGAAATGGCTTATGCATTTTTCCAATTGTTGGTTAATCATTTTGGATTGTTAAAGGTTAAGTCAGAAAAAGGTAAAAATGTGTATGTTGCTGGGGTGGGGGCAAATTTGGGGTCTACACTGCCTTTAGTCATTTACCTTCTGGCTTAATTCCCTTTTATCAACTTTGTTTACCCTTCCCCCACTCTAGTCTCTTGCAAAATACTTGTAAAAGAACATTAACAGGAGGAAGATCAAGAATCTTGTTTTCTTTTCATTCTTTTTGATTTATGTTCCTTTGCCTTGAAAGCTCCTGTAATCTCCCACATCTTCAGAGCCAGTTCCCTGCTGACAGGGTAAAGGCAGCAAAAACTCTCCTGGCTTTGAGATAAACCATCCCAAGCTGATCACTAACTAGCTACACAAACTTTCTCCTTTGAGCCTTCTCTGAAATGTTGGGAACTCTAGAACTTCTGCCTTGAAAATGAGGGAAAGCAAACATTACAGGCCGCGTCTTTAGAAGCATGTAATCAGAGCTTAATTAACTCTGGTGGGAGTAAGACCTTGTGTTGAATTAGTCTGGTAACTCCTTTATTGCAGTTGACATTTATTGAGGGGCTACTATATGCCATGGGTTAGGCCTGTAGGGGAGGCAAAGATAAACATGAGGTTGTGCCTTCAGGAACTTGCTTGTAAAATAGTTGGGGCCAAATATAACCAGTCTTCTAAGATCCCACTTTATACTAGGTGAGATAACCCTGCTTGACACTCTTCCAGCAGTTTGTCTTCCTAATATTGCACATTTAAAAATACATTCACTCTTGTAAGGATTGGCGTCTTGCTTTCTCACTAGTTTCTATGGTCTGTGAGCTCCAGGAGGGGAAGGGCTGGATCTAATTTGAAGATGTTCAGAAAAGGGCCGGAGAAGGCAATGGCACCCCGCTCCAGTACTCTTGCCTGGAAAACCACATGGACAGAGGAGCCTGGTAGGCTGCAGTCCATGGGGTCACTAAGAGTCGGACATGACTGAGCGACTTCACTTTCACTTTTCACTTTCATGCGTTGGAGAAGGCAATGGCAACCCACACCAGTGTTCTTGCCTGGAGAATCCCAGGGACAGAGGAGCCTGATGGGCTGCCGTCTATGGGGTCACACAGAGTCGGACATGACTGAAGCGACTTAGCAGAAAAGAGCACCATAGTCTCCTTACACACTGTACAGCTAGGTGAACTGAACTCATGGCAAGGACTTGCAGGATGTTTACTCAGAGGGCATTCTTCTCAGTGGCAGAAGGAGGACACACTGCCCCCACCTGGCTCTTACCAGGGGATATCGGACTCAGCCCAGAGATGAGAATCCGTCTTTAGAGCTTGCAGCATTCCCACTTTTACTGACCTCAGCTTCAGAGGAATTAGCACCAAACCCTATATCATGAACACTGCAATCGGAAGGTTCCCTGTAGCCCTCTGGGAGAGGCAGGGACCTGATCCCAGTTACTACCTGAAGCCCAAGGGTCAGTGACAGTGTGTAGCTTAGAGAAAATCTTGGCTAAACAATAGGGACTTGAGAATGTTCCTAGCACAGTTAGGTAATCATCTGATTGACTTTCCAAAATTTGGCACTTTGGAGAAAAAAGGGGGGGCCCTATTATTAATTACTCTTACTTCCCTAGTGGCTCAGACAGTAAAGCATCTGTCTACAATGCGGGAGACCGGGTTCGATCCCTGGGTTGGGAAGATCCTCTGGAGAAGGAAAGGGCAATCCACTCCAGTACTATTGCCTGGAAAATCCCATGGACAGAGGAGCCTGGTAGGCTACAGTCCATGGGGTCGCAAAGAGTAGGACACAACTGAGCGACTTCACTTTCACTTTCTTTCAGGCATCAGCCAGGATTTTCTCAGGCAAACTATTAATAGTCTGAATGGATATACTATAGTATAGTGGTTAATAGTGCAAACCCTGAAGCCAGACAGCCTGGGTCCAATTCAAACTCTGCCACTCATTAGCTGTGTGACCTTGAGACGTTACTCAATCTCTCTGTATTTTAGTTTCCTCAGCTGTTAAACTGAATATGAAAACAGTACCATCTCACATGGTTGTGTTTAAGAGTCCACGGGTAGAAAAATGCTAGTAAAGTGCCTGGGTGCAGGGCAAATGCTACATAATTGTTCGCTGTTGTTTTTATTAAGGAATGGAAAGAGAAGTATGTATTTTTCAAAATTCCATAATGGAGCAAGCACTCAACTTGGTGATATATGTACATTTAGTTTTACAATCTCCAAGTAACACTACATTGTTGGGATTTTTAACCCAACGTTAGGTATGGGGAAACTGAGGTTCTAAAGAGGCTAAGTAAAGTCGGTTCATGTGTGATCTGAACTTCGTTATGCCTCAAAGCCCAGGCTCAGCCTGTTATTACCATTCTGCTCTGGCAGAGGGAGCTACCTCCACCCCAACCCCACTCCCTCATTCTAGTTCAGTGGTACAGGGAATAGCTCGTAAATTCCTCCTACATTTGATAGTTCTCAGGCCTCTAGTATTTGCCTGTGTTGTTCCCTCTACCAGGAAAGCCCTTCATCTACTTGTTTAGCTTTGTTGCCTCCACTTTACATCTAATTCTAGCTCAAGCATCACCTCCTCTGGCAATCCTTCCTAGATCAACCACCCTAGTCTTCAGTCTGAATTAGGTTTTCCTCCATGGTCCTACTCGATGGTCCTAT
The DNA here is from genome assembly GCA_006410935.1 of Redunca redunca. Taxonomy (NCBI): domain Eukaryota; kingdom Metazoa; phylum Chordata; class Mammalia; order Artiodactyla; family Bovidae; genus Redunca; species Redunca redunca. The sequence goes on along the minus strand of SJYQ01000184.1, from coordinate 741,437 downwards.
AAGAACTCTTAGTCTACTCTATGTAATTATCTATTTCCCTTACTAGCCTACAAGCTTTCTATGTTTATTCACCTCACTAAATATAGTACCTGGGCATAACAGGTGCTCTTAAATTTGTGGGGGTTGGGTGGAATCGTGAGTGAGCTGTGGAGAAATGTTGAGAGATACCCATAGAGAAGGGATAGAGCCTGGAGATGCGGTATGTCATGTTGGAATCCAGACTTCATGTTGCTGCAACATGAACAGAGGGGAGAGATCTGAATAAGCAACATGATGAGCATGGGGTTTTCAGTCCTGGATGTTCTTCTGGGTGGATTAGAAGGAAGGAGAGTAGGGGCCTTGAGAAAAGTGATGCTGCTGCTGCTAAGTCACTTCAGTCATTCCTGAAATAATACAGGCTTCAAGTGATGAGGTTGGCAATGGGAAAGGACAAGAAGATTCAGGTGGAGAAATGGGCTCAATAGAAAGCTGATGATTCAAGAGAAGACTCGAAGTGTTCCTTGCTGTTAATCAAACTAGGAATCAGAATACAAGAACCAAAGTAAGACCGGAAGTAAAAGCTGGAGACCAGGCTCAGGGCGGACTATGCAGGGAGAAGTCAGAACCAGGTGAGCTACAAGAGGTCTGAGGCTTCATGGCAAACCTACTTTCTCTTCTTTCCAGGTCTGACGCTTAGAAACAAGACACAAACATCAGTCCTAGAAAGACCTGAAAATAAAGGACGTTTTTCAATCAGGCAATAAGTTTTAACATTTTTCCTTCTAGCACATGAACCAATCACAGGGTTTCTCTTATCTGTGGGAAGGATTTGGGCCATATTGACTACAGTTAAGTATGCTGTGCTGATGAATTGAGGGCTTAGTAGAAACAGTTTCTGAAAAGTTCAAAGAAACAACACATATTTGTTAACTGGACAATGTGTGGTAACTTTTAAAAAGAATTAGCATTTATTTTGTTTTATTTCATGCAAAATTAATATATATTTATTGCAGAAAATTTGAAAAAGGCAATCACAATGAAGATTCAGTTCAGTTCAGTTCAGTTCAGTTGCTTAGTTGTGTCCGACTCTTTGCAACCCCATGGACTGCAGAATGCCAGGCCTCCCTGTCCATCACCAACTCCCAGAGCTTGCTCAAACTCATGTCCATTGAGTTGATGATGTCATTCAACCATCTCATCCTCTGTCATCCCCATTTCCTCCTGTCTTCAATCTTTCCCACCATCAGGGTCTTTCCAATGAGTCAGTTCTTTGCGTCAGGTGGCCAAAGTATTGTAGCTTCAGCTTCAGCATCAGTCCTTCCAATGAATATTTAAGACTTATTTTATTTAGGTTTGACTGGTTGGATCTCCTTGCAGTCCAAGGGACTCTCAAGAGTCTTCTCCAACATCACAGTTCAAAAGCATCAATTCTTCAGTGTTCAGCTTTCTTTGTAATCCAACTCTCACATCCATACATGACTACTGGAAAAACCATAGCTTTGACTAGATGGACTTTTGTTGGCAAAGTGATGTCTCTGCTTTTTAATATGATGTCTAGGTTGGTCATAGCTTTTCTTCCAAGGAGCAAGTGTCTTTTAATTTCATAGCTACAGCAGCGATTTTGGAGCCCAAGAAAATAAAGTTTGTCCCTGTTTCCATTGTTTTTCCATCTATTTGACATGAAGTGATGGGACCAGATGCCATGATCTTAGTTTTTTGAATGTTGAGTTTTAAGCCAACTTTTTCAATGAAGATTAAATTACCAGTAATTCAAATACCCAGTGATGATCATGGTCAACATTGGAAGAATTCTCCTAGCCAGTCATTGTGTGGCCTTCAAATTGTTAATGTGATTTAGGCATTTTGAAGGCAAAAGGGAAATACCACTATGGGTGAAACTGAGGAGCATTTTTTTTTTTAAAAAAGATGGATGCTAGTAGGGTTTTGGTGATTGTTATTTGGTGATCACCAGATGTTTCCCTAAGCACTTTATACTCAGAAAATATTCCATGTTTTATGTACATGTGCATATTTATATATGTAGTGTCATGTTACAAGAAAGGTTTGATAAACCTTTAGAATTTTTCCCTGATGAAATGAAGTTTTCTATCTCATGACTGTGAGCACGTAGAAAACAAGGACTTTATTTTAATTCGTCTCTTCCACAATTCCTGACATGTGATGATCTGTAGAACTGAATTGACATACATCCGCATCATCTAAGATACTTTCATATGCTCTAGGGTGGAAAGGCTACCTTGCTACAAAGGGCCACTATTAGTTTGATCTATGTAATAGCTATCTGTAGCTGTGTAACAAATTACCCCAAAATTTAGAGGCTCAAAAGGACAAACATTTATCATCTTACATTTCCTGTGAGGCAGGAATTTGGGGGCAGCTTGGCTTGGTGATTCCAACCTAGTATCTTTTGCTAGTGGTAGTGAAGTTATTATCCAAGGCAGATGTTACCAACCCCCATCCCCTACCCCCACCAGAGGATTCTGATGTACACTGCAGACTGATTGTTCTAATATAGTATTCTTTTCTCAGCACTGTGGTGCTTCCTTTTAACTACCCTTTTACAAATATTTTTGTTCAGAGTTCATTGAGAGATTTCTTGATACCTTCCCAATTTGGTCTCTACTTCCACACCACTTCTGAAGGATGGATGAATGCCTGAACTGTTTTGTTTAGTAGAAACAGTACCATGATTGACTAGCAAGGTCTGTCACAGCAGAGCGGGGCCAGTGCAGCCATCAGCATTAGCCCTCCTTAGCCTCTGGCTCTCTGGATAATTTGAGAATTAAACACATACACACACACACACACACCACGAATTTCTTTAAATTATGAAAGAGGCATGCATGTACATTGTCTGGTTTGTACTATTTTATATGGTGTTTGCAACCTTTGTGATTTTAGGAGAGATCTTATTTTGTATTAACCACACATATGGGCAGGAGTAAAACAAAACAAAACAAAACAACAGAAAGAACTTACTGTTTGTTTTTTAAACCAGAGCTGCAAAAAGCTCTGTGTTGATGGAAGGCTCTGTATTTTTCTTTGGCAACTAGACCTGGAAGGCCCGGCTAGAATTTATTCCCTTCCCAGGACGCCCCCCCGGGGACCTACTCCACACCCAAGAGGGCTCTGTGGTTACTTTTCATAAGCTGCCATAATTTTCAAAGCCCAAAAGGCTCATAATCAGATTTGGGAAAGCTGCTCTATTTGTAAGCGGCTGAGGCTGGCTTTCACGAGGTTGTTCCCTGAAGGGAGCGATGAGTGACAGCAAAGACATCCTTTTTTCCCCACTTGGGGATAATCCTTTGTTTAGCAGGTCTTTATTGTTGCAGAGGAAGTTTACTTAGCTTCTGATCCCACTGGACTGATTCAGCTGCTACGCCATCGCTCCCGCCCCACGCAGCACCTCTGCAGACGGAGCTCCTGGGAAGGGGTGTGAGGAAAGGGTCAGTCTGCTTGGTGCACACTCAGGTTTTTAGGCAGATCTTTTTTTCTGCAGGCTTATGGATTGCATCTTTCCACCTGCAACCTCAGTTATCACACAAAGAGAAACTGTTTCAGCTGGGGTTACAGCAAAATGCCTCTTCTTGCAAGGTCATCCTTGTCCTCCAGGGAAAGCACTCCAACTGCATGGCTGCCTTCTTTCTGCCTGCTTTGCCTCAAGAAACGCTGAAACATCAGAAATGTAGATTCCAAATCCCGCTCAGCTCCTTAATATTGATCAAGGGAGCTTTCAGCAAGGCTTCTTTTCCCATTTCCTTTGCTTTTCAAAGTGTGCCCTTACATAAGCTTCTTCGAGGACATTTTTAACTTTGAACCACTGAATCTAACTGCTTAACTGTCACTTTAGTTCTTTGCTCTTAACCATTTCTTCCTCAATTTCTAATGTCAGGTCTCTTGATTCTTCTTTTCACGAAAGAAGACAGTTCTATTAACCCATCATTAACATTTTATAAGGAAATGATCCTATTAATTATAAGTAACATTTATTGAGTTTTTATACCATTCTATTCTTCAAAGAGTTTTCCATGTGGTAACTCCTTTAATCTTTGCAACAACCCTGCATGGTCAACAGTATTGTAAACGGCAATTTTCAAGTGACGATGCTAAGACTCAGAGAGGTTAAGTGATTTGCCCAAGGTCATATGGAATGCTTCCCTTAACCAATTCTGCTTAACAGTTTACCCTAAATTAATCATAGACTTTGACAGGAAGGATCTTACTTTTAGAAGGAGACTGTTTGGGGGATAGTAGATCAGTCCTTGGTTGTGAAAGAAAGCTTTTTCATTGTGATGTTTATCTCTTGGCTGTACCATGTGGGGTTTGAATTCTCGAGCCTTGTTAAATACTAAGTTCCAAACAGCTGAATTAACTGCCTAGTGAAGAGTCACATATTTGCAAAAAGGAAAACAATCTTCACCTCCACCTCGTGTGGGTTTTGTCAGCCAGATACAATTTCTCGTTTCACGGCTCAAGGGCTCAGAAAACATTTTTCCTTGATTAGAGTGGATTCTCCAAATTCCCTCCTACCTCCTCATTCTGGGCAGAGACCCCTTTCTTTAACTGAGCAGTTTTGTTCAGCTGACTTCTAAGATGCTACCAAAGCTAGTTTCTTTGCATCTGCCTCTGGTGCACACTCTCCGACTGAGACAAATTAATTAATAACTGATGGGTTTTTCAGTTTTCCCTGTAGGTTTTTAGAATTTTAGATATTCAGCTCATCAGTAAAATACAGGATTGATTTTTGTCTGACACATATTTCTAGACTTGAAGATTCTTTAATCTCGAGAGGACAAAATGAACCATATTCTAGTCATCCCCGTAACTTTCTACAGGCAGTGATTGACGATTATTACCGCATGTTAACCTGTGTTCAGTTCTTTTGTTTTGGCCTTGAAGTCCAAGTGTGTCACAGGCAGGAGTATGACTCACCTTCCCTTGGGGGAGGTATTTGACTGTCCTGGTCCCTCACTCACCTCACAGATGTCTGTGAGATCACAGCCTCTGGGAATGAACTCCCCACATATTGTAATTCTAGATGAGCCAAAGCTGTTACACACTTTATGTCACCATTCAACATATTTCTGATTACAGGAAGGAAGCCAGAGAGAATGAATAATAATTTCCTGTGGTGGTGGTGAATTTGGGATGCAGTTAACAGGTGTGGGAACATCTGTAGCTATCCAGCAGCACTGTTCTGAACAGTGTTTTACAAACATAATTAATTCTGCTTCCGATGGATTCGACTATATTGATGGAAGAGAACTGCGAGATCCAAGGAATAAATTACTGAATGCAACTTATTGCTTTTGGTTAATTCTGTAGTCAGAAATCTTGTTTCTTGAGAAGGACTTAATGAAATTAGCAATTTGCAAATCCTCTTTTTTTGGGGTCAGTTTCGTGGAAAAAAAATAAACGTACTTTTGAAAATCCTTGCTGAAGCTTAAGGAAGCAAAGTTTATTCTGTGAATTCTCTAGGTGACCAAAACATTGGAAAAGAGCACTGTATTTTTCCTAAAGATTGTGCATCAAAAGTAGGACATGATTTATAGTCAGTGTCACCAGGGATACAAACTTGAAGGCAGGAACAACCAACAAATCAATGAACTGTGTTTTGCTCTAACTTCTTTTTTCTTGTTTAGAAAGAGCTCTTTGCTAAGATGTTGTAAATAAAATACGCTTCCATACGGAACAGAAATAAAAATCATTTTCATTTGGGTACTCAGTTTCCCTTCATCCTTGTTTCCAGAATGAGCAGACCTTGTTTGAACCCTTTTCCACAAAAGTTTTATGTTGCAATTTCTTGACCTAGTAAGGGATTATGAATGTGTGATTTGAATTCTATATCCAGAGCTGTACAAATATTTGAATTTTGGTTTTAGCAGAGCATTTATCAGTCATGACGTTGCAATGTGGTTTCTCCTAGCATTTGTTCTCTTTGTTTTCTACCAAAATATAAATTCTGGCTTTTCAATTAGAACTTGATTTATCTCCAGAAAGTTCCCAAAATAAACTCACTATTAGTGAGCTCATAGGAAAATATTGCCCAGGTGCTCTGGTAAGCAGGGGTCATGATCTTTTAGCCTTCTCTCCTACTTATCCTCTCCACAATCCTCGAGAAAGACTTCTCTAAATGAAGCGATTGCCTTTAAGTGTCCTTAGGAATTTGAACGGACTGAAACTGCCTGAAGCCATGAGGTTTACTGAAAGGCTTTTAAAAACTGACATTTCAAAGAGCAAGGGAGGGAACAGAGGAGGGAGACCTCTCTCGAATTGGCTCCTCAGTTTCTTAGTTAACAAAACGTGATAGATATTTATTTTAGGTTACTGATGCTCAGAAGATGGCTAGGCAATCTAGTGCAGATGCTACTAATTGTGTGTGTGTGATACAACCCTATTACCAGTTAAAAACATTTTATATTTACAAAAGCATGTACCTCTCTATATGCACTGCATGTATTTATAATTTGTTTCATTCCCTATGATGCCTTTATATGATGTACATTAAAACATATACACAGCAAAATGCACAGCCTTGAACAACAGGGACCCTTGTTTGTGGAGTAAAGGGGGCATTGAACTGGGAGCTGGTACACAAGGGTTTTGATTTGTCTTTCTAAGCAGCTCAGAGCTGCCACTTGAGTTGTTTTGTATTCCATTTTGTCAGATAAACATGAAAAGGGTTGAATTTACTTTATTCTCTCTGAGTTTCTGGAAGTTGAGAAATATGACTGCGGTCTGGGGATACTGTAGAGGAGATTTTGGAAATTGGTGGGATTCAGATAGGGCCTTCCCAGATGGCGCTAGTGGTAAAGGGCCCACCAGCCAATGCAGGAGACAATAGAGATGTGGGTTCGATCCCTGGGTTGGGAAGATCTCCCTGGAGAAGGGTATGGCAACCCACTCCAATATTCTTTCCTGGAGAATCCTGTGGAGAGAGAAGTCTGGTGGGCTATAGTCCATTGGGTCTCAGACAGTCAGACAGGACAGAAGTGACTTAGCATGCACACAGATAGTCAGAGGGAAGGAGAGGATTCCTCACTGGGGTGGAGGCAGCTCTGGTAAAAGGCTGACTCAAGGATGAGGGTGGCAGGGTTGGGAAAGCATGAAGCAGAAAAGTTGGGGGCTGCTAAGAAATGTATTGTGGTAAGCAGATAATTGTGGGACAGATTTTGAAGCCCTCAGAGTGAAGCAGAGAAATTTAGCTTAATGCTCTAGATGAAAGTTTAAGTCACTTGGTTAATAGGATAATTGTAATCTTTTCTTGAACATTCTTGTGATGATGGTACGTAGGATGAATTAAATGGGGAAATTAAGTCTGGAGTTAACATTGTGGCCTGGAAGGCTGGTACATATGTTCATTTATGCATTTAGTCAATCAAGATTTCAGTCACTGATCATATGATTGTGGCCTGTTTAATATATGTCAGGGTAGTAAGCACAAAAGACTCATGGTCTTTGAGTTCACAGAGCTTTTAGAATCTTTTGAGGGAATGCAAACTAAACAAACATTGATATTGATACTTAATTAAAAAGTGTGATAAACACTAGAAACATGAAAAGATTGCTCATAACAATAAGAAAAAATTTGCTATGATTCATGGGAAGAGAAACAATACATTTAACAGAGATAGCAGAGGAATAATAATGTGGTGTGGAGGCAGAATAAGGAAGATTGACGGGTACTGGAAAAGTCAAAGATGACTCCAAAGTACCTAGAACGGAGGAAACTGTTCAGCCACACTCCTCACATTATGGATTTTGATGGTTGTATCATCTAGTGTCATTTGCCATGCTCTTCTAGCCCCAGTATTTCTTTTGAATTGTCAGTTTAATATGGAGGATTGATTAGATTCAGTTTCAGTTTTTCAGCGTGAATATATCTTAGGTGAGGCCCTGTCACTCCCGTCTCCTCACCTCAGAAGGTGACTACTCTTGTGATGGCTGTTCTTTTTGGTGATGTTAATTTTGATCAGTGTCCTTAGGTGTTGTCAGCCAGGCTCCTTATTGATCTTTAATCTGATGGTTTTAGCAACCTCTACTGATCATTGAGGGCTGTCAAATGGGGCTTCCTTGGTGGCTCAGTGGTGAACAATCTGCCTGCCAATGCAGGAGACATAGATTTGATCCCTGATCTGGGAAGTTCCCACATGCAGCGAAGCAAGTAAGCCTGTGCACCACAACAATTGAACCTGTGCTCTAGAGCCTGAGTGCACAGCCTCTGAAGCTTTGGTGCTGAAGAGCCCTAGCTTGGCAACAAGAGAAGCCATTGCCATGAGAAGGCTGCGCACCACAACTAGATGGTAACTCTCACTCACTGCAGTTAGAGAAAAGCCCGTGCAGCAACCAAGACTCAGCACAGCCAAAATCCAATCATCAATCAATCAATAAAATTTTCAAAAGAGCTGTCAAATGGTGATTTTATGATTCTCTGATTCCTTGTGTGTTTATTACCCTCATCAACTATTTGGTTGTCCTGAAGAAAAGATTGAGCAAGAAGGATAGAATGAATGCTTGATCATTTTTCTTTATTTATCAGTTTTTAGAATAAGGAATCAGTTCCCTAGCATTTAGGAAAATAAGGAAATGGTAACCCACTCCAGTATTCTTGCCTGGAGAATCCGATGGACAGAGGAGCCTGGTGGGCTACAGTCCATGGGGTCGCAAGAGTCGGACATGACTGACTTTCACTCCCTAGCATCATCCAGAATTGAACAATATTTACTGTTTAGTATTTTTGGTGTCATGTTGAATTTCTCAGTTTTTAACATAATTGGTATGTTTCAATCCATTGCAGCCGTAAGGGAAGAGAAACTTTTCCTTCTATCCTTTTAGATGTAGTGTCCAGGGACCATGAATCAAACAGATAAAATACAGATTAACGGAAGAAAAGGTTTCTTTTATATGCACACTGGGGCCTTAAAGTGAAGGTAGTGAAGTTGCAAAGAGGAAGTTAGACCTTTATGCTTACAACTGTTTTAACAAAGGGCAATAAATTTGTGGGGAAGTGGCAAGGCAAAAGAAAAGGGGCTTGGGCTCATGAAGGTGGTAAATTGTGCAAAGGCAAATATATGAGAAAAATTAATGGAAGATAAGGGTCATTTTATTAGGGCTTGTTTGTGCTGTCTCATCTTGGTATCATATCCAATTCCAGTGATAAATGTTATTTTTCCCTTCCTTGTATAAGAGAAGGGGACGCTGTCACAAAGGGAATCTTTAGTTCTCACTTTAGGCAGATGGGAGAGAGCAAAGAACTTTTTTCTATATCCGGTATTTCTCAATTGCCTTCAGCTCAAAATAATTCTCATGCTAAAGTGGCATGTATTGGGGGTGTTGTACACTGAACTCCTTCACATCTCTATTCTTTTGGATGCTCGAATTATTTCATCTTTGGCTAGTAAGAGTTTGTTCTTGTCTCTTTTGAAACAACCCAGTAGTCTTAATATCTTGCTGGATCTCTGGCTTAACAGAGGTTCTAGGTTCCTCTCATACATTCCTTGTGTCAGACCCAGGATGAGTCATTTCTTCAAGGATCATTGGGTCCTATTAGAGGCACATGGTATTTGGAAACCAAAATCTGGGCACAGCAAATATATGTAATTGAATGCAATGCCATCATTTGGACAATTTAGATCAGGGCAAACAAACAAAAAAAATCTTTAAAGAAATTTTGTATATATTATCTTATAAGCCAAATAGTACTTTGGCATAGTGGACTTCCTTTGCAGACTGTCCAATAAAGCTAATGCAATATGACTATAAAGTTTGTCGTAAAGCCCACATAAAAATGTCTTATTAATTTGTGACTACCCTGTGTTTTGGAAACTTTTCTCAAGGGTAGCAGTGATGAATGATTTTCTACAAAATAATCTTTATTAAAACTTATGAGCCCTGCTATGATCTGAATGTTTGTGTCCACCTCCCTCTACCCCTACAATTTATATGTTGAAAACTTAATGCCCAAGATGATGGTATTGAGAAGTGAGATCTTTGGGAGGTGATTAGGTCATGAAAGTGGAGCCCTCATAAATGTCATCAGTGCCCTTATGAGAGAGATCCCAGAGAGCTAGCTCACTCCTTCCATCATGGAGGACACAGTGAGAAGTAAGCAGTCTGCAAGCTGGAAGAGGACTTCACCAGAACCTGACTGTCCTGGCAGCCTAATCTTGGAATACAAGGCTCCAGACTGTGAGAAATATATTTCTGTTCATAAGCCACCCAGTCTGTGGTATTTTGCTATAGCAGCCCAAACAGACTTTAGCAATCCCTAAATGACCTCATGTGCCATTATAAATTATGAGATAATATGCAAAACGTTTGGCTTGATGAAAAGCAGGAATTATGGATTACTGATATTAAGAAGAGGTGGCAAGAATACACAGAATAATTTTACAAAAAAGATTTTCACGACCAAGATGATCACAATGGGGTGGTCACTCACCTAGAGCCAGACATCCTGGAATATGAAGTCAAGTGGGCCTTAGAAAGCATCACTACGAACAAAGCTAGTGGAGGTGATGGAATCCCAATTGAGCTATTTCAAATCCTAAAAGATAATGCTGTGAAAGTGCTGCACTCAATATGCCAGCAAATTTGGAAAACTCAGCAGTAGCCACAGGACTGGAAAAGGTCAGTTTTCATTCCAATCCCAAAGAAAGGCAATGCCAAAGAATGCTCAAACTACCGCACAATTGCACTCATCTCACATGCTAGTAAAGTAACGCTCAAAATTCTCCAAGCTAGGCTTCAGCAATACGTGAACTGTGAACTTCCAGATATTCAAGCTGGATTTAGAAAAGGCAGAGGAACCAGAGATCAAATTGCCAACATCTGCTGGATCATGGAAAAAGCAAGAGAGTTCCAGAAAAACATCTATTTCTGCGTTATTGACTATGCCAAAGCCTTTGACTGTGTGGATCACAATAAACTGTGGAAAATTCTGAGAGATGGGAATACCAGACCACCTGACCTGCCTCTTGAGAAAGCTATATGCAAGTCAGGAAGCAACAGTTCAAACTGGACATGGAACAACAGACTGGTTCCAAATAGGAAAAGGAGTACGTCAAGGCTGTATATTGTCACCCTGCTTATTTAACTTATATGCAGAGTACATCATGAGAAACACTGGGCTGGAAGAAGCACAAGCTGGAGTCAAGATTTCCAGGAGAAATATCGATAACCTCAGATATGCAGATGACACCACCCTTATGGCAGAAAGTGAAGAGAACTAATAAGCCTCTTGATGAAAGTGAAAGAGGAAAGTGAAAAAGTTGGCTTAAAGCTCAACATTGGGAAGACTAAGATCATGGCATCTGGTCCCATCACTTCATGGTAAATAGATGGGGAAACAGTGGAAACAGTCGCTGACTTTATTATTTTGGGCTCCAAAATCACTGCAGATGGTGATTGCAGCCATGAAATTAAAAGACACTTAATCCTTGGAAATTTTGTATATATTATCTTATAAACCTAGACATCATAAAGTTCATTGTACAACCAACCTAGACAGCATATTAAAAAGCAGAGACATTACTTTGTCAACAAAGGTCCGTCTAGTCAAGGCTATGGTTTTTCCAGTGGTCATGTATGGATGTGAGAGTTGGACTGTGAAGAAAGCTGAGCACCGAAGAATTGATGCTTTACAACTGTGGTGTTGGAGATGACTCTTGAAAGTCCCTTGGACTGCAAGGAGACCCAACCAATCCATCCTAAAGGAGATCAGTCCTGGGTGTTCTTTGGAAGGAATGATGCTAAAGCTGAAACTCCAATACTTATGCAAAGAGTTGATTCATTGGAAAAGACTCTGATGCTGGGAGGGATTGGGGGCAGGAGGAGAAGGGGACAACAGAGCATGAGATGGCTGGATGGCATCACCGACTCGATGAACATGAGTTTGAGTAAACTCCGGGAGTTGGTGATGGACAGGGAGGTCTGGCGTGCTGTGATTCTTGGGGTTGCAAAGAGTCAGACACAACTGAGCAACTGAATTGAACTGAACTGATCTTTTTTTCATCCGTTCAAAATATTTCTTAATGATATTATAAAGGTTTTATTTTTCAGTTAAAAAAATCACACAATTATAGAAACTGTAAAGGAAGAGAATACTCTCAAGTATTCGAAGAATGAGAGCTGTTGATTCCATTAAGAAAAGTGTCATCTTGTGCCAAGAAAGGCGAATAGACTAGAGATTTTTAAGAGATTTAACTCTGTGCAGTTCTGGTTGCTGACTAACTGATCTTTGTGTCTGATCTTGGAGAAGCTGGAAGGAAAGGAAGATGGAAGAGTGGGGAGAATAAAAACCAGCTGGGGCCATGAGTGGGAGCTAGAAACCTTAAGAATGGACTAGAACGTTTATCAGTTTCTCATCACTTCCAACTTCAGTGATGGGGTGATCTTGAGCAAAGCATGCATCTGGCAGGAGTTGGAGAAAGTTGAGGAAAATTTGGGGATGGTGGAACAGTGGAGGCCTGGCTGCTGCCTGGTGTCAGTGATGTGAGTTTAAGTAACTTGGGACCCCTCAACTGACATTTAAGTGTAGAAATTATATGGTTGTTGCCTCACTTTCATCGTCCAAAATTCAAAATGACCTTCATGGTCCATCTTTGTTGATTCTGCTTTGTGTTTGTCATGTGGGTGTGATGTCACATTTCTTTCTTGCTATTATTTCAGTTAGACATTACAGCTGTATCTCTGTCTCCAGCAAGTATTAAATATTATTCCTTTATTATCTCATTACAACAAAGTTGTGTAACGAAGTCTTTCCTGTAGAGTCACCATTTTGTTATGAGTGGGAGAGACCTCAAAGTAGTAAATTATAGTTTTAGCAAAAACATATTTTTCCACCAGAGTTAAGATACATGATTGCAACATTCTCTAGAATGAATAAAAACCCAAACAGAAATTGCCTGTGCCAAAGTACCAGAAAATGGATCTGCCTGTGAGATGAGGAAATCGGCAGATGTAGTTTATTACTGCAGCTGAATGATATGTAAGAAACACTTCCATTATTGTTTCATAAAGACTATTCAGATTTCAAACATTCTTTCAAGCTTTGTAGTTAAGTATAGCAACAGTTGGGCTTCCCTGGTAGCCCAGCTGGTAAAGAATCTGCCTGCATTGCGGGAGACCTGGGTTAGATCCCTGGGTTGGGAAGATCCCCTGGGGAAGGGATGACAACAGACTGTAGTATTCTTGCCTGGAGAAACCCCGTAGACAGAGGGGCTGGGCAGGCTGCAGTCCATGGGGTTGCAAAGAGTCAGACATGACTGAGCGATGAACACTTTCACTTCATAGCAACACTTAAAGTAATCTAATTAGGAACTTATAATACTCCTTAATTCACATCTCATTGGTGGCTTTCGCAGAAGAAATATAACTTCTCTCAAAGGAGGTTCCAAGTCCATCGAAAGGTGACCTCTATTCATCGGTTCACTTTTAATTCTTAATCTCCTCTCTGGCAGTAATTTCCACTCTGTTGAAAGTTGACTTCTATTCTGCCCTAACTAGCTCTGTGATCATACTTACAGGGCCCAGAGCCCCACCTGCCACATCGTGAAATGACAGGGTTGGACATGGATGATTCCTAATGCTCCTAATGGCTTTAACGATATGTGTGACTATGACGGATTAAATCACCACTCTCCCGTAACCATCAGGTTTCTCTCTTCAAACTGCCAGAAGACAAATTTGTGGTCCCATGTGACACGTAATTAGCACTAAGCTTATTTCTGGGTTCATTTAATACATACTTTCGTTTTCTCATTATTCTTTCTCTTATCCAGTCTTATTTCATGGTTTCATTGTACTTATATTATCTTCACAAACTGTCTTAACTATACTTTGGAAAATGGCAGGGTATAAACACCAAAACATTTATTCTTATTTCATGATATAGAAGCAGCAACGTAGGATTATAATTAAGAAAATGACTTCCCAGCCATTGAGGTAGAAAAAGGATTTTCATTATTTGAGGGCTTTGGTTAATTGAGTTATGTGCTGCACTGTGGGGAAAACATTTCAATATGCGTACAACCACAGACACATCAAAGACAGTTATGGGTTCTGCTTTACCTGACCCCTTTCTTAGCATAGGCCTTTGACTCTTGTTTGGTTTCCCTACTTTCTCCAAAAAAACGCCAAGCTCATTCCCAACTTCAGATCTTTGCTTCTTGATCTTCTGTTTCAGACTATCAACCTCTTTGGTGGTAGTGGTGTTAGTCTGTCAGTCATGTCCAACTCTTTGGGACCCGATGGACTGTTGCCTGCCAGACTCTTCTGTCCATGTAATCCTCCATGCAAGAATACAGAGTGGGTTGCCATTTGTTTCTCCAGGGGACCTTCCCGACCCAGGGATTGAAACTGGGTCTCTGCATTTCAGGCAGATTCTTTATCGTTCAAGCCACTAGGGAATCCCCATCAACTCTTTTCTTTTCCCACTACATCTCGAGGCAAGATTTTCCATCTCTTACACATGCCTGTATTATCTGTCCTTCAAGGTACATTTCAAACCTTATCTCCTTCCCAGTGCATACTGGGTAAATCATGGAACTGAGAACTTCAGATTGTATCATCCTTGCTTTTTAAAAAGTACTGCTGCTGCTGCTTAGTTGCTTCAGTTGTGTCTGACTCCGTGTGACCCCATGGACTATAGCCCACCAGGCTCCTTTTTCCATGGGAATTCTCCAGGCAAGAATACTACAGTGGGTTGTCATACTCTCCTCCAGGGGATTTTCCCAACTCAGGGATTGAACCCAGGTCTCCTGCATTGTAGGTGGATTTTCTACCATCAGAGCCGCCAGAAAAGCCAACATTTAGCAATAGGCTTGCAAAAACAAAGCTCGATGTTGCTTTATTTCTGGATATGCTATAATTTCTACACAAAGAGTTGGAGCCAAAAAATACCCCTTACTTGATCAATAGCTATAATGAAAACAATCTAAACAGAAATGTAAGCTCCAAGATTCTAAAAATATTTTGAAAGGGGAAGAAATTGAAGCAGTCAATGATTTAGTGGTCATAGAGAATTCCAGGTGTTTTCAGTGAAAATATGAACTCAGTCATTTACAAGTGGCTAATAGGTTTGTTTTGCTTCTCACCTGTTTCTGTGATTGATAGATGCAGCACCAAATGTGAGTGACTGATTCTGGTAATGTGCTTTGTGGCTTGAGGTGAAGTGGCATTCCTGAGCTCACGCATCTTTTATGACTTCTTCCAGCCCAGGCAGGTGGGACTCCAGGCAACATGGCAATTGCCTATTTACTTGCTGAGTTGTCCTGATTGGCTTAGTTCTATGGGCAGAACCTGGGTCCATCATGTTCACCACTGGTTCTCCAGATAAGATCTATAGAACCGGTGACTTCATGTTACCCCAGAATTGAATTTTGAATATGAATTAAACATTTTCAGAGAAAAGAAGCTTCAACCCACCAGAAAGAGTTTTTACTTACACATTAAATAGTTTTTGATATTTTTGTTGCCAGCCAGATAGTTGTGGGAAGTATTTTTTGAAACAGAAGTCAGGATCCATGGCTTTTTATCAATTCAGTCTGATGTATAGGCCCATGTTTAGCATAAGGTGCTATCCCTCCAACAGTGTGAAGATTGAGACACATTATTCCCTTTATTTGGCTTTTTCAGCCACAAATTGTTCAAGGCCCCTTTGAAACCTAAATCATTAAAACATACTAAAATTTGAGGATTGATAGCTTATCTGTTGTAAACATAGATTTTGCCACAGAGCAAATTACAGCATTTCAAATAGAAGAAATTCATGCTTAAGATGAGAATATTATTATAGCTTTGCTTTCAAGGAAAATATAGCTGTGTGTGTGTTTATGTGTACTATGACACCTGGGTCAAATTTATTCAGACCTGTGTGGCTCTCTCAAAAAGGAAAATTATAGACTATTTATTACCAGAGCAGCAATATTTTATTAAAATAACCATATATTTACAGTTTCAAATCAAATTGCTTCCCAAAGATATTTGAAGCAACTCATATTTATTAATAACCATGTATCAAGTTCTGATATAGTAAATACTTTGTGCCTTGTACTGTCAACACATATTTATTTTTACATGTAGTTCTATTTATATATTTATATTTGTGCCTACATTCTATTATTAACCCATCTACTGTCCCCATTTTACAAATGAGGAAACTGAGGCAGAGAGTTGTTATCAACTACCCTAAGTTCACACACCTGATGAGGGACAGAGTCAGGATCCTTACCCAGGAAGTTCAGCTTCAGAACCCAGGCCTATGCCCACTGCCACTATGCTAAAATATTGACAATTCAATTGCTCCTATCTTCAGAGCAACTGTTCAGCTCAGATATCATCTCATGGGATCTTTCACTGCTCACTTCTGCCCTTTGATGAAATAGGTGTCTGCCACATTTATCTCTGCAGCATTCCATCTTTAATTTTATTATATCATATATCATCCTATATAATGATCATTCATGTCCTATTTGACTTTCCATATAGACTCTGTGTTACTTGAGGAATGTGTTTGATTTACTATTCAATCTCTGGCACAGATCCTGACTTGTGCCATGAACTAACTTTTCAAATATTTGTTGGAAAGAACAAATGAATGAGCAAGCGAATGAATATTTCTGACCCTGTATCTTTAGCTGTGCTTTTCGTGGCAGCCTTGCCTGCTCTCTCCTACAACACATTTAGTAAGAGCTTGACAAAGCATGGTGATGCATGCCCAGGTGCCAGAATTCAAGACTAAGCCTCCAGTGGATAACTACATGCTTCAGAATCACTGCCAGAGGGGGGAAAATGTGTTATATTCGACAGAAGAAACCCTGTTGTGCAAACAGTATGTCTATGTAAGTTTCAAAGGGGTGACTGCAAGCTTTTTTTGACAAAGATGATAAGATGTGTTCAGTAACTCCAAGGAATTTGTTATTTACAAGTGTGTTCCTGACATTTTGACTGTCAGACATTTTTCTCAAATGAAATGCCAAGAATGTGCCTGAGAGCAACAACTGCCTTTCACTTAGAGGCCCATGTCTCTACTGCTGATGAGGTGTGCTCTCCCCTCCACCTGAAGGTGCACCCTCCATGCCCTTCACACTCTAGCCCAGAGGACACTGGCCATCCTTTCTTTGGTTATCTTGGCAACACACACCAGCCTTTGGGAGTTCAGGCTACACTCAGTCATTTCTTCAAATAATGCTGGCTAAGTTATCCTAGTGTGCTTCCCTGATAGCTCAGCTGGTAAAGAATCCGCCTGCAATGCAAGAGACACTGGTGCGATTCCTGGGTTGGAAAGATCCCCTGGAGAAGGGATAGTTTACCCAGTCTAGGATTTATGGGCTTCCTTGGTAGCCCAGCTGGTAAAGAATCCACCTACAATGCAGGAGACCTGGGTTGGATCCCTGGGTTGGGAAGATCCTCTGGAGGACGGCAAGACAATCCACTCCAGTATTTTTGCCTGGAGAATCCCCATGGACAGAGGAGACTGGTGGGCTATAGTTCATGGGGTTGCAAAGAGTTGGACACAACTGAGCGACTAAGCACAAGCTATCCTAGTAAAGGAGTCATGTAGTCCCTCAACACCTGAATAATGTTACTTTTAAAATTCATTATCAGTTAGCTTGGACTGATATGCTCCAAACTTTCATGGATATGTTTCCATGAATTACCTATAGTGAATATAGATGTTTTTACTATTATTGTCTTTTAACTGTCCTACTATCTTTATAAGTGTCTGATCCACTACCTATACTGTATGTTTGCCTTTACCAATGAGATTTTTCTCTTTGTGATTTTCTTATTTCTTGTTTTGGTCTTTTCTGTGTAGATAAGTCCCTTTACTATTTCTTACTGATGATTCATACTTGGTGACGCTGAACTCTTTCAGCTTTTGT
This sequence comes from Redunca redunca, assembly GCA_006410935.1. Lineage (NCBI taxonomy): Eukaryota > Metazoa > Chordata > Mammalia > Artiodactyla > Bovidae > Redunca > Redunca redunca. The sequence continues at coordinate 723,552 of SJYQ01000184.1, read as the reverse complement.
CTGTCTGTGAAATTTTTGACCTCCCCATCAAACCTGGACAAAAGTCTTGCTGGGTAGAGTAGTCCTGATTGTATGTTTTTCCTTCTCATCACTTTAAATATTTTGTGCTACTCTCCTCTGGCCTGTAGAGTTTCGGATGAAAAGTCATGTAGTCTTATGGGAATTCCTTTGTACATGACTAGTTTCTTTTCTCTTGCTGCTTTTAAGACTCTCTCTTTATCTCATCTAAATCCCACTTTTTTTTTTTTTTCAAATCAAGTGGTAGATTTATTGGCTGCTCCTCTTATTTAGTGAGGTGAAAACACCTCAGCGTAGGACACTCTAAACCTTGTTTTGGCTTCCTGTTGTGCTCGAAAAGACCAGCGACAGGTGGGCAGGTACACGGTCGGTGGACATCAGAAGCAAACAGCCACCGCTCCCATTGCTACAATGATTCATCCATAGGCTTAAGGAATCTTCTGTCTGTTTTTCTTTCAGAGCATCTTCCTCTTTTCAAACTCCTTGTAGATGGTGGTTCCCAGCTGTGCCGGGGACATGCTGACCACAACCCCAGCACTCTGCAGGGCTGCGATCTTCTCTTTAGCTCCACCTTTTCCTTCAGCAATGATTGCCCCTGCGTGACCCATTCTTCTTCTGGGAGGAGCAGTTAAACCAGCAATGAAGGACACCACAGGCTTGGCCTTGGGACCTGAATTATGTTGCTTCAAAAATTCTGCAGCATTTTCTTCGGCATTACCACCAATTTCACCAATCAATATGATGTCTTCTGTGGCCGGATCACTCAGAAAGATTTCAAGGCAGTCTGTAAAGTCTGTTCCATTGAAAGGATCGCCTCCAATGCCAACACACAAAGACTGCCCCAATCCAACTTGTGTTGTCTGGTGAACCGCTTCGTAAGTCAGGGTGCTGGATCTAGACACGATACCGACTCTTCCTTTCTTGTGAATATGGCCAGGCATGATGCCAATATTGCATTCTCCAGGACTGATGACTCCAGGGCAGTTCGGCCCGACCAGCCTGGTCTTTCCCTGGTGCAGCAGTTTGTGCTTGAGCCGCACCACTTCCTGCTGCAGGATACCTTCGGGGATGCACACAACCAGGGACACTTCCACCTCAATAGCTTCATCGATGGCAGCAGCAGCAGAGGGAGGAGGGATATAAATGACAGATGCTGTCTCCCCAGTCTGTTCTTTGGCCTCCTTCACGGTGTTAAAGACTGGTAAGCCCAGGTGGGTCGTGCCTCCTTTCCCTGGAGTCGTTCCTCCAACTAGTTAAGTGCCATATTCCAGTGCCTGCTGGCTATGAAAGGTACCCTGCTTACTAGTGAAACCCTGGCAAATAATCTTCATATTTCTATCAACATAGAGATGCTTCCTGGAAGTCGTATAAAAGCAATGCCGAATTCCATTCTGTTGCAAGAGGAAGGCGCAGGACAGGAGGCAGGCGGCGGCGAGGCTGCTGCTGCCAGAGGCCATGGTCGCAGCGGCACCTAAATCCCACTTATTTTGATTGTAAACATCTTACTGGTATGAAGTGGAGTTTCATTGAGGTTTTGATTTTGCATTTCCCTAATAGCTAATGATGGTGAGCATCTTTTCATGTACATGTTTGTCATTTGTGCATTTTCTTTGAAGAAATGTGTATTCAAGTCCTTCATCCATTTTAAAGTTGAATTGTCTTTTTGTTGTTGAGTTAACAGAGTTTATTTTATATTCTGGATATATATATAATATATATGGACCCTTACCTGCCTCATAGAATGAGCTAGAAAATGTTCCCTCCCTTTCTATTTTTGGAAGTGTTTGAGAAGCATTGGTATTAATAATTCTTCTTTAAATGTCCATCTTTGTTTTTATAAGTAAAGTTTTATTAGAACAGAGCTGCATTCTTTTGTTTTCATATCAGTTCTGGCTGCTTTTGTATGACTATCAGGGGCAGGGTTGAATAATTGCAACAGAACTGTATGACCTGTAAGCCAAAAATAATTGCTATCTATTTCTCTTCAAATAATTTTGCTGACCCCTAGTTTAGACCATAAATCTTGTTTCTTCCTGAGTGAACAGGAAAACTGAGAAATTTACCTTTTTGAAGTAAACTATTCTTTATAACTTTAAAAATTCACTAGGCTATTTAATCATGCCAGTACTGTTTAGAGGTATGTTTCTATGTTTTGGAGATAAAATGAGAAAGAGTCATAACTTATCATTGTAAGAAATCATTCTGGGTATTTTTGACAGTAGAGAAGACTGAAGCAAATTGGAGAGTGAGAAAGTTTCTGAGAGTTGTGCAACTAGGAGTGGGAGAGTCAAGGATAAGGATCCCTTCTCACTTAACTAGGGAAGATGTGGGGAAGTCCAGATGTGTAGGGGAAAATGGTGTGTTCAATTTTTAATCGGCTGAGTTTGAGGTAGATTTTGAATGTCTAAACAGAGATGGCGTGAAAAGGAAACATATCACCCCTAAAAAGTGGCCCTCTTTGCCTCTAAATAATTAATATACCAAGGAAGACTCTCAGACCCCGCTTACCTCGAGAGGCATTTGCTTCCTAATTGGAAACACTTCTAAGGAGTTTGGATGCAGCTGACATTCCCCTCCTCTTGACTTGGAACCTTAATCCTGTCTCCTGGGGCCTCTTCTGTCAGCCCCCAGAGTTTTCTGCATGGTTTCCCTTTGGAGGCATATCCAGCCCGCCCACAAATAGCATTTCCAGTGACCTGTTGTGTTTTCAAGTTTGAGGTGCCTAAGCAGATTATGTGTTCACTAATTCTCACTAAATGCATGATTACATTTACTCAATTTCCATGATTTGCATTATTCTGAAAAAAAAAAAACTTGTAATTGTTTTTGCAAATTATTTTTTGCATTAAAAAAATAATATGGGGGCAAGGGTCAAATCGAAATAAAGAACTCAAGAATGAAGAAGGAGTGGTGGGAAGGCTAGTTATTAGCATGAAATTCATGCCAATATTGATCTGAGAAGAAACAAATGGGGAAATTATGGTTTATGTAAATGCTTCAAATCCTGACAATATGAAAATTATATAAAGCAACAAAAATTCAAAGGGATACAGAGGCAAGAGGAGGTGAAAGAGGGTCCCCATTCAAACTCTTTAAATCAATCCAAACTGTTTAAAAATAAAATATGTGTTTTAAACAGCCAGCAACCAATACTGACTCTAAACTGCTAATGACTTAACAATTTCTTTCTTAATCTTAGATGGCAAAGAATCATTTATCTAGTATTCTGCAATTTCCTCTATGTCACTTTCTTTTTTCTTTTTTAATATTAAAATGTTAGATTGACTATT
>SJYQ01000184.1:658514-720009 GCA_006410935.1 Redunca redunca | reverse complement strand
ATTTGTTTTCTTCTTTTAACTTTTCTATATTGCTGTATTGCTAAACATTTTTTGCTTTTACTACAAATGTATTACTTAAGAAGATAAAGGTAAAGGACACTATTACATGAATTCAGTTTTTACAGGTAAGCTATTTTAAGATTATATTTAAAGTTCTTGAATCAGTTTGGTTGCTCAGTCATGTCCCTACTCTTTGTGACCCCATGGACTGCAGAATGCCAGGCTTCCCTGTCCAGCACCAGCTCCTGGAGCTTGCTCAACCTATGTCCATTTAGTTGGTGAAGCCATCCAACCATCTCATCCTCTGTTGTCCCCCTCTCCTCCTGCCTTCAATCTTTCTCAGCCATCAGGGTCTTTTCCAGTGAGTCAGTTCTTTGCATCAGGTGGCCAAAGTACTGGAGTTTCAGCTTCAGCATCAGTCCTTCCAATGAATATTCAGGACTGGTTTCCATCAGGATTGACTGGTTTGATCTCCTTGCAGTCCAATGGACTCTCAAGAGTCTTCTCCAACACTAAAATTCAAAAGCATCAATTCTTTGATGCTCACCTTTCTTTATAGTCCAAGTCTCACATCCATACATGACTACTGGAAAAACCAAGAAGTTCTTGAATATAATTAGGATATTATCTTCATCATATAATGAAGATTGGTTTACTACTTCCCACCATTCATTTGAAAGGAAGATTTTTAAGATTCTTACACTTTTACAAATGTTGCTGAACTCACAAAACATTTAATCTTACAGGTTACACTTGTCTAATTAGAAGTGTGAACCTTTTTCTTAAGTTTTGTAGTCTGTCTTTAATAACTGTATTGGATTTATATTTCTAATACAGAATCCCAGCCCAAATGGAGGAACATCACACCACTGGTTTTATTGGTCTTGGAGAACAGTAAAGCCATTGAAAGTACTCAGAGAAACAGAAAAATCAGTGCATGTTTTATGTGATACCTGTATCTGTTATAAAAAAAGAAAACAAATTGGAAATTAAATATAAACTGTGTTGAGATAATAACTCTGGTTGAATTTCTAATAACTGGGAAATTTGTTTAGGCCAGACATGTGAGATTTAATATGTTACTTTATGAATAGGTTTACATTTGAATGGAAACAGATCATTTTAGGAAGGGAATTGGAGTTTTAATTAATGCACATTCAGCTTCTGTGGCAGAAGTTTTCTCTCTCTTTCTCCTCCTTATATTGGTTTTCTTCTTTCCTTTTGTTTCTCTCCAACTCTCTTCCTCATCTTTCCTCCTTCCATTCTGCCCCCACCTTTCCTGTATTCCATTCTTTCTCTCAATGCAGTTTATGGCATTATTTACTTAGGCCTCTCTTCCAGACCCTGACAGACCCTAGCGATGCCCTAACACTGTGTCTATGGCAGGCTGCAGTGTGCTCTAACCCCGGTGTTTATGCTGCCTATTAAAGGCATCACTTTTTGGAAATATATAGGGAGTTAAATGATCTCTGACAGCTGTGAACTGCAGAAAAAAAAGGACTCCATTGTTCAAAGAGCTGCCTTTAATATTGAAAAGCCCTTGCTAAACATTGGAGTCTGAAGTACGGCAAATGTTAATTGGCCGTAAACTTAACAAGAGCTGGTTTTCCTCCCTTCCCTCAATCTCCCCCAGCTCAATTCCCTCCTGCCTGTTTCAAAGTTCTAGTTTCTTACAGGACACTTCCATGTTTTTTTGCAAAATCACCTTAATAGTGTCTAAGACTTTTGGAAATACTATTTTCTCCTAACACTTTTTTCTTAGAAGCAAATAATGTACAACTCAGACTAATTGATACAATAAAGCACAAGTCCTGAATCTTCAAATATCCAGTTTATGGATGTCTTTGTTACTCCCAAGGAGCTTCCCTGATACTCTGTATTTGTAAGCCATCAAACACCAGCTTCCTTCTTGAGCAATGGTGATTTTCAAGAGCAAATTTCATCCAGCCCTGGGCATATTATGGAAAGGTGCTTCCTGGTGGCTCAGAGGTTAAAGCGTCTGCCTCCAATGCAGGAGACCTGGGTTCGATCCCTGGGTCAGGAAGATCCCCTGGAGAAGGAAATGGCAACCCACTCCAGTATTCTTGCCTGGAGAATCCCCTGGACGGAGGAGCCTGGTAGGCTACAGTCCACAGGGTCGCAAAGAGTCGGACACGACTGAGCGACTTCACCTTCACCTTCAGGAAGGGTAATAAGAACAGTCTAGGATAATTCAGACACTCAGAATAGAGAATCCTGGAACACTCGTGGTATTCTTACATGGAATGTTTTCCTAATCTCTTCTATTATCCAAATATTTTGGGTCTTATTAGGCCCAACTCATACTTTTTCTGACTTCTTTAGTTGACACTGAGAGTTTTACATTATGACCAATATTTGTAGTGCCTGTAATAATTAATACTAACATATTTTTAGTGTATATTTCAGTTAGAATTTGGCTTTCATAGGACTGATGTTGAAGCTGAAACTCCAATACTTTGGCCACCTGATGCAAAGAACTGACTCATTTGAAAAGACCCTGATTCTGGGAAAGATTGAGCGCAGAAGGAGAAGGAGACAACAGAGGATGAGATGGTTGGATGGCATCACCGACTCAATGGACATGAGTTTGGGTAAACTCCGGGAGTTGGTGATGGACAGGGAGGTCTGGTGTGCTGTAGTCCATGGGGTCGCAAAGAGTCAAGGTTTCCTCAACCACAACTGAGAGACTGAACTGAACTGAACTATTTAAAAAAACTAGATTCATTAAAAGAGTTACTGAATATATAGGAATATTTACATTCTGTATATCAGTTTATGAATCTGACTTGTGTCATTCACAGCCATTATCTGTGGAATCTATACCATACAATTTAGTGCCTAGTTATGTAATGTCCATAACTTAAAACTCTGGATGGCCTAGTGGGGTGGGCACTGCCAGATACATATTTTTCATACATTAGTTTGATTTTCTTTCCAAGATGATCAACTTCTTAAGGACTGAGACTATCACACATCATTTTATCATCTCCTCTCCCCAATACCCAATTTAAAGTTGAACATATTATACGTGCTCAGTGAACATTTTGAGTGATCAAAACGAATTCTTCTAAAGCTGAAAAAGAGCTTAAAAATCACCTACCACTCTCTCACTTAGTATTTAATTTCTTTCTTTACTTTTGTCTCAAATTCTTTTATGGTTTTATGCAAAACCCAATTGTGTTTAGTTTTAATTACACAAAAATTTATTTTAAATTACATTTTTAATCATGATACAATCTTCTCAGTGTCTAGGTCTCACTTTACTAGCATCCCCCTTGGTGAAGCTGTCCCTGACTTTTCCTGTGATTCTTTAGCTTGCCTTTCCAGGCCTCCATTATACATATGTTGTCTCTCCTTACTGGTTATATAATTTTATATGTTAATTGTTGGTCTCCTCACTAGACATCATAAAGTCCTTAAGGAAGTCATCATGTCATTGAATTTTCAAGCCAAACACTGACACTTACAACAAAATAGTTGGTCAAGCAATTATCAAAGAGCCTTGTCTCTGAATCAGATGTAGTAGGAGAAGAGGGTGTTGGTGATAGAGTTTTGGGGGACTGCATCCTCAAACCAGAGTTCTCTCTACCCAGCTTAAGTTTCTCCTTTTTCCACATTGTGCTGATCTCTACAAAGAGTAGCAATATGGCTAATAGAAGAGATGACAGAATTACAAAAAAAAAAGCTTTCTTTTTTTCATACTACAGAAGCAATATAAACTAATTGTAACAAATTTAAACAGTATCACTAAGATGGCAGAGGAATAGGATGGGGAGATCAATTTCTCCCCCCACAAATTCATCAAAAGATCAATTGAACACTGAGCAAATTCCACAAAACAACTTCTGAATGCTGGCAGAGGACACCAGGCACCCAGAAAGGAGCCCATTCTCTTTGAAAGGAGAGAGAAGAGATCCAGCTCCACCCACCAGAACACCGATGCAAGCTTCCCTAACAAGGAAACCTTGATAAGCTGCTCATCCAACCCCACTCACAAGGAGGAACTTCCAAAATAAAGAACCACAAACTTCCAGCATACAGAAAGGCTACCCCAAACAGCAATCTAAACAACATGAAAAGGCAGAGAAATATTCAGCAGGTAAAGTGACATGTAAATGCCCACCAAACCAAACAAAAGAGGAGATACAGAGTCTACCTGAGAAAGAATTCAGAATAATGATAGTAAAAATGATCTAAAATCTTGAAAACAAAATAGAGTTACAGATAAATAGTCTGGAGACAAGGATTGAGAAGATGCAAGAAATGTTTAACAAGGACCTAGAAGAAACAAAAGAGAGTCAATCAATAATGAATAATGCAATAACTGAAATCAAAAGCACTCTGGAGGGAACCAACAGTAGAATAACTGAGGCAAAAGATAGGATAAGTGAGGTGGAAGAGAGACTGGTAGAAATAAATGAAGCAGAGAGGAAAAAAGAATGAGGACAACCTCAGAGACTTCTGAGACAATGTTAAACACACCAACATTCAAATCATAGGAGTCCCAGAAGAAAAAGACAAAAAGAAAGGCCATAAAAAGATACTTGAGGAGATAATAGTTGAAAATTTCCCTAAAATGGGGAAGGAAATAGCCACCCAAGTCCAAGAAACCCAGAGAGTCCCAAACAGGATAAACCCAAGGCAAAAAACCCCAAGACACATATTAATCAAATTAACAAAGATCAAAGACAAATAACAAATATTAAAAGCAACAAGGGAAAACCAACAAAAAACACACAAGGGGATTCCCATAAGGATAACAGCTGATCTTTCAATAGAAACTTCAGGCCAGAAGGGAATGGCAGGACATACTTAAAGTGATGAAAGAGAAAAACCTACAGCCCAGATTACTGTACCCAGCAAGGATCTCATTCAAATATGGAGGAGAAATCAAAAACTACAGACAAGGAAAAGCTGAGAGAATTCAGCACCACCAAACCAGCTCTGCAACAAATGCTAAAGGATCTTCTTTAGACAGGAAACACAGAAAAGGTGTATAAACTAGAACCCAAAACAACAAAGTAAATGGCAATGAGATCATACTTATCAGTAATTACCTTAAATGTAAATGGGATGAATGCCCCAACCAAAAGACAAAGACTGGCTGAATGGATACAAAAACAAGACCCATATATATGCTGTCTATAAGAGACCCACTTCAAAACAAGGGACACATACAGACTGAAAGTGAAGGGCTGGAAAAAGATATTTCACACAAATGGAGACCGAAAGAAAGCAGGAGTAGCAATACTCATATCAGATAAAATAGACTTTGACATAAAGGACATGAAAGGAGACAAAGACACTACATAATGATCAAAGGATCAATCCAAGAAGAAGAGATAACAATTATAAATATATATGCACCCAACATAGGAGCACCACAATATGTAAGGCAAATACTAACAAGTATGAAAGGGGAAATTAACAGTAACACAATAATAGTGGGAGGCTTTAATACCTCACTTACACCTGTGGATAGATCAACTAAACAGAAAATTAGCAAGGAAACACAAACTTTAAATGATACAATGGACCAGTTAGACCTAATTGATATCTATAGGACATTTCACCCCAAAACAATGAATTTCACCTTTTTCTCAAGTGCACACAGAACATTCTCCAGGATAGATCACATCCTGGGCCATAAATCTAGCATTGGTAAATTCAAAACAATTGAAATAATTTCAACCATCTTTTCTGATCACAATATGGTAAGATTAGATGTCAACTACAGGAAAAAACTATTAAAAATACAAACATATGGAGGCTAAACAACAAGCTTCTGAATAACCAACAAATCACAGAAGAAATCAAAAAAGAAATCAAAATATGCATAGAAATGAATGAAAATGAAAACACAACAACCCTAAACCTATGGGATTCAGTAAAAGCAGTGCTAAGGGGAAGATTCATAGCAATACAAGCTTACCTAAAGAAACAAGAGAAAAATCAAATAAATAACTTAACTCTATACCTAAAGCAACCAGAAAAGGAAGAAATGAAGAGCCCCAGGGTTAGTAGAAGGAAAGAAATCATAAAAATTAAGGCAGAAATAATTGAAAAAGAAACAAAGGAGACCATAGCAAAAATCAACAAAGCTAAAAGCTGGTTCTTTGAGAAGATAAATAAAATAGGCAAACCATTAGCCAGACTCCTCAAGAAACAAAGGGAGAAGAATCAAATCAACAAAATTAGAAATGAAAATGGAGAAATCACAACAGACAACACAGAAATACAAAGGATCATAAGAGACTACTATCAGCAATTATATGCCAATAAAATGGACAGCTTGGAAGAAATGGACAAATTCTTCGAAAAGTGTAACTTTTCCAAACTGAACCAGGAAGAAATAGAAAATCTTAACAGACCCATCACAAGCACAGAAATTAAAACTGTAATCAGAAATCTTCCAACAAACGAAAGCCCAGAACCAGATGGCTTCACAGCTGAATTCTACCAAAAATTTAGAGAAGAGCTAACCTATTCTACTCAAACTCTTCCAGAAAACTTCAGAGGAAAGTAAACTTCCAAACTCATTCTATGAGGCCGTCATCACCCTAATACCAAAACCAGACAAAGATGCCACACACACAAAAAAAAACTACAGGTCAATATCACTGATGAACATAGATGCAAAAATCCTTAAAGTTCTACAAACAGAATCCAACAACATATTAAAATAATCATACCTCATGACCAAGTGGGCTTTATCCCAGGGATGCAAGGATTCTTTAATATCCACAAATCAATCAATGTGATACACCACATTAACAAATTGAAAAATAAAAATCATATGATTATCTCAATAGATGCAGAGAAAGCCTTTGACAAAATTCAACATCCATTTATGATAAAAACCCTCCAGAAAGCAGGAATAGAAGGAACATTCCTCAACATAATAAAAGCCATATATGGTAAACCCACAGCAAAGATTATCCTCAATGGTGAAAAATTGAAAGCATTTCCCCTAAAGTCAGGAACAAGACAAGGGTGCCCATTCTCACCACTACTATTCAACATTGTTTTGAAAGTTTAAGCTACAGCAATCAGGGAAGAAAAAGAAATAAAAGAAATCCAGATTGGATCAGAAGAAGTAAAACTCTCACTGTTTGCAGATGACATGATCTTCTACGTAGAAAACCCTAAAGACTCCACCAGAAAATTACTAGAGCTAATCAATGAATATAGTAAAGTTGCAGGATATAAAATTAACACACAGAAATCCCTTGCATTTCTATATACTAGCAATGAGAAAACAGAAAGAGAAATTAAGGAAACAATTCCATTCACCATTGCAACAAAAAGAATAAAATACTTAGGAATAAATCTACCTAAAGAAACTAAAGACCTATATATAGAAAACTATAAAACACTGGTGAAAGAATTCAAATAGGACACTAATAGATGGAGAAATATACCATGTTCATGGATCGGAAGAATCAATATAGTGAAAATAAGTAAACTACTCAAAACAATCTATAGATTCAATGCAATCTCTATCAAACTATCAATTGTATTTTTCAGAGAACTAGAACAGATAATTTCACAATTTGTATCAAAATACAAAAAGCCTTGAATAGCCAAAGCAATCTTGAGAAAGAAGAATAGAACTGGGGAATCAACCTGCCTCACTTCAGACTATACTACAAAGCTACAGTCATCAAGACAGTATGATACTGGCACAAAGACAGAGATATAGATCAATGGAACAAAATAGAAAGCCCAGAGATAAATCCACGCACCTATGGACACCTCATCTTTGACAAAGGAGGCAAGAATATACAATGGAGTGAAGGTAATCTCTTTAACAAGTGGTGCTGGGAAAACTGGTCAACCACTTGTAAAAGAATGAAACTAGAACAGTAACACCACACACAAAAATAAACTCAAAATGGATTAAAGATATAAATGTAAGACCAGAAACTATAAAACTCCTAGAGGAAAATATAGGCAAAACAGTCTCTGATATAAACCATAGCAGGGTCCTCTATGACCCACCTCCCAGAGTAATGGGAATAAAGGCAAAAATAAGCAAATGGAACCTAATTAAACATAATTAAATCTTTTGCATAACGAAGGAAACTATAAGCAAGGTGAAAAGACAGCCTTCTGAATGGGAGAAAATAATAGCAAATGAGGCAACTGATAAATAATGTCAAAAATGTACAAGCAGCTCCTTCAGCTCAACTCCAGAAACATAACGACCCAATCAAAAAATGGGCCAAAGAACTAAACAGACATTTCTCCAAAGAAGACATACAGATGGCTAACAAACACATGAAAAGATGTTCAACATCACTCATTATCAGAGAAATGCAAATCAAAACTACAATGTAGTACCATCTCATGCTGACCAGAATGGCTACTATCAAAAAGTCTGCAAACAATAAATGCTGGAGAGGGTGCATAGAAAAGGGAACCCCTTTACATTGTTGGTGGGAATGAAAACTAGTATAGCCACTATGGAGAACAGTGTGGAGATTTCTTAAAAAACTGGAAATAGAACTATCATCCGACCCAGCAATCCCACTGCTGGGCATACACACTGAGGAAACCAGAATTGAAAGAGTCACGTGTACCCCAATGTTCATCACAGCACTGTTTACAATAGCCAGGACATAGAAGCAATCTAGATGTCCATCTGCAGACTAATGGATAAGAAAGCTGTGGTAAATATACACAGCGGAATATTACTCAGCTATTAAAAAGAATACTTTTGAATCAGTTCTAATGAGGTGGATGAAACTGGAGTCTGTTATACAGAGTGAAGTAAGGCAGAAAGAAAAATACCAATACAGTATATTAGCGCATATATATGGCATTTAAAAAAATGGTAATGATGACCCTATAGGTGAGACAGCAAAAGAGACACAGATATAAAGAACAGTCTTTTGGACTCTGTGGGAGAAGGCGAGAGTGGGATGATCTGAGGGAATAGCATTGAAACATGTATATTATCATATGTGAAATAGATCGCCAGTCCAGGTTCTATGCATGGAACAGGGTGCTCAGGGATGGTGCACTGGGATGACCCTGAGGGATAGGATGGGGAAAGAGGTGGGAGGGGGGTTCAGGATGGGGAACATGTGCATACCCATGGCTGATTCATGTCAATGTATGGGAAAAACCACTACATTATTGTAAAGTAGCCTCCAATTAAAATAAATAAATTAATAAAAAATTTTAAACAATACCAAAAAAAAAAAAGAAATGCTTTTTTCTTGCTCACTCCATTTCCAGTCCCAGAAATAAATATTTTTAACAGCTTTGGGTGTATTATTCTAGAACTGTTTTGGAGTACTTATGCAAATCATCACAAAAAATATGCATTAAAAAATTGAATTAACCATGTTCAGCAACCTACGTTTTTCGACTCTTGACACAGATATATTAACACATCTAGAAGGACCACATTAAACTTAATAGATCCATGGTTTGAAATGTTAGAAAATTTGTTTTATCATTCTGCTATTGATTAATATTTAGTTATTTGCTATGGGGTCACAAAGAGTTGGGCACACCTGAGCAACTAACACACATCTGCTGTAATTTTATGAGCAAATGCAATTTTTATCATAATATTTACTTTGTTCTGTAATTTGCTATAGTGTTGGCAGAGGATATATTTGTACATACATCTTTATGTATACATGATAGAGATATTTCTGTAGGATATGTTCTTAAAAGTGAAATCATGGAAATTAAGGAAGTGAACACTTAAAATTTTGATGAATATTGAAAAATTACTCTTCAGGAAGGTCATATCAGTACTGTACAAGAGTGTCCACTTCTTTATACCAGCACTACCACTGAATAAACTCCACTTTTATAAGTTTTGCTTTATTTAATAGACATTACAGCTTGCATTTCTTTAATTATTAAACATCTCTCTGTATTTTAGTCCTTTGCATGTGTTCTTCTCTGAATTGCCCATTTATAATCTCCCCTCCCCTATTACTCTATGTATTTTTAAAAATGGATTTGGAGAGATTCTTTATATCTTAAATGTTTTTTTATATATATAAACTTTTTTAGTTTGTTTGCAAATATTTTCTTCTAGTCAATCACTTCTATTCAAACTTTTATTTATATGTCTCTTGCCAAAGAAAAGTTCTAAATTTGTATGTAGTCATTCCCGTCCAGCTCTTTATGATTTGGAAATGTGATGTCATGCTTTATGAAATCATGGAAGAGACTCTGGCACCAGTGATAGCTGAGGGATCCTTAACAATTAACTGATATAGTCAAGCATCTGATCCTCTACGACAAGCATCTGAAACCTCTATGATGGTTTCTCATGCCATGTACTGGGGTGAATGCTGAGTAAGATACAGTCCCTGCCCTCAGAAAGCTTAGTCTATAGTATGACATGGATGCTCAAAGTAATTTATAAACTAGAAGTTCAGTGCTACATTAAAAATAAGTACAGAGTGCAGCTAAGGGCTGACATAGCAGGGCCTTTTGCAAAACCCTCTCTGGGGTGGCAAGGATGGAGTTAATCAGGAAGAATTCCTAAATGAGCTACATTCTCACAGGGGCCCAGAGGGGTGAACTGGAGCTGGAGGGAAAGATGTTGATGGCCTGGTAGAGTGACTCCGTCAAATAAGTCTCAATTTATCACACTAGGAGACCCCAAGGCATTTCTCTCTCTCTCTCTTTTAATTTTTAAAGACATTCTGAACCTTGGAAACTCGGTGTTTCAGGAAGCCCCAGGTGAAGCCACATGCTGCTCTGCATTGACTCAGAGCCTCCGCAGTTATGATCAGACTTGGTTAATACTTCCCTCTTTTAGTTTCTGTTTCCTAATCTGTAAAATAGAGTTGGATATTAATAGCTGCCTCATACATTTTAGAGGATTCAATTATATAACAAATGCAAAACTCCTTCCACAGTACATGCTGTATAGTAAGTGCTCAATAAATTTTATTTCTCCATCTCTCCTAGAAGTTCACCTCAAGTACAGGAAATTTTCTACTGGCCATTCAGACAACTCTTTGATAGGTAAAGAAATAAGCCATTGAAAAAGTGAACTCTAGGCTATTACTGATTGGTTATGATAAAAGTATTTGTGATTTTAAGAAATTGGGGTTCTGCCTTCACAAATATGAGATAGGCTGGTGTTAAGTATACCTGTAAAAATGTTTAAAACATTTTTCTTCTCTACATAAAGTCAGCTTCTTTTCTCTCAGTTCAGTTCAGTTCAGTTGCTCAGTCGTGTCTGACTCTTTGTGACCCCATGGACTACAGCACACTAGGCCTCCCTGTCCATCACCAACTCCTGGAGTTTACTCAAACTCTTGTCCATTGAGTTGGTGATGCCATCCAACCGTCTCATCCTCTGTCGTTCCCTTCCTCTCCTGCCTTCAATGTTTCCCAGCATCAGGGTCTTTTCCAATGAGTCAGTTCTTCGCATCAGGTGGCCAAAGTATTGGAGTTTCAGCTTCAACATCAGTCCTTCCAATGAACACCCAGGACGGATCTCCTTTAGGATGGACTGGTTGGACTTCCTTGCAGTCCAAGGGACTCTCAAGAGTCTTCTCCAACACTACAGTTCAAAAGCATCAATTCTTTGGCACTCAGCTTTCTTCACAGTCCAACTTTCATATCCATCCATGAGTACTGGAAAAACCATGGCCTTGACTATATGGACCTTTGTTGACAAAGTAATGTCTTTGCTTTTGAATATGCTGTCTAGGTTGGCCAGAACTTTCCTTCCAAGGAGTAAGCGTCTTTTAATTTCATGGCTGCAGTCACATATGCAGCCCCCAAAAGTAGTCAGCCACTGTTTCTACTGTTTCCCCATCTATTTGCCATGAAGTGATGGGACCAGATGCCATGATCTTAGTTTTCTGAACGTTGAACTTTAAGCCAACTGTTTTACTCTCCTCTTTCACTTTCATCAAGAGGCTTTTTAGATCCTCTTCACTTTCTGTCATAAGGGTGGTGTCATCTGCATATCTGAGGTTATTGATATTTCTCCTGAAAATCTTGATTCCAGCTTGTGCTTCTTCCAGCCCAGCGTTTCTCATGATGTACTCTGCATATAAGTTAAATAAGCAGGGTGACAATATACAACCTTGACGTACTCCTTTTCCTATTTGGAACCAGTCTGTTGTTCCATGTCCAGTTCTAACTGTTGCTTCCTGACTTGTTTCTCAAGAAGCAGGTCAGGTGATCTGGTATTCCATCTCTTGAAGAATTTCCACAGTTTCTTGTGATCCACACAGTCAAAGGCTTTGGCATAGTCAATAAAGAAGAAGTAGATGTTTTTCTGGAACTCTCTTGCTTTTTCCATGATCCAGCAGATGTTGGCAATTTGATCTCTGGTTCCTCTGCCTTTTCTAAAACCAGCTTGAACATATGGAAGTTCACAGTTCACGTATTGCTGACACCTGGCTTGGAGAATTTTGAGCATTACTTTACTAGCATGTGAGATGAGTGCAATTGTGTGGTAGTTTGAGCATTCTTTGGCATTGCCTTTCTTTGGGATTGGAATGAAANACTGGACATGGAACAACTGACTGGTTCCAAATAGGAAAAGGAGTATGTTAAGGCTGTATATTGTCACCCTGCTTATTTAACTTATATGCAGAGTACATCATGAGAAACGCTGGGCTGGAAGAAGCACAAGCTGGAATCAAGATTTCCGGGAGAAATATCGATAACCTCAGATATGCAGATGACACCACCCTTATGGCAGAAAGTGAAGAAGAACTAATAAGCCTCTTGATGAAAGTGAAAGAGGAAAGTGAAAAAGTTGGCTTAAAGCTCAACATTGGGAAGACTAAGATCATGGCATCTGGTCCCATCATGGGAAATAGTTGGGGAAACAGTGGAAATGTTGCAGGAAAGGGGACCCCCTCCAGGGCCTGAAACTGGGCTCTTGTCTAACACTCGGAAATGAATTGTCTCAGGAGACACATGTGATGGCAAAGCAAGAGATTTTAGTGGGAAAGGGCACCTGGGTGTAGAGCAGTAGTGTAAGGGAACCCAGGAGAACTGCTCTGCTGTGTGGCTCACAGTCTCGGGTTTTATGGTGATGGGATTAGTTTCCAGGTGGTCTTTGGCCAATTATTCTAATTCAGAGTCTTGTTGCACACGAATCGCTTAGCCAAGATGGTTGTTAGCGAGAGGGATTCTGGGAAGTGGACGGACACCCGGTGTCTCGTTTTGACCTTTCTGAACTCTTCCGGTTGGTGGTGGCTTATTAGTTCTGTATTCCTTATCAGGATCTCCTGTCATAAAACAACTCATGCAAATGGTTACTATGGTGCCTGGCCAGGGTGGGCAGTTTCAATCAGTGTCCTTCCCCTAACAGAAACAGTGGCTGACTTTACTTTGGGGAGCTCCAAAATCACTGCCGATGGTGATTGTAGCCATGAAATTAAAAGACACGTACTCCTTGGAAGGAAAATTATGACCAACCTAGACAGCATATTAAAAAGGAGAAACATTACATTGTCAACAAAAGTCCATCTAGTCAAGGCTATGGTTTTTCCAGTGGTCATGTATGGATGTGACAGTTGGACTGTGAAGAAAGCTGAGCACCAAAGAATTGATGCTTTTGAACTGTGGTGTTGGAGAAGACTCTTGAGAGTCCCTTGGACTGCGAGGAGATCCAACTAGTTCTTCCTAAAAGAGATCAGTCCTGGGTGTTCACTGGAAGGACAGATGTTGAAGCTGAAACTCCAATACTTTGGCCACCTGATGCGAAGAGCTGACTCATTTGAAAAGACCCTGATGCTGGGAAAGATAGAGGGTAGGAGGAGAAGGGAACAACAGAGGATGAGATGGTTGGATGGCATCACGGACTCTATGGACATGAGTTTCAGGAAACTCTGGGAATTGGTGATAGTCAGGGAGGCCTGTAGTGTTGTGGTCAATGGGTTGCAAAGAGTCGGACACGACTGAGCTTCTGAACTCAACTGAACTGATGTACGTATAAGAAATCAGTATGTTGTACACCTGAAACTAATAAAATGTTATAGGTAAAAAAAAATTTTTAATGGATTCTTACAAAATGCAGAACATTAGAATTTAAAAATATAGTTTTGTTTTTTCTCCATTTTAAAGGGAAAAAAAGAGCTATATTAATATATTTGGTCTTTGTCTCTGTTTCTGGAACAGAACTCCTAAAACCTTTGGAATTTCCTGTGATAAGAACAATAAGGTGCCTTTTGTTATGTGAATGAGGTGGTAATCTCCCCTTCACACACACAGTCTGCAACTCCAGGGAGGGGAGACTGGCTAGATGAATCCAGCCACCAAGGGCCAGTGATTTAACCAGTCATGCCTCTGTAATGAAGCTCCATACAAACCCCAGTGAACAGAATTTTGGGGAGAATGATGTGTTAAAAGAGAGCAGGGAAGCTTCTCACCCTTTCCTCAAACCTTGCCCTTGCATATCTTCCATTTGACTATTCCTCAGTTGTATTCTTTAATAATAAGCCTTTATTTAGTAAGCAAAAGGTTTATCTGAGTTTTTTGAGCTCCCCTAACAAATTCATTGAACCTGAGAACGACATTGCTGGAACCACAAATCTATTGCTGGCGAATGAGAAGCACAGATGACAACCTGTGACAATCTGAAGTGAGGAGGGATAGTTTTGGAGATCTGAGCCCTTAGCCTTTGGAATCCTATGCTATCTCTGTTAGGGGAAGAACTGACTGAAACTGCCCACCCTGGCCAGGCTCCCTAGTAACAATTTGCATGCTGCTGCTGCTGCTAAGTCACTTCAGTCGTGTCCGACTCTGCGACCCCATAGATGGCAGCCCGCCTAGCTCCTCCATCCCTGGGATTCTCCAGACAAGAACACTGGAGTGGGTTGCCATTTTTCCTCAACTGCATGAAAGTGAAAAGTGAAAGTGAATTCGTTCAGTCGTGTCTGATTCTTCAAAACCCCATGGACTGCAGCCCACCAGGCCCCTCCGTCCATGGGATTTTCCAGGCAAGAGTACTGGAGTGGGTTGTCATTGCTTTCTCCAAACCATTTACATGAGCTGTCTTATAATAGGAGGTCCTGGTAAGGAACTCGGAGCTAATAAGCCACCACCAATTGGAAGAGTTCAGGGCAGAGTAGTTCTCTTGGGTTCCCTTACCTGCTGTTCTCTGCCCAGGTACCCTTTTCCAGTAAAGTCTCTTGCTTTGTCAGCACATGTATCATCAGACAATTCTTTTCCAAGTGTTAGATAAGAGCCCACTCTTAGGGCCCTGGAGGGGGCCCCCAATCCTACAACAACTGATGACCACAAAGAGACCCCCATTTTTACTGTGGCTGACATCCTGACTGCTCCAGGTATTCCAGGACCAGCTCGTCTGCCAATGGACCTGACCCAGTGGCTGCAACTGGGACCTATTTGTCCCTGGTCTCCTCCTGACACAGACAACTGGCCAGAGTGCACCGACTGGGTAAGGAACAAGAGATTTTGTTGACCCCTTTTATCTCACCCCTCTTTTCAACCCCTCCTATCCTATCCTAAGTTTTTCCTGTACCCTGGTCGTGCATGCAGGAATCTGATCAATGGGCCCCAGCCTGAGCTGAGGATTGGAGACTGATCACCTCCTCTTGGCAGAGAACTCAAACTCTTATTTTGGGTCTGAGTTCCAGTCTTCCCTTCTCTGGAGGCCCAGGGAAAAGTCCTGTGACGCCTGGATATCTGCAGGTGGCAGGAGATGTCTGTAAAGCCACCCCTTTTCTTTTCTTTCTCTCCTCCACTTTTAGACCTCTTTTCTCTCTCCATGCCTTCTCTTTCAACCTGGCCTCTTTTCCTCTCTTTGAAGACCCAAGGTATTTCTGTTTACTCTGTGTTTCGATACTCAGGCCTGAAGTTCTGGGTCTTTATAAGAGATTTTCTCAGAGGCTACGCTCTCTCATCCCCATCAATTGTACTTTCTGTTCTTGGGGAGGTAATCAGGCATTAGAAGCCCTCCATCAGGTGCCCTGTTTCTATAAAAAATTCAGTCATTTAATTGAGCATTTGGCTGAATGCTTCCATGTAGAAGTGATTGACGAGGTTCAGTATAGTTGCACCTGGTCTTGGGTGAAAATTAATACCCTAGACATATGTTTAGGGGTTAATTCACCTTTCAGGACCAGTCCTACAGCCCTATTGATTGTGCTTACCACTGAACATTTCCTTTGGTGCATATACAATCAGGAAATTTGGGACCAGGAGAGAGCTTCCAATCTCTCTTGAGTCAGATATAGGGGCATCCACCCCAGTACTAGTCCACTGGGAACGAGATATAAACTATACAACTGTTAAAATGGGAAATAACCTAGCTTCCCTTTAGACACCCTGCTGGGTTGTCTTTTGGCCCACTGGGAGGGATACCAACTGAAAGGGCTAAAAGAGAAAACAAACAAACAAAAAAATCAAATACTGTACTCGATATTGGCCTACTTACTCCCTGGGAGGACGGGAAAAATGGCCCCAGTTGGGGTCACTTGAATTCAACACCATTTTACAGCGCAGTCTATATTGCAAATGCGAGGGTAAATACAAGGAGGTTCCCTATGTCCAGGCCTTTATGGCCCTCTACCAGGATTCTGAAAAAAAGAGAAAATGTAAGCTTGAAGACTTTGATAAAGGCTCTTTCAAAGTCCTTTTGGCAAGATCTGAAGCAGAAGATCCCCTTGACCTTCTCTTGATCTCCTCAGCTTGGGCAGAGAGGTCACAGGGAAAGGAAGTTCAGACAAGCCCAGAAGTCACGAGGCCAGGTCTGAAAGTCACAGGACCTGAAAGGATGTTGCTTACAGTTGCCTCGGCTCCACCTCCATATGTCCCTTCCCCCATGGGATTACAATCAGGAAGTAAGCTCTGCCCTCTACAGAAGGAAAGGTCATCCTAGGACAAAATCTGCCCCCTAAGAGAGGTACCAGATGGGGAGGGGGAAACTGCATGTTCATGTTCCTTTTTCCATGTAAAACTTTACCCAATGTAGGGAACAATTTGGTACGTATTCAGAGAACCCCCAAAAATTTAGCAATGAATTTGAGCGTCTTAGACTTAAGTTCTCCCCGACCTGGAGGGATATAATGGTCATCCTCACTTGGTGCTGTAATGATGAGGAAAAAGCTAGAATCCTGGATCAGGCTAGAAAAGTGGCTGATGACAGATAGCAGGTGGATGTCAGTCTGGCCCCTGTGGAAAGGCAATCCCCTCTACAGAGCCAGATTGGCATCCCAATACACAGGCAGGAAAGGAATCCTTAAGACACCTCACTACTTGCCTACTACAGGGAATGACCTGGGTTGTCCAAAAGGTTAGTAATTATAAAAAGATAAAAATGTTTACAGAGAGAGAATGAAAATCCAGCCCTTTATTTGGGAAGACTCATAGAAGCCTTTAATAACTACCCAGGCAGATCTAGAAAGTATAAAAGGAAGGGTATTGTTGGCCCATTCCTTCATAACCCAGGCAGTCCCAGACATAAAGAGAAAATTGCAAAAACTAGGAAAAGGACCAGAGACCCTAATCTCTGATTTGGTGGAAGAGGCAAACAGGCTGTTTTTGAATATGGACCCAGAGGAGGAAGCCAAAAAAGAGCAAAAGGAAGCCTGAAAGGATAGGAGAATATAGAGGCAGACCCAAGCCTTGCCCCAACAATAGGCTAAAATCCTGGCCTTGATTCATCCTGCCACTATGTGAGTCATGGGGAGAGCAAGGAAGAAAAAGGGATCTTAGAAATACACTGAAGCTGAGATGCACCCAGTGTGCCTACTGCAGAGAGGACGGGCATTGGAAAGGGAAGTGTCCATATCACCCTAAGGGAAGGCGTATGGAGACCCCTACACCCACTCCCTCTGTGTTAGTCCTGGGTGACTGGGACTGATGATGCCAAGTGGCTTGAGAAAATCTGGTGAATGGTGAGATCCAGATCACTCCTCTTGACTCTTGGGTGACTCTACAAATAGAAGGTAAGGATGTGAAGTTTCTTTTGGACACAGGGGCTGACTTCTCTGTTCTTCCTTTCCGATTAGGACCTTTAGACTCCCTGACCAAAATGGTGATGGAGGTAGCTGAAATTATACTAAGCCCCTCCTTAATACTGTAAGGTGGGCAGTTGGCAAGGAACCTACCCCTTCTTATACACCCCTGGTTGCCCTGCTCCCCTAGTGGGGAGAGACCTTCTTTTCTGCCTCCAGACAAGAGTGACTTGGGGAAAGCTAGAAGCTGATAATTTCCTTTGCCTGGTGTCTGAATACTTGCAGTCAGATGTAGAAAAGGAGGAGCCCTTCCCTTTCTTAGGTGAGGTCAATCCTCAGGTGTGGGATGGCTCCAGCCCTGGGCTAGCCATAAATGTTCCACCAGTGAAGATTCTTCTGAGGGCACTCTACCCCGGAAAAGACAATATCCCTTAAAACCAGAAGCTCTTGAGGGTCTTAGACCATTAGTTAACAAATACCGAGATATTGGAATTTTCATCACCTGTGAGTCTCCCTGCAATACTCCAATCTTGCCTGTTAAAAAACCAAATGGATCTTATCAGTTCGTCCAAGATCTAAGAGCTGTTAACGAAGCTATTGTTCCCATTCACCCCATAGTCCCAAATCATATACCCTCCTATTCCAAGTGCAAGGAAAAGCTAAGTACTTCTCATTCTTTGTCCTTAAGGCTACTTTCTTTTGCATTCCTCTCCATCCTAAATCCACAAAACTCTTTGCCTTTGAATGGAGGGACCTGGGAACAAGGGAGGCCATACAATTTTGCTGGACTTGACTACCACAAGGGTTTAGGGACAGCCCTCATATTTTTGGGACTTCCTTGAGGAGAGAAATAAGGGAATTAACCTTAACAGACAGGAATCTAATACAGTATGTGAATGACTTGCTCATAGCTGGTCCAGATTTTACCAGCTCTCAAATGAATACTATTAAAACTTCAAATTTCCTGTATGAAAAGTGTTATCAAGTATCCCCCCAAAAAGCTCAGATTAGCTTAACCCAAGTAAAATACCTTGGATTTGTAATTATGGAAGGATAAAGAATGCTCGACCCCCAGAGGAAATCCCTCACCTTAAATGCTCCATATCCCCTAATGAAAAAACAGCTTAGGGGGTTTTTAAGAATGACTGGGTTTTGCTAAATCTGGATGCCTGGTTATGGAAAACTGGCCCGACCCCTATATGAGAAGTTAAGAGGGAAAGAGGACAAGCCACTTGACTGGGATGAGACATGTAAGGTTGCCTTTAATGCCCTGAAAGAGTCTATCACTATAGCCCCAGCTTTAGGCCTCCTGAACCTGGAAAAGCCTTTCAGGCTGTAGGTCTCTAAAAGGATAGGAACTGCTCTTGGGATGTTAGGGCAAATGATGGAGCCTGTATTGCAACCCATAGCTTACCTCTCAAAACAACTAGGTGAGGTGGCCAGAGGGCAGCCCACTTGACTCTGGGCAGTAGTGACCTCCGCTCTTATGGTTAAAGAGGCATCTAAGCTGACCCTGGGTCAGCCCACCATGGTGTATATGCCTCACCAGGTGCAAGAAGTCTTGGAAACTAAAGGGGTTAGATGGGTCACAGAGGGAAGGATCAACCAATACCAAATCCTCCTCCTTGACACTCCAGAAATAAAGTTAAGGGTCTATCAGACTTTAAATCCAGCCACCTTAATGCCAGATCTCCCTGCTTCCCCTATGGATCACCAATGCAGACAAATCATAGATGAATTATAGTCTTCTAGCCCTGACCTATCAGAGACATCTTTATCTGACCCAGAAGAAGAATGGCACACAGATGGCAGTAGTTTCATAGAAAAAGGAGAGAGGAAAGCAGGATATACTGTAGTGAGCTTGGAGGAAAATAGGGAAAGTTGATCTCTTCTCCCAAGCACCTCAGCCCAGAAAGCTGAACTTTTTGCCTTGACAAGAGCTTTAGAATTAGGGGAAGGAAAGAGGATTAATATGTATATGGACTCTAAGTATGCTTTCTTCATCCTGCACAACCATGCAGCAATTTGGAAGGAGAGAGGGATGCTCAGCATTTGAAGCTCTCCTATTAAACACAAAGAGCTCATTCTCAGGCTCCTGGAGGCAGTCAACTGCTGCTGCTGCTGCTGCTGCTGCTAAGTCACTTCAGTCGTGTCCGACTCTGTGTGATCCCATAGACGGCAGCCCACCAGGCTCCCCTGTCCCTGGGATTCTCCAGGCAAGATCACTGGAATGGGTTGCCATTTCCTTCTCCAGTGCATGAAAGTGAAAAGTGAAAGCGAAGTTGCTCAGTCGTATCCGACTCTTAGCGACCCCATGGACTGCAGCCTACCAGGCTCCTCCATCCATAGGATTTTCCAGGCAAGAGTACTGGAGTGGAGTGCCATTGCCTTCTCTGGGAGGCAGTCAAACTTCCTGCTAAATTAGCTGTCATCTACTGCAAGGGTCACCAAAAGGGGCAAGGAAAGGAAGCCCAGGGAAATAAGAAAGCGGATCAGGAGGCAAAATGAGCTGCTAGGGAAACTACCCCTGTCACTGCTATCTGTCCTCTTTTCCCCAAGGAAACCCTGACTCCAAATTATACCCCAGAGGCACATTCCTGATATGCTGGGTAGGGCTAGGAGATTGGGTCACATGGGTGGTTCCAGACTGATCAGGCCCAAGTAATACTCCCTGACTTTCAGGTTTGGAAAGTAACTAACTCCTTATATGAAAGTACCCATTTTGGAAGAGATAATCTGGAAACCTTGCTCAAGCCTATTCCCTACCATCCTCAGTTGGCTAAAGTTGCTAGGTCACATAGAATTGTGACACCTTTCTAAGAAATAATCCAAACATCAGACCCTTGTCACCTTCTCTAATTAAACCTGTCCAACATTGGGGATCATACCCAGGAGAGGACTGGTAAGTGGATTTTACAGTCATGCCAAAGACCCAAGTGTTCTCCTATTTGTTAGTCTTTGCTGACACACTCACAGGATGGATTGAAGCTTTCCCTACTAGGACAGAGAGAGCTACAGGCAGTCCAGTCACTCAGTCCTGTCTGACTCTTTGCGACCCCATAGACTGCAGCACACCAGGCTTCCCCGTCTATCACCAACTCCTGGAGTTTACTCAAACTCATGTCCACTGAGTTGGTGATGCCATCCAACCATCTCATCCTCTTTCGTCCCTTTCTCCTCCCACCTTCAGTCTTTCCTAGCATCAGGGTCTTTTCAAATGAGTCAGTTCTTCACATCAGGCAGCCAAAGTATTGGAGTTTCAGCTTCAGCATCAGTCCTTCCAATGAATATTCAGGACTGATTTCCTTTAGGATGGACTGGTTGGATCTTCTTGCTGTCCAACAGACTGTCAAGAGTCTTCTACAACACCACAATTCAAAAGCATTAATTCTTTGGCGCTCAGCTTTCTTCACAGTCCAACTCTTACATCCATACAAGACTACTGGAAAAACCATAGCTTTGACTAGACAGACCTTTGTTGGCAAAGTAATGTCTCTGCTTTTTAATATGTTATCTAGGTTGGTCATAACTTTCCTTTCAAACCATAAGCGTCTTTTAATTTCATGGCTATAGTCATCATCTGCAGTGATTTTGGAGCCCCCAAAAATAAAGTTAGCCACTGTTTCCACTGTTATCCCATTTATTTGCCATGAAACGATGGGACCAGATGTCATGATCTTAGTCTTCCAAATGTTGAGCCTTAAGCCAACTTTTTGACTCTTCTCTTTCACTTTCATCAAGAGGCTCTTTAGTTCTTCTTTGCTTTCTGCCATAAGGGTGGTGTCATCTGCAAATCTGAGATTATTGATATTTCTCCCAGCAATCTTGATTCCAGCTTGTGCTTCATCCAGCCCAGCGTTTCTCATGATGTACCCTGCATATAAGTTTAGTAAGCAGGGTGACAATATACTCCTTTTCCTAATTGGAGCCAGTCTGCAGTTCCATGTCCAGTTCTAACTGTTGCTTCCTGACCTGCATACAGATTTCTCAAGAGGCAGGTCAGGTGGTCTGGTATTCCTATCTCTTTCAGAATTTTCCACAGTTTGTTGTGATCCACACAGTCAAAAGCTTTGTCATAGTGAATAAAGCAGAAGTAGATGTTTTTCTGGAACTCTCTTGCTTTTTTGATGATCCAGCAGATGTTGGCAATTTGATCTGTGGTTTCTCTGCCTGACATTGTACAGGAGGCAGAGAGAGCTACAGAAGTCTGTAAAGTTCTGCTGAAGGAGATAGTGCCTAGGTTTGGGCTGCCTAAATCACTTCAGAGCAACAGTGTAAATCACTTCATTTACAGGCACAATATCGCAGAACCTGGCTGCATGCTTAAGAATCAAATACCACCTCCACTCATTCTGGTGACCTCAAGCCTCAGGAAAGGTGGAGACAGCCAAGCAGACTCTTAAAAGGGCTCTGGCCCAGCTATGTCAAGAAACCATAATAAATGGATCCATATGCTATCCATAGCTCTCATGAGTGTATGGGCAGCCCCCAAGAGGTCACTATTATTAAGCCCTTATGAAATGATGTATGGGCGTCCATTCTTAACTTCTGGCTTGTTTTTTGATGAGGACACCAATACATTCCTAAAACACATAATTTGACCTGGGAAGGTTTCAACAAGAACTCCGATGATATGGAGAACAGATCCTCCTTAGACCACAGGAGAGCTTGAAAAATCCCCAAGTAGAGCCAGGGAACCAAGTATTAGTAAAGACCTGGCAAGAAAAAGTGAGTCCAAGCCAGCTATTTGAGAGATGGACAGGGCCATATCAGGTTGTCCTAGTAACCTAAACTTCTGTAAAAGTGAAGGGTCTATCTACCTGGGTCCACAAATTCTAGAATAAAACCCTGTGGCCTACAGGAGGGGAAGATGGGGACTGAGACTCCAAAATCAGAGGACAACTATTTCTGTGAACCTGTTGAAAACCTCAGACTCTTGTTCAAGCAGAACCCCATCAAATCTCCCTCAGATAAGTAAAATGCATCCTATGATGTTCCTCCTCTTCCTGATCATGTCTCCCTGTACAGCTATTAATCTCTCCCTAAATGATACACTTGCAAACCACTCTGTTTCTTGACTCAACCTGACCAGCCCTTGCTGGATCTGCATTAATAGCAGAAGTTGGGGGTGTGTCCAACCTATACCATAGTATCAATGGCCCACCCTTCCAGCCCAGCTGCATGCTGTCACCCAGTGCACCCCTTCTGGTCATGGTATGGCTGTTTGGGAAAAAGGGGAGAAAAACTTCATGCCTTGGTATCAGCAACAGTTATCTGTATTTACTCCCATGATAACATCTGCAATCCCACCCAAGCCCTTATTTTCTCTCTTGACTAACATTCCCCAAGTGACCTTCCCTATCTGTCTAAAAAGTGATTCCCTAACAGGGGTGTCAGTGGAAAATCTGGACAACTCATGATGCGAGGTAACTGTCAGAACTGATGGAGAAAACCGGGATCTAGAAATTTCTCTAGGATATTACGTTTTAGCCCAAAGTCTGGGAACTAGCAGTTCTGGCGGAACTGACACACTATACCTATCCCTGAGCATGAGGCTCTCCTCAGATGCTACTAACCAGTCTTTAAAATCCATGTTCTTTACTGGACAACCAAAACCCCACACCTGTTCAGCCTGGTTTCTAAATCAGGCAGGCAACTCTAACCCTTGTTATTCCCTTGTTGGGTTTCCCAACCCTGAATACCTAACCCTATGGTGGGAGCTTAAACGAAATACTCTCTACCTTGAGGACACTAACCAGTCCATTCTAAAGGAGATCCTAGGTGTTCTTTGGAAGGACTGATGCTAAAGCTGAAACTCCAATACTTTGGCCACCTCATGCGAAGAGTTGACTCATTGGAAAAGACTCTGATGCTGGGAGGGATTGGGGGCAGGAGGAGAAGGGGATGACAGAGGATGAGATGGCTGGATGGCATCACCGACTTGATGGACATGAGCTTGGGTGAATTCCAGGAGTTGGTGATGGACAGGGAGGCCTGGCGTGCTGCAATTCATGGGGTTGCAAAGAGTTGGGCATGACTGAGTGACTGAACTGAACTGAGGACAAAACCCAGAATGCCTCACAACACTTGAATCCCTTCCTAAATGCCCTCACCGCTGCCGGTTTTGCAGCAAGTGGAGTGATGGTCTCCTCCTAGCTGCTAAAAGACTGCCCCTGTTCTGTTATGCCATGTTCCAGTTGTAAGAAGGGTGGAAATCCTGTTCCCCTTTGGAAAACCCATTTTGTTGCCCAGCTTGAACCCAGTTATTGTGTCTACTTCATATGTGGGGATAAGGCTTATTTATCCCTGCCACCTTTTTGGTCAGGAACATTCTCCCTAGGGTATGTCACACCCGACATAGATCTGGTCTGGAGTAATACCTCCTTTCCTTTACCAATATATACCCACCAAATGATACGTCATGTGGTAGTACTTAACCACTTCTTCCTGGCATTAGGACTGACTGCTGGTTTGACAGGAGCTGCCACTGAGGGAACTTCTTTACATAAATTTCAGCAGCTTTCTACTGATAGTGCTATATCCATAGAAAAAACTTTGAGGACCCTCCAATGCCTACAATCCTAGTTAGACTCCCTAGCTGCAATGGTCCTACAAAATCGTCAGGCCCTAGATTTACTGACTGCAGGGCAGGGGGGCACTTGCCTCTATCTAAAGGAAGAAAGCTATTTTTATTATAACCAGTCTGGACAGGTCCAAGAAGATATCAAGGGGCTTTTGGAACAGGCCACAAAGATCTGGGATTTGAGTTCAACTGGTGTATGGACTTCTCCTTTCCCTTCTTGGCTCCTGCCATTTCTGGGTCCAGTGACAACTATCTTATTAGGCCTTCTTTTTGGCCCCTGTATACTCCAACTCCTTACAAAGTTTATCTCCAGCAGTTCCAAGCCAAGCTGATGTTACCACAAGGGTGGAAGCTGGTTTCTGTTATGGAACACCTCAACTTAGATCAGGTAGAGAGAGACTTCTGCTCCGCTGGGCAGTACTACACCCATGCACAGCAGGAAGAAGTTACAGAAGAAAGAGACCTCCACCCCAATTCCCAAGAAGTATCTTGAGTATGAAGTCTCTAATTGGGGGTTGTTAGGGGAAGAACTGACTGAAACCACCCACTCTGGCCAGACTCCCTAGTAACCACTTTCATGAGTTGTTTTATGAGAGGAAGTTCTGGTAAGGAGCACAGAACTAATAAGCCACCACCAACCGGAAGAGTTCGGGAAAGGTCAAAAGGCGACACCATGTATCTGTCCACCTCCCAGAATTCCTCTTGCTAACATCCATCTTGGCTAAGTGATGTGTGTGCCACCAGGAAGGACTCTGAGACATAATGATTGGCCAAAGACAACCTGGAAACTAATCCCATCAACCTAAAACCCAAGACTTCGAGTCACACAGCAGAGCAGTTCTCCTGTGTTCCCTTACCCTGCTGCTCTCCGCCCAGGTGCCCTTTTCCAATAAATTATCTTGCTGTGTCAGCACGTGTCACCTCGGACAATTCTTTTCTGAGTATTAGACAAAAGCCCACTCTTGGGGACCTGGAGGGGGCCCCCCTTCCTACAACGTCTCCAGGTAGATAGTGTCAGAACTGAGTTATATTTTAGAGCACCAACCTGGCATCCTATACTTGCTTATTCATATGGGGGAAAAACACACATACTGTAATTGAGTGCAGAATGTTAGAAAGAATTTAACTTAACATAATAAAAACTGTATATGAAAACCAACACTAATGCCATGCTCAGCAGTGAAAAACTGAAAGCTTCACAGAACAAGATATAGGTACCCTTTCTCACCATTTCTATTCAGCATAGTAGTGGAAATCCTAGCCAGAGCAGTTAGGCAAGAAAAAAAAAAGGCATTCAAATCAGAAATGAAGAAATAAAGTTGTTTCTGCTTTTGGATGACAAGATGTTATGTTTAGAAATCCCTAAAGATTTCCACCAGATATGTTAGAGCTAATAAACAGATTCTAAAAGTTACAGGATGAGATTCAAAATTAACATGCAGAAATTATTTGTGTTTCTGTGTACTAACAACAAACAATCTGAAAAGGAAATTAGGAAAACAGTCTCATTAACAATAGTATCAAAAATAATAGAATAATCTTAAGTCTGCCTTTAATAACATGCTTATAAAACATTAGGCTGAAGGCTGCCTGCCACTTTTACACATGAATCTCAGTTAGTGTGGATCACATCAGAGATGCCCAGAAAGCTCCAGCTGGTGCACTAAACCTGAGAAATGACTCATCATATGTGCTTCTGATTCATGGGTGGCACTCTCTCCAGGACAGTGGCGTCTCTTCTAGTAGTGGCCAATGTAGTGTCTGTCTTAGTCTGGCCATAGCCCTGTCCTCTGTGTCCTGATTCTGTATGCCTTTACCATGCATTTCCTAGCCCTCACCATTTGGTTTGGGATCTACATATGACCGGCATCAGAGATGTTAGTAATATTGGAGTCATCAGTCTCTGCCTCAAATTGCACAAAGTTTAGTTTTTTAAAGCATAGAGATTTTCTGCTTTTAGGATCCACTATTATGTAACTAACGTCTATTCTATTTCTCTTCTTCTTATTTGCTATTTTATGGATTTATGAACTTTCTTTATTTTTTGAGCTACTTATCCAAATGAGAATGTTTTCTGGTTAGGTATGAACTTTAAAAGCCCTGGTTGGTTTAAACTCAATTATCTAGTGTTAGGTTGAAACAGAAGTGTGTGTGTACTAAGTCACTTCAGTTGTGTCAGACTCTTTGTGACCCTATGGACTGTAGCCCACTAGGCTTCTCTGTCTATGAGATTCTCCAGACAAGAATACTAGAGTGGGTTGCCATGCCCGCCTCCAGGGAATCTTCTTGACACAGGGATTGAACCTGAGTCTTTCCTGCATTGGCACGTGGGTTCTCTACCATTAGCACCACCTGGGAAGCCCCTGAAACAGGGTAATGTAAACTAAATGCTCTTGGAGAGTTTCTCATTTTTCAAAACCTCTTTTTTCCCTCTGGTCATTTTTTATAATTCAAGGGCCTTGTGGTTGAAGAAATGAGGTTTAAAGTGATGTGATGGTACAACATTTTCAATGTGCATGTCATTTTTCCCCCTCTCTCTACATAAAGGACTCAAGTTTGGATTTAATTAGGAGACAAGAAAAGAAGAGAAAAGAAAAGCAGAAGGCAGAAGCTTCTCTGACAAGTAGGGTCACTGGGATTCAAGTGCCCTACTTCTAAGGTTGCTGGACACACGTGTGGTGTCACATCAGCCACATTGAACATTATCAGTTAACTTTACTTAGGTGGTCTTAGCTTTGCTTTTTATTCTTTGGAATCATCTGTGTTCTTTGCTGTTGGTTGAAATGTTGTACCTGAGCCAAATCCCATCAAGACTTCTTTAAAAATAATGAGTTGCAGTGATTTTCTTAAAAAAGGAAAAAGAAAAGACTCATCAGTAAAACTGATATGGAAGGGAAACTTGGCACGCATATGTCAAGTGATTTAAGCCCTTAGCAAGTAAGGGCTTCCTCCTTCAGGCACAGACCTTGCCAGGTATATTTAATTGGGACTTGGGTGGGAGTTTGGCAGGAAAGCCAGCCAGAGTGAGCCCTGGGGGAGAGGTGTGTGTGAGAAGAAGGTGTGAGGGGGTTGGGCTGAATACCTGAGCAGTCAGGATCACAGAAGTCTCCAGGCAAAGGCAACCTTGCTCTCAACAAGAGCCAATTAGACAGAATGACAAAACCCATATCACAGTTTCCCAACTCATTAATTCCTGCCACTGGAGAATGCAGTTTATTTTTCCTATCTCAAGTCCCAGGGAACACTGTGCTTATAGGTTGTGGAGCCACTGCTGGGGAAGCAGAGTTCTAGGTGAAGCATCCTTGTAATGCAAAAGTGGAACATCAATGAAGTGTGGGGAAGGGACTTCCCTGGTGGTCCAGCGGTTAAGATTTTGCTTTCCAATATGGGGTGGGGTTTGGGGGGGGGTGTGCGGGTTTGATCCCCGATTACGGGGCTAATGATGAAGGCATGGCATCCCACTCCAGTATTCTTGGCTGGAGAATCCCTGTGGGCAGAGGAGCCTGACAGGCAGTCCATGGAGTCGCAAAGAGTTGGACATGATTAAGCACACACATGGGAAGTTAAAATCCCATGTGCTTCTTGACAAAAAATCCAAAACGTAAAACAGAAACAATATCGTAACGAATTCAACAAAAATTTTAAAATATATATATAAAAAATAAAGTGTGGGGTAGAAGGTACCTCAGAGTCCAATCCGATCAACACTCACATTTTGCATGGGAAGAAAGTGTTGCTCAGAGACTCTGACATTTTTAGGAATGCAACCGACAGTGACAAAGCCCAACATGAGCCTTAAGCCTCCTCATTCCAAGGCTGTGCTTTCCCTGGTCCTTCTGTAAGGCTTCCTGGGATATATATGAGTCTGCTTGGGCTTCCATAACACATAAATATAATACTAGCAGACAGGGTGTCTCAAATAACAGACATTTGTTGTTTCACAGCTTTGAAGATGGAAAGTCCAAGATCAAGGTGTGGGCGGGCTTGGTTTCTCCCAAGGCCTTTCTGCTTGGCTTGCCCATGGCTGCCTTCTTGCTGTGTCCTCACGCAGTCTGTCCTCTGTGTGTGCGTACCCGTGGTACCCGTGTGTTGAGTTTCCTTTTCATGGAAGGATAGCAGTCAGAATGGGTTAGGGCTCAC
The DNA here is from genome assembly GCA_006410935.1 of Redunca redunca. Taxonomy (NCBI): domain Eukaryota; kingdom Metazoa; phylum Chordata; class Mammalia; order Artiodactyla; family Bovidae; genus Redunca; species Redunca redunca. Next base: position 691,332 of record SJYQ01000184.1, on the reverse strand, counting down.
TGTAATGGCCACATTTTCACTTAATCACCTCTTTAAAGGTCCTGTCTCCAAATATAGTCACATTGTGAGGTTAGGGTTTCAATATCTGTATTTTGAGGGGACACAGTTCAGCTGTGTGAATGTGACAAGGCCCGTCAAGACCACGGCAGGGAGATCTCAGCCTGTCCTTTTGTGACTTCCCTGAAATCACTGATTCAGCATATACACATATTTCAATCTGTATCTCTAGTCTTATTTCATTATCTTTCTTTTGTCTTGGAGATGAAATTATTCCTCAGTCATGGACCATTTGAGGTCTTCCCAGATGGCGCTAGTGGTAAAGAACTTGCCTGCCCATGCAGGAAACTTAAAGAAATGTGCATTGGATCCCTGGGTCAGGAAGATCTCCTGGAGAAGGAAATGGCAACACATTCCAGGATTCTTGGCTGGAGAATTCCATGGACAGTACAGCCTAGTGGGCTACAGTACATAAGGTAGCAAAGAGTTGACAAGAATGAAGCGATTTAGCACCAGCTTGACCATTTGAGGCTTCCCAGAGTCAACCAGGGGGATGATCTTGGCTCTCAGTGTCAGCTACTGATGGCAGAAATAGCTGATGGAGATCTCGCCTGAGAATCTAAATTCACTGGGGTGCTCCAGAGGGGAATCTTGATTTCCAATCTTAATTTCTCTGTATTTTGCACATCCTTGATTTCTTTCCCTCAGGAATTCATTTTGTATAAATTTACTTCGAGTCATGTAACTTTTTTTTTTTTAGTATTGTTCTTCCCTTGACATTATGAACACTATCATTTGCCCCTTCTGTATTTACAATACAAATCATACACCTCCAAGAAACAAAGTAGTTACAAAAGCCTGGTAAGTTCCATCTACTAGGGCGATTTAGGATTATAGCTGGAGGGGAATCTTAGTTTTTAGTGTTACATCTCGGCTGTCACAGGGCAAGTATGCTCGAGGTGCAGAAATAAGTTTTCTTCAAGGAAGAGAAATGCTTGCAGGAGAAAGGGAATAGCAGCAATACTTTTAGAGAAAATAAGATCAGCTGCCTCTGATGGCATAGACAGCTCCAGATTTCTGTCAAACACTGATCTTTTCACTTTGTGAGTCCTAGGATGCAGTGTTCTACCAGGATGAACTAGCTCGGTTGACAATGGCAGTGACAGAAGCATGGCATCAGGTTGCTTTGTCATAAATAGATACCAGCCTTGGTCCCTGGGCCACTGAGGTGGTGGGGTCCATGGGGCACCCAGCACCCTCTGCATCCAGCCACCAGACCCTCTCCTGCCAAGTGTGTAGAAGGCAAGGAATGAGCAGCTGGCTGTCCTAATGGATTCAGGGGAAGACACTGTAGACTCTGGGGCTATCCAGAGTCTCTTGAAGCTAAAAATGTTTGGTCAGAGTAAGGAAATCAGTGCCTCTCTTAGTTTTCAAAACGTGTCTGTGTATCTGTGTGTATGCAGTTGATTTTTACTTCAAGATACAGCCTGAGCTCCTCGATTTCGGAGCTTTGGGTGGTTAGATCTGATGTCAGCAGACACCGCTAGCGACCCACAGAGGGCGGTGGGATGGCCACCCTCTGCCCTGGGAGCCTCCCATGCTTTCAATTTCTGGCCTGACATCCTGGCCAACCTGCCGCTCACCACATCTGGGGTCTGACCCCTTTCTCCCTCTTCTCGTAAAGCAGTGACTCGGAGGAGGTAAGAATAGCTGTGCCTCACAGTATGGACATGGATGTGGATATGTGTGGACAGATCCAAGACACAAGGGGGTTGAGGGGAAACACAGATTGGCCCTCACTCTCCACTCTTGCTTCAGAGACACCGGGGAGGGGACCTGATTCTGCTGCTGTGGGTCCAGGTTCTGCTTTGCATCTCACAGGCTCCCCAGGGACCTCGTTCACCTAGCTGACTTCACTGTCCTTATCTTTGAAATGGGAGACACCTTTGCATGCCTGTCTCACAGGGTTGTTTCACCTAGCTGACTTCACTGTCCTTATCTTTGAAATGGGAGACACCTTTGCATGCCTGTCTCACAGGGTTGTTATGAAGACTGAATGTATTTGTGGATGTCTTTGGTACCTCAGTGGTTAAGAATCCACCAGTCAACACAAGGGACACAGGTTAAATTCCTGGTCCAGGAAGATCCCAAATGCTGTAGAGCAACTAAGCCCATGGGCCACAAGTACTGAGCCTGAGCTCTAGAGCCCACCTGTTGAAACTACTGAGCCTGCGTGCTGCAACTACTGAAGTCTGCAGGCTTAGAGCCTGTGCTCTGCAACAGAGAAGTCAATGCAGTGAGAAGCCCATGCATCACAACAAAGACTCTGCAACCAAAATAATAATAATAATAAAAGCAATAGTCTTTAAAAAATGTATTTGTAATTCAGGAACTATGTAATATATGTGTATTGCATAAGTATATATATGTGGATACTTATATGTACAGTTAATATATGAATAAAATGTGTATGTATGATTTTTTCTTATTTCTTAGTCATTATCTCATGTGATGATAATGAAAAACAAAGAATTTGAATTTATGATTTAACTTCCGGGAAGATTCTACATCAGTGGGGTGGAGGAGGCACAGTAAATGCATGATGTGAGGACTCAGAGGGTTGAGAATGTGTGGCCTGTGAATTGTCTCTTGTGTTTTTCCAAAATTACATTCCTTGGCATCTAGTTTTTAAAAGATGGCATGTTTCCCCAATGAAAAAACTATTGTAAAAAGTAGGGTAGAAATCTCAAAAGGTATACCTGAGCCTGTGTCTCCAACATGCTTCCAGAGGCCTGTTTTCTTTTGCTTCTCACCCCTTAGAAAGACAGCAGCTAGTACTCCAGAACTACCTGAAGAAGTACTTATTTTTTTCTAAATTAAGTTCATTTCTCCTCTTCATCCTTGCTTCCCTCCCCTAGTCAGAATTTAACTTTTGCTGGTCTAGGGCACTGGGCAGCCCAGCCTGGAGAGGGCCGTCCAAGCCCAGGAGTGGGTCTTGCAGGCTGCGCTTGTCTGCGGGCAAGGTTTCTTGTGAGNAAAAAAAAAAAAAAAAGAGTTGGTGTAGCTGATTGAGACATTAAAAGAGAATAAAGTGAATAAACAGGAGGAGGACTGGTGGTGAATGGGAAAGAGAATGAAGATCAAGTTAAGACTCAACGTGCACTTTTGGAGAAAGACTCTTGTTCTGTGTTTGAGATGTTTGCATTCACTCAGGTTTCCAAACAACTTGATTTTGGGGGGAGAAGAGGAGCCTCAGCTAACTTCTTTGTAGTTAACACTTAATGCTTTGAAGTCCTTTATTTGGCAGGAATAGTTTGTAAAGTGACTAATACACTATTTTTGGAAGATAAGCCTGCCTGGACAGTTTGAAAATGTTAAGTTTGAACACAATGTTTATTTTAACCTTGGAACCGCACCTTAAAAACCAGCAGGGTAATAAGATGTTCCGTTGGCTGGTGCCCACTGAAATTTACAAGCAATTCCAGAAGACACTTGGACATAGGCAGTTCTACTAGGACAGTTTCATCTCTTCTCCTGGGAGGCCCAGAGACTCTCCCAGGAGGTGGACACCTGTCATAATGACACTGAGATATTACTTGGCCTTAAAAAAAAATTCTCAAATAAATAGTATTTTTCTAACAATGAGTGGAAAGCAGATGCCAATGAGAACCTAGATGTCTTATTCTTAAAGAGATCCATATTAGTTTCTAATATATTCATGATTTATAGTAAAGCTATAGTAAAGAATATGCACATTAAAAAAAAAAAGACTCAATGTGCAGATTTCAGAGCCTGTACTGTTGGCTGAGAGTTATCTTTGGTTCTCCAGGGAGGCACCAGGCTCCTCACCTTGGACTTCCTGCTGTATTGTATCCTTGCATGGCCCAAGGTGCTCGCAAGACTCTTTGGTCCACAGCTCCCCACCCGTCTTCTTCTCTGACTGATGGTCAGTTTCAGAGGATCCAGCAGAGGACTCTGAGGCCCTCAGGAATGGCAGAGCCACAAAAAAGGAAGCGTCCAGGTCCCTGACTTACTGCATTGACGAGAACTGCCCCCTGACCAGGAACACTTGTTGAAACTTTATACGAATGAAAGAGAATCTTCTGTTGTGTTTGTTTATTGAAGCCATTGGCTTATCAGATTACTATACTTTCCACTGTTCTCCAAGCAGCCTTGAGAACTTTCTGGAGCTTGAGAGATAATCAGAGTCATGTGGGCCATGAGCTTCCACGCTGCTGAGCCCTTCTTTCCTTGGTGTCCTAGCTTGTGCCACGGGCCTCCTGAGGACCAATTTCTGGTTCTATCGCTGAAGTTTCCCTGATCTCCGATTCCCGTTTGGTTCCTGCTGCTGCCTATTTTCTGCCTATCTAGAAGTGGAGAATGGTTTTTCCCTCAGGTGACCAGAGCTTTTGCTCCAGCATTAGATATTTAGATTGCCAGGGTGTTACAAGTTTTTACAGAGAGGTTTTTCCTTCCCAGTACATTCCCCAGGATATTATTTCCCAAATGGTCCCATGAATCACTAGTTTTAGTTTACACAAGATGTCAATAGATATGTGGGGATAAAAAAGTTTGGGGATAAAGATTTTCCCAAAGATGGTTGGAGAAAAAAGATGAGATGAAAATCAGCATTTTTTTTAAATTCAGGAGTAGGCAGAGCTTTTACCATTCTGGTGAAGGGTCAGCACGCTTCAGCCCGTAAGACAGGTCTTACCTGCCACCTGCTTTTGTAAATAAAGTTTTATTGGCACCTGGCCATGTCCATTCATTCACATATACTCCATGCCTGCTTTACTCTGACAGGCAGAGTTATAACAGAGGCCAGAAGGCCTGCGAAACAGAAAATTTTTACTATTTGGCCCTTTAGAGAAAAAAAATGTGTTAACCTCTGCTTGTGTGTCTCTAACAAGAGGAACATAGATTTGTGCTTACAGGTTCACCATAAATCCCTGTTTTCCTTGGATCACTTGTTAACCTCTTGAGAGTGTTCAATATTCTTGGAGAATGTCATCTGAAGGTCTGAAGGCCTCCATAAGACCCTTCCTCTCTGCCTCCAGGTCCAAACTCAGAATTGTTTCTAGGTGTTCAGGAGCCCATATCCCAATTTCTTTCACAGTGAGTTTCTCTTACAAATCCTCAGGCCCAGGAGTTAGGGTTTGCCTCATTCTCCTCTGAATCCTGCTTTCCCAAATGGCTGTGGGATGGAAATTCTGTCCCATTTTTCTCTAAAGTCAGGCCTGCTCATGCCCTCGCTTCACAAGGGCAGGAGGGTGCCGAGTCCTGACAGAGGACAGGTGGGCTGCCCAACGCGTGCCAGCCCTCCCACTCAGCCAGCTGGCAGGCCTTGTATGGTCACACAGGCCGGCTTCGGCCTCCAGGGAAGGCTCGTTCCCACCCCGGGGCAATGCTAGGTGTGCAAATAGCTCAGGGAAGGATCATTTTAAATCGCCTTTTAAGCCTGATTTGTAAATAATCTAAGACCAAAGATGGAGCAAGTTAAATATTTATTTGAAGATTACGTCTCTAAGGAGGGATTGTTGAAAATTAGTGAGTGCTCTGCCATCCACGCTCTCCCCTCCCCTGCTGGAGGGCATATTATTTTTACGGCTGTGTTTGACAGCCAGAACAAGCCTCTGTAGATTTAGTGGTTGTTTGTAGTGGCATTTATGTGTTTGAATGAGCTGGGCAAACAGGAGGGAGGGGAGTGGGGGTGGTGGTTAATTAACTTTGCGGATCTCTCCTCACACTTCCACACTCTGAGATGCTGCCTGTAAAAGAACCATTCAGTTTTTTACAAAAGAAATCCTTACCACTGTGGATTCAGGATCTTCAGAGGCAAAATCTTGCTTCTGGGCAGAAAATCTCTATGGCTCTCCTTAGTTTTCTTCAGTGAATATCTCTGGAAAAGATTTAATTAGAGCACCGGTGATCAGTAGACTTTTTAAACTAGAGAAAGAGAAGTGTGAAGAAAGGGCCATATATGAATATTTCATAATCATGGATGTGCTGCAGATCACTGATGATCATTGAATGGGGCAACAGTGACGTCACGGGTGCGGACCTCAGGAATATATGGTGCAGTAGGAAGAAGCCACGCTATTGTGTTAGGGCCTGAGGGAAGAGGAGAACTCGTGCAGGGTGCTGGTGGGGGAATCAACTCAATTTTGGGCCCTGGAGGCCACTGGGTACTGCCTCCTGGAGGCCTGAAGTGGGAGGTGGGTTGCAGGCACATTTTCTCTCCTTGCACTGCCACCTGCCCCCTTCCTCGGTTTCCCCAGCCCTGGGAGGTTGCTGCCTGGAGCTCTTGCTCTTTTTCCGTCTCTTCCCAGGCACCATCACACTGGCTCTTTCCTCCACCCCAAGACGCCCATTCTTCCCTGCAGCCCGATCCTCATCAGGCAGGTAAGGGAGCCCTCTTTATTGCTCACCGTACACACGGTCTTTGAGATCTGTTCTGTGTCCAGATGTCGGGCAGCTCCTGAGAGATGGCTCAGGCTTTTGGGCACTGGTCCCCTCCTTCACTCGTCTCTGCAGTCTCAGGGGAGGTATCGTCTTCTTGCTGTTCTAATTTCTGTGTTGCCTTCACATCTCCTGTTGGCTTCTCAATGCTTCCATCATCTCTGTGTTAATTCCCTGCATTAAACCCCTTTGTGTAGGAGACCTGGACACATTTTCTCTTTTCTGTACTCGACCCCTGATTAACTCGGCTCTCAAGGTAGGTCCCCAGGCTTAATTTCTGTTTTGAGATTCAGAGCCATGTATACAACGGCAGCACCTTACAAGCAACTGGCTGAAATGCTGTCATCTCCTACTTAGGGGGTCCTAAGTGCGGTATGTCGCCCTTTCCAGTTCCTTTCCTCTTGCAGTGTTTGGGGCGTTTGGAGTCAGATTTCAACATTCTGTACGACTCTTTCCTCTACCCCACCCCTCACATTCAGCGTGGTGCCAGTCCTCTTGTGGACAGTTCCCCAACATGCGCATAACCACACCCTTATACGTACTCCCTTCACCCTGCTTCAGGCCCCTGTCCGTTCTCTCATTGTAAAGGACTCTGCTGGCCCCTGGGCTTTGGTGTCTCTCCACCTGGAGTCCAGATGTACACTCCTCAAGTGACGATGGTCAGACAATTCCATTCTATCCACCACGGATGAAATAAAAGTTCAACTCATCACTGCAAAGGAGCTCTCTTGTCACCTCACCCACTGACACAGCCTGGCTCTCACTCACTATCTCCCAGGCGAACCTTGCATTTCCTGCTTTCACACCCTTCCCACTTCTCAGAATCCCCTTTCTTCTTATTTCTACCTGTCTCCAATCTTGATCTAATGCCAGCTTTAACCTAGAGCCTCTCCTAATCCTCCTATCTGGAACTAATCTCTCCTTCCTCAATGAGCCTCTGCATTTCTTTGTTCAACTGCTTTGCCTCTGAATGAATTCTGCCTCATAGGGGAGTTACACTGCTTAAGTCACCCCAAAAGGTAAGAGTTTTGGATAAGGGGCTTGTTCATATTTAAAGCTCCTATGAAACAGTTGATTCTCAGTGGAGGCTGTGGGGAAGCTGTGTTACTGTCACTCCATATGTGTACGATGCTACACTTGACTGTGAATTATAGCAATGCTTTCATCTCTCTCTCTGTGTATATTAAAGCTACCTATTTTCTCCATCAGTTTCATTCCTATTTTTCTTGGAAGTAGTACTTGCTTATCTTTTTAACCTGGTTTCCTAAACAGAATCAACAGACATGAATGATCTAGTATTATTAGAACAATTTTGCCATATGTTTACTTATTTATTGCCTGTCACAGGCATGTGTTGTTACATACTTTAATCCTCTTGAAGAGGGATTCAATTTATTTTATAGGTAAAACAAAAAACAAAGCAGAAGAAACCCAAGGCTCAGAGAGATTAAGGAATTTTACCAGCATCACATAGCTGGTAAGAATTAAGCAAGGACATGAACCCAGGTCTCTGTGTATGCATACTGAACTGCTTCAGTCCCATCAGGCTCCTCTGCCCAAGGGATTCTCCAGGAAAGAATACTGGAATGTGTTGCCATGCCCTCTTACAAGGGATCTTCCTGACCCAAGTATCAAACATGCGTCTCTTACATCTCCTGCAGTAGTAGGTGGGTTCTTTACCACTAGTACCATCTGGGAAGCTAGAACTCAGATCTAAATAATTCAAAATCCTGCATTCTAAAAGGCAGAGATTTTTACCCCTATCTTGGGAGAGAATGATGGGTTTGATGGGAAGTGATACACTTTGCATCCATAGAGCAGATGGCAACTCCTGCCTCTTGTTTGCTCATGTCCCTGGAACTGCCCTTCTGTCTTGGGTTTCCCTGGACACTGGTAAGATTGCCCCCCACATCCTTTCTATCCTGGTTCCCTCCAGAGTGACTCAGATTACCTCTGACCTTCCATTTAGAGTCCTCACCAGCTGCAGACACAATGGACCCTGTCCTTACCTCAAGATGGGTAGCACTGTCCTAATCCTCAGTAGCTCAATAGTTGAATAGTTTGTCCTTATGTGAAACCCAGAGGATATGTCAACTTTTGTCTCCAGGAGATGGGAGATGGATCTGACCATCAGGAACCATGTGGGGCTCTGCACGGTCCAGGGCATGTGATGAGCAGTGGAATTCACGCCCAACCTCCACCTAGAGTCTGGGCAGACTGGAGTGGTTGGCAATTCTTTCCTGGGTCTCCTGCCTGCCAAGTTAATTGACCTTTGGAGCCTGATGAAAGGTATATCTTTTGGGTTAGCTATTTTTCAGGGCTTTTGGATCCTCTCTTGCTTTCTTTCCCCTTTGATTTTTCTTTTCAGAGAGACTCAGCATCTTCATTCACTGCAAGAGCCCAAAGGCATTGAGGCCTGGGTGCTCAGAGGTGCCGAGCTCATTAATAGGAGTCCTGTGCATGAGTATAATAGTGTGAAAACAGTAACAACAGTGAGGTGACTCTCCTTTCTACCTCATTTTAGATAATCCTCACTGTCTTTTTTTCTGTCTCAAGGTTCTGTTGCCTTATTTCCCTGCTACTCTGAGTTTCTGTCTCTCCTTTTGCTCTCTGCATGTCTCACTTCTCCCGTTGTCTTTTATCTTCCCTCTTCATAGGCAAAAGGACATAGCTTCTCAGTGTCTGCCTGTCAGACTTCTTGGCCTCGGGCTGAAAAATTTATGGAGTTCTCAGGAGTTCCTGCAAGGCTGGCTTCAAGGAGCCCCTTCACCTCACCCTCCCAGACCACAGGGAGCAGCAAGAATCCTTCCAGGCAGACTAGGTTGGATTGGATTCAGGAGCCTAATTACCACCAGAAAATTAAAGAAAGGTAATAATTGCTTTTAAATACTTAACAAAGGCCAATCTCACCTCGCAGGTTTGTAAATTTGTAGTGAGAACTGATTACAAGGGAGCACTTGTGCTGCCCTCTTTGTGTTTGATTTGCAAACTAGAATGCACACGCCCCATATGCATAATTGGGTCCTCACGGTCTCCGCATCAATGTGGCAATGCAGTAGAAGTTTATTTATCCAATGCTCATTCAAAGAAAAGCTGAATGGAACAAGAAAACTCCCACTTTGCGATGGGATTAGGTACCATGGAGTATTCCTCCCCCTTACTCTTTCAAGGATTTTTTTTTTTTTAAGTTTCTAAATCTGCTTGGGAAGAAAAAGTAAATTGCCAGAAGTGAGATTAGTGGGGAATATTGTTCTTAGGACAATAGTGTCTTTATGGCTTGACTGGTATGAGCTCCCCGCTTCAAAAAAATACAAGGGCTGGAGGTGTGGGGGTTCTTAATTGCCTACATCTGATCAACTGGCAGCAAAAAAAGAAGAAGAAAGAAAGAAATCTCATTCAGCTCTGATTTGGCCTGGATCAAGTCCACTTGCTAATCAGAGTTTAATGAGGATGCCACTGGCCCTGTTGTATTTGCCAACGCTCCCACTAAGGTCCCTGGCCTCTGTTTGTGAAGGGAGCACTTTCGTCCCGCCGCCCCACGAAGCAGGATGCGGGCTGAGATGGAAGAGTCCTGGCCCGGAGAAGTTAATTAAGTTTAGGCCCTTGGCATTCCAAGTCACCGGAACCCATGGTGGGAAACCTCACCCACCGCACAAAAGAGACCTCCATGGTGCTCTGAATGACGGTCTGTGGTGGGGGTGGCTGGGCTTCTGCCTACCCTGCTGCCAGCTCTTAACCCCTGGAACCATGTCCCCTCCACTGCACAAACTGAATTGGCTTGCTGGACCCAGGGCTGCCTCGGGTGCAGGAGGATCCAGGAAGCACGTGGGCCATCATCCAATGTCACTCATAGACATGCAGATACCAGAATCTGCAGAGAATCTACAGACCTTGGAAGGCTCAGATGAAGGACTGATTTCCTTAAAGTCCTATTCTCTCTTTTTTTTTTTAAACTTATTATATGCAAAAAGTTAACCTTTAGATGAGTAAGATACTGTCTTTTCTGTTTTTAATTATGTGTTCGGTAATCTCTGAGAAGGATCTGCAGAGTCAGGGGTCTCTATGGGGATGCTGGAGGATGCCAGCACCTTGGAGACCTGAAACAACTAACACGGTTCAGGGAGCCCCAGGGTAAAGGGGACACCTCCTCTTTGTGTGTGTTTGCCTTGATGTCAAGCAAAGGTGTGAGAGCAGTGGAAAGAATGTGAGGTTTAGAGGCTAACAGAGTTGGGTCTGAGTTATAGGTCTGCCTGAATTCCCAGAGAATTTACTTTGGGCTAAGGATTGAGATAATGTGAGAGCGTTGCTTTGAGAGTCATCTTCAAGGTCACATGGTAATTGTGCTTGTATTCCCTCTAGACCTACAGTTCTCAAAATCTGGATATCATCTGAGTGCTATAAAGTCCTGGTGAGGGTACCCCAGCCTCAGTGGGGCCTGAAGATCATCATTCTTAATAAGCTCCCAGTGACGCTGGTGCTGCTGAATAGTAAGCCACACTTTGAGGCAAAGCCTTGGATTGCTGAGTGTTCTGGCAATGTCTTTTTTATTATACCTGAAACCACCTGCATTTGCAATATTGTGGGTAGAATTTATTCTGCTAGGCCTCATAAGGCCCTGCTAAGTGCTTTATTTCTGTCTCTCTCTCTCTCATTGAACACCTTCAATGTCCCACATATTGTGTGGAGCATATTACACATGTCATCCCATTGAATTCTCTCTTTTTCTCATTCAAACTTCCAAACAGGTACGTGGCCTCTTCACTCAGTTCCTAGTAACCTTTGCTCAAAATGTCACCTTTCCCATTCGGACTTACCCATTCTTTTCCAAATCAAAAAAGTGAAAGTGTTAATCACTCAGTCATGTCTGATTCTTTGTGACAGTATGGACTGTAGCCTGCCAGGCTCCTCTGTCCATGGAATTATCCAGGCAAAGATACTGGAGTAGGTAGCCATTCCCTCCTCCAGGGGATCTTTCCAACCCAGGGATTAAACTAAGTTTTCCCGCATTGCAGACGGATTATTTACCGTCTGAGCCACCAAATTAAAACCCCACACCATTCCTTAGTACATTCTGTCCTCCTTTTCTGTCCAGCTCTTTCCTTTCCAAAAAGTGTTTATCACAACTGAATGTGCTATGTATTTCATTTGTCACCTGAATACTTCCAGTAGCATGTAAATTCCACAAACACAGGAATTACTTTCATCTGTTCTTCTCTGTCTCCCTCCCTTTCTGTTGCTGTTCAGTCACTCAGTTATGTCTAACTCTTTGCAACTCAACGGACTGCAGCACGCCAGGTTTCCCTGTCCTTCACTGTCTCCCAGAGTTTGCCCAAACTCATATCACTCATTTGGTGATGCCATTCAACAATCTCATCGTCTGTCTCCCTCTTCTCCTCCTGTCCTCAATCTTTCCCAGCATCAGTCTTTCCCAGTGAGTTGGATCTTTGCATCGGCTGTTCGCATCAGGTAGACAAAGTATTGGAGCTTCAGCTTCAGCATCAGGCCTTCCAATGAATATTCAGTGTTGATTTCCTTTAGGATTGACTGGTTTGATCTCCTTGCTGTCCACCAATGGTGGATAAGCATTATTGTACATTTGTTAAAATCCACAGAGTATAGAACATTAAGAATGTACCTTAAGGTATGCTATGGACTCTGGGGGATTATGATATATCAACACAGGCTGATTGATTGCAATGAATGTACCACTGGGGTTCAGAATGTTAATAGTATGGGAGGTTGCACATGTGTAGAAGAAACATGGGAACTCTCTACATTCTGCTCAGTTTTTCTGTGAACCTAAAGCTGTTTTAAAACATAAAGCCTATAAAGTTGAAAAAAAAATCCATAATGAGATACCACCTTATACCTGTTAAGATGGCTACCTCAGAAAAGCTAGAAAATAGCAAGTGTTGATGAGGATGTGGAAAAATCAGAACACCCATGCACTGGTGGTGGGAATATAACATGATGAAGTCATTATGGAAAACAGTGTAGCAGTTCCTCAAAAAATTAAACTTAGAACTACTATTCCAATAATTCCATTTCTGGATGCATAGCCAAAGGAACTGAAAGCAAAGTCTCAAAGACATACTTGCACACCATGTTTATAGCAGCATTATTCACAGTAGACCAACAGTAGAAGTAACCCAAGTATCCTTCTGCTTGAGTAGATAAGCAAAATGTGTTCTATACCTACAATGGAATGTTATTTAGCCTTAAACAGGGAGGAAATTCTGACACATGCTACTATGTGGATGAACCATGAGGACATTATGCTTAGTGAAATAAGTCACTCACAAAAGGACAAACATGTAAGACTTCACTTATATGAAGTATCCAGAGCTGTTAAATTTTAGAGACAGAAAGTAGAATGAAAGCTACCAGGGACTGAGGGAAGAGGAGGAGGTGGGGAGTTATTTAATAGGTATAGTATTTCGGTTTTGCAAGATGGAAAAGTTTCTGGAGATTGGTTGCACAACAATGTATATATAAACACTGCTGAACTATATGCTTACAAATGATTAGATAGCAAGTTTTATTTGAGTATTTTACCACAGTTAAAACTTTTAGAAAATTAAAAAAAAAAAAAAAAAGAAAGAAAGCTGACTGGTTTTGAAAGCTCAGGGGACTCCATTTAATTGAATCAGCCTTCATTTGAGTAGAATCCTTGTGCTAAGTCTCTTCAGTCATGTCCAAGTCTTTGCGACCCCATGAACCATAGCTGGCCAGGCTCCTCTGTCCATGGGATTCTCCCTGCAAGAATACTGGAGTGGTTGCTATGCCTTCCTCCAGGGGATCTTCCCAACCCCAGAACTGAACCCATATCTCTTACATCTCCTGCATTGGCAGGTGAGTTCTTTACCACAGGCGCCAAGAAGTGAAGTGAAGTGAAGTCACTCAGTCGTGTCCAACTCTTTGTGACCCCATGGACTGACTGTAGCCTACCAGGCACATGTGTCCATGGGATTTTCCAGGCAAGAATACTGGAGTGTGTTGCCATTTCCTTCTCCAGGGGATCTTCCCTACCCAGGGATTGAACTCAGATCTCCTGCATTGTAGGCAGACGCTTTACCATCTGAACCACCAGGGAAGTCCCATAGGGGCCAAGAGTCCTTAGCATTTTAATTTCTAGCAGTTCCATAAAGGTTTGGGTGGTGGCCACTCTAGTTACGTTAGACTTCTCTAGTCGATTTTTCTGATAATAGTATTTTCACATGTGAATCATTGAGAATGTACTTGAAAAGACAGGCAAAGGCATATCTTGGCCTTGAGGGGATCATAAACTAATGCAGACAGATGCTTGCTTACAGAACGTAATCCTGTTCATATAAAATAAGATGCAATTTGAAATCTAGCCTCTAATTCAAGCTTTAAAAAAAAGACACTTGTCATGGTTTTATTTATAGCTTATCTCTCAGTTCCAGCACCTTCCTATCCAAGTTTAAACCAGTCCTCCCACATTCAAAGTGTATGGGGACGACGAATGACATTGACTCATCACCTAGCTCCCTGTGAGGTAAACACAGCACAACTAAGTTTCACTAATTTCTAGTCAATGATATAAGCAAGTATCCAGCTTCATTTTGTTATTATAGCAAAATATACATTATATAAAATTTACCAAGTATTATTTTTTAGATGGTTTTATTCTTCTTGAATAAAATTTGTATATATTTAAGAAAAGCAGCATGATGTTTTGGTATTTGTGCACATTGTGAAATGATTACCATAATCAAACTAATTAACATATGTTACCTCCTATATTACCATTTTCCTTTCATATCACTTTATTTTTTAAAACTTATTTTAAAAGATTTTATTGAAGTACAGTTGATTTATAATATCATGTTAGTTTCAAGTGTATAGCACAGTGATTCAATTATATATACATAATACACATATATATTATATATTATGAATTGATACTTTTTAACTATGGTGTTGGAGAAGACTCTTGAGAGTCCCTTGGACCACAAGGAGATCCAACCAGTCTATCCTAATGAATATTCATTGGAAGGACTGATGCTGAAGCTGAAACTCCAATACTTTGGCCACCTGATGAAGAACTGACTCACTGGAAAAGACCCTGATGCTGGGAAAGATTGAAGGCAGGAGAAGGGGACCACAGAGGTTGAGATGGTTGGATGGCATCACCGACTCAATGGACATGAGTTTGAGCAGGCTCCAGGAGTTGGTGATGGACAGGGGGCCTGGCATGCTGCAGTCCACGAGGTCACGAAGAGTCAGACACAACTGAGAGACTGAACTGAACTGAATATATATATATATATATATATACACACACACACACACACACGCACACATACATATATATGTATGTATTTGTATATACTTTTTCAGATTTTTTTCTCTTATAGGATATTACAAACTCTACCATTTTAAGCATTTTTAAGTATACAGTTCAGTGTCACCAAGATTATTCTCTTTTTTTTATACAACCATCATAGCCATCTATTTCCAGAACTTTTTCAACATCTCAGACTAAAACTCTACCCATGAAACAATTATTTTCCATTTCTCTCTCCCACCAGCACATGGTCCAGTATAACTTTTGGCTATATATTGTTACCTGCTTATTTGACTTACATGCAGAGTACATCATGTGAAATGCCAGGCTGGATGAAGCACAAGCTGGAATCAAGACTGCTGTGAGAAATATCAACAACCTCAGATATGCAGATGATACCACCTTAATGGCAGAAAGCAAAGAGGAACTAGAGAGCCTCTTAAGAAAGGTGAAAGAGGAAAATGAAAAAACTGGCTTGAAACTCAGTATTAAAAAAACTAAGATCATGGCATCTGATCCCATCACTTCATGGCCAATAATAGATGGGGCAAAAATGGAAACAGTGGCAGATTTTATTTTCTCGGGCTCCAAAATCACTGTGGACAGTGACTGCAGCCATGAAAGATCCCTATAGTTAAAGCTATGATTTTCCCAGTAGTCATGTATGGATGTGAGAGTTGGACCATAAAGAAGGCTGAGCACCAAAGAACTGGTGCTTTTGAATTGTGGTTTTCTGGAGAAGACTCTGAAGAGTCCCTTGGACAGCAAGGAGATCAAACCAATCAATCCTAAAGGAAATAAATTCTGAATATTCATTTGAAGGATGCTGAAGCTGAAACTCTAATACTTTGGCCACCTGATGCAAAGAGCCGACTCTGGAAAATACCTTGATGCTGGGAAAGATTGAGGGCAGAAGGAGAAGGGGGAGATGGAGGATGATATGATTGGATGGCACTATTGACCCAATGGACATGAATTTGAGCAAACTCCAGAAGATAGTGAAGGACAGGGAAGCCTGGCATGCCGCAGTCCATGAGGACAGAAACCTAGCAGGAAACATTCTTTCCTGTTCATCAGAAAATACTATTGATTGTATGATTGTGTTTCATCTTGTTAAATACAGCCTACTTCTCTCCAATTTCACAGCAACCACCCTGGTTCAGGCTCCAGTAAGGACTGTTAAACTAGCCTCCCAACTTGTCTACTTGTTTTCATTCTGAGCTCTTCTCTGTGGTGGTAGTTTAATTGCTCAGTTGTGTCCGACTCTTGTGACTCCATCGACTGTAGCCTGCCAGGCTCCTCAGTCCATGGAATTCTCTAGGCAAGAATACTGGAGTGGGTTGCCATTTTCTTCCCCAGGGCATCTTCCTGATCCAGGGGTTGAACTTGCTTCTCTTGCGTTGCAGGCTACCAGGCTTTCTCTAATGCAACATTAATAAGAAGGATAAGAATAAGAGTCTTAGTATAGTGCTGTCTACCCTGCTGCTGCTGCTGCTAAGTCACTTCAGTCGTGTCCGACTCTGTGTGACCCCATAGACGGCAACCCACCAGGCTCCCCCTTCTCTGGGATTCTCCAGGCAATAACACTGGAATGGGTTGCCATTTCCTTCTCCAATGCATGAAAATGAAAAGTGAAAGGGAAGTCACTCAGTCATGTCCGACTCGAGACCCCATGGACTGCAGCCTACCAGGCTCCTCTTTCCATGGGATTTTCCAGGCAAGAGTACTGGAGTGGTGTGCCATCACCTTCTCCTAGCCCCTGCTTTGAGTGCAGTACATGTATTAACTTTTTTAACCCATATACTTTGTTGTTCAATTGCTAAGTTGTATCCAACTCTTTGCGGTCCCATGAACTACAGCACGCTAGGATTCCTTGTCCTTCACTATCTCCTGGAGTTTGCTCAAACTTGTGTCCATTGAATTACACAAGTTATGGGCATATACTAGTTGTGGGCAAATCCCTTACTTGAAAGTAACCCATGGCTTCCCATTGTTTTAAGAATAAATTTCAAACTCCATGTCTTACTTGAGAGATGGTGAAGGACTGGGAAGCCTGGTGTACTGCAATCCATGGGGTTGTAAAGAGTCAGACATGACTTAGTGACTGAACAACAACTGAGTCTTGCTCTGCAAGATTCTGGGTGATCTGACTTCTCCTCCGGCCCCCTCACTTCACTCTTCTTTCTTTTCAACCCAATCTCCCTGCCTTCCCTTCACTCTCAAAACTTTACAGTTCCCTTCCCTTTTATCTCCCAACTCTTTCTACAATAAGGCTTTAGGTATTAACTCACAGGATACCACCTTAAAGAGGCCTTTCCAGTCAAGCTTTCCAGTCTTTCTTTTTTTGTTCATTCTTCAAATTATTTTTATTTTTATATATGTATATTTTTAGCACTTAAAATCTTTATATAATTTTTAAAGGCTACTTTTTATTTAGTTTTTGTAAAAAAAAAATTGGCTAGATTCCCTGTGTTGTAAAACATCCTTGGGCCTATCTTACACCCAGCAGTTTGTACCTTCCTCTCCCCAACTCCTGTACTGCCCCTCACTTTCAACCACTAGCTTGTTCCCTCTATTTATGAGTCTGCTTCTTTTGTCTTATGTTCACTATTTGGTTGTATTTTTTTTTTTTTTTACATTTCACATAAGTCATATCATACAGCATTCATCTTTCTCTGGCTTATTTCACTAGCATAATGCTCTCAAATTCTATTCATGTAGCTGCAAATGGCAAGATGCTGTTCTATTTTATGGTTGAATAATATTCCCTTGTGTACACACACCACATCTTTATCAGTTCATTTGTTATGGTTGAGTAATATTCCCTTGTATACGCACACCACATCTTTATCAGTTCATTTGTTAATGGACACTTAGGTTGCTTCCATATTTTGGCTACTGTAAAAAGCACTGCTGTCAACATTGAGGTTTGTGTATCTTTTCAAATGACCGTTTTTTGTTTTTTTCTGGATATATGTCCAAGAGGATTCTGCTTTTTTTTTTTTAGTAACATCATCCAGTTTGTTATCTGAGCAAGCTTACCAAAGTTTGTACTGATCTTCTTTCTTTATTTTCATGATGGCTTATGTCTTGTTTCCACTAGGCTGTTAAGACATAAGAGGGCAGGTTCTTTACCAGTTTAGTTCCCTACTCCCACCAACACCCATCCGAATGCCTGGAACCCCACAAGGGGTCAGCACCTATGTGTCGATTGGAACAAAGAAAGGATAAAGAACATACAACAGAGACACTTTGACCTCATGGGGTTGTTGGAGGATTAAAGTGCTTGAGATAGTGCATCTACTATGTGAAATCAGTCTCCAATTAAAATATTTGAGAATAACTCTCTTCCTTTGTATAATTTATCATTTTCTATAGTTTTTAAGTCTATGATTGCCTTCACCTGGATGAACAAACATTGTAAGCTTAGCCTTCCTCTCTGAATCTTTCCCTGGGGATCTGTGTTATACCAGGGTTAGGTAGGGTATGGGCATTCTTGCTTAGAGCCAAGAGTCATGTCTAAATAGCTCACTGGGTATATCTTTAGTACGTTCAGGTCCCACTCAGGTAAGAGACCCTAGCGAGGCTGCTGGGGTCTGTTCTGCCTTGATGGACATGTAGCCTTCCTCTCTGGGTTCCCCTACCTTTCTTGTGGTGTTGCCAGGAGAGGTCCACAGATCTTCTCTCTTTCCTTCCATCTCCCATCTGGGGCCTGGAGGAGCCTTGCTGTGGCCACTGCTTCTGGTGAAGTTCCCATCTGTGTTCTTGATTCTCCTAAGGTCTTCTTGTGGCTTAATTTCTGGGAGATGATGACCATAAAGATCTTCAGGTGGCCTCCATTCCTCCTCTCTTGAGTCAAGGAGCACTGAAAGGTAAGGAAAAATACATGTGGGAAGTTACAATAATAAGTCTTCTAAGATGTCTAGCCACATTCACAAAGCAGCAGTCTTGGTAGGCACTTAACAAATACTACTTCCCTACCTTTGTCCCATTCTTTCCTCCCTGAGAGGCCACACAAATTTGATCTGCGGAGTCAAATTCATTGGGATGTTAAGGCCGACATGGTGAAATAATCTCATCACTGCCGGTCTTGGCCAGCTCAGGCTGCTGTCACATGACACCACAGGTTGAGTGGCTCCGGAAACCCTAACCGCTTCCCCGTGGCCCCTTCTCCAAACACCTTCACTCTGAGGAGTAAAGCTTCAACCTATGGATTTGAGGGCGGGGGAACAGTCCATAGCACCAACTTATCTGTTCCCCAGGGCCCCTGTGCTGGGGTGTCATGAGAAGATCCGTTTCCCTTTAGTAGGTGTCCACACACATGTATCCAGGTGAGTTACCCAAACTCCATCTCCTGTTTCTCTGCTTGCCATAGCTATGCAGTCTGAGACATTCATGTCTACATGTTGAGAGTAGCCTGGGTTTATCCACACTGCTGGGCTTCATTTCCCATCCCCTGCTGTGCTCTGACTTCCAGACATCTTTATTCAAGGATGTACCTGAAACAGATCCTCTCTGTTTCCTGACTGACTGGAAGGGCCCAAGCCAAGGTCAGTGCCCCTCTTAAATACCTGGAGAGGAAATTGACAGACCATCCTGTATCTCTACAGCCTTCTTCTCCATGGGCCTGCCTTACTCTACTTTTTTTTTTTCTTTTTTAACTTTTCATTATCGGGAATTTTTAACAATTGCAAAACTAGTCAGAATAATTAAATTATTATTATTTATAATACATTATAGTGATATAATTATTATCATTATCTGTATATCTGTCACTTGAATCAACAATCAACAACCCATGGCTAATCTAATTTCATCCACTTGCTCATCCACCCCCTTCTGAGTTATTTTGAGGCACGGCCCAGACATTCTATAATTTTGCCTTTAAATATGTATTTCTTAAAGATAAGGCTTCTTAGTGTGCCATAACCACAATAGCTATTATACCTGAATAAATTTATTAAAAAATATCAAAACTTAAAAATCACCAGTGATGCAATGTTGAAGTTCCAGTTGTCCCCGTGCTTTTATATACTTTTATAGTTTTGAACCAATTTGAATATATTCCAATAAGATCTACACACTGATATATCTTACAAATACTTATAGGCTTCCTTGTCTGTCTTCCTTTATTCTTGAAATTTTCTTTTAAAGAAACTGCATCTTTAGTCACACTGAATTTTCCACACATTACCTTCTGCATGTGGTGTCTCTGTGGTGTAGTTGAATATATCCTTCCATTCACTGTATTTCCTATAAATCACAGAGACTATCAGATTCAAATTCTGTTCTTTGACAATTACATCCTTGGTGGTATCCTGCTGTCAAATCTGGGCCTTCTAGAATAGCACTGTCCTACAGAACTTTGTGTGATGATGGGAGTATTCTGTATTTGTGTTGTTGAATTATGGTAGCTACTAGCCACATATGGCTACTGAGCCCTTGAAATGAAGCTAGTGCAACTAAGAAGCTAACTTTAAAATTGTATTTGATGTTGTTTAGTTGCTAAGTCATGTCTGACTCTTCTGTGGCCCCATGGGCCGTAGCCCACTAGGCTCCTCTGTCCATGGGATTTCCCAGGCAAGAAATACTGGAATGGCATTATCAGAGAAAGGCAAATCAAAACCACAATGAGGTACCATCTCATGCTGGTCAGAATATCTGTCATCAAAATGTCTACAAATAAATGCTGGAGAGAGTGTGGAGAGAAGGGAACCCTCTTATACTGTTGGCGGAAATGCAAATTAGTATAGTCACTATGGAGACCAGTGTGGAGATTCCTTAAATACCTGGAAATAGAACTGCCATATGACCCAGTAATCCTACAGCTGGGCATACACACCAAAGAAACCAGAATTGAAAGAGACACATGTACCCTAATGTTCACTGAAGCACTGTTTACAATAGCTAAAACATGGAAGCAACCTAGATGTCTATCAGCAGACAAATGGATAGGGAAGTTGTGGTACATATACACAATGGAGTATTACTCAGATATAAGAAAAGAACACATTTGAGTCAGTTCTAATGAGGTGGATGAAACTGGAGCCTATTATACAGAGTGAAGTAAGTCAGAAAGAGAAACACCAATGCAGTATATTAACACATATATATGGAATTTGGAAAGATGATGGCAATGACCCTATATGTAAGACAGCAAAACAGGAACAGACTTTTGGACTATGTGGGAGAAAATGAGGGTGGTATGATTTGAGAGAATAGCACTGAATCATGTATATTACTATATGTAAATAGATAACCAGTGTAAATTTGATGCATGAAGCAGGGCACTCAAAGTCAGTGCTCTGGGACAACCCAGAGGGATAGGATGGGGAGGGAGATGGGAGGGGGTTCAAGATGAGGGGACACATGTACACCTGTGGCTCATTCATGTCAATATATGGCAAAAACCACCACAATATTGTAAAGTAATTAGCCTCCAGTTTAAAAAAAAAAGCCTCATGTGCCCATGGCAAGTCACCTGTAGGATACACTCTTGGAACTGGAATTTCTGGTATCAATATGCATGTTAAATTGTATAATTTTGGTATAATTTTCCTGGTTGTTCTCCTTAAGATTCTGCCAATTTCTATTCCTGTTGGCATGGATGAGAGCCTTCAGCAAAGACTTGAAGAATAAAGAAGTGGCATATATATATATATATATATATATATATATATATGAAATATTGGAGTGGGTTGTCATTTCCTTCTTCAAAATTGTATTTAATTATAATTAAAATTCAATTTAAAATTTAAATACAATTTAAATAAGATAAAATAACTTTTCAAAGAGCTACGTGTGGCTAGTGGATGCTATGTTGGACAACACAGCTATAGAGTTTTCTAAGGCATCATTGGTGAACAGAATGTGGCCAGTGGGGCTGGACTTAAGCTTGTGATAGATTCTTTAACAAGTCAGCAGCTACCTTCTCTGTGTTATGCAGTCAGTGCAGTTGCATCCTTCAGTGCCTGTAAGAGCCAGAGCCAGGATCCCACACCCATCCCTTCCCTTCACACAGATGGGAACTGAATCCTGTGTGCATTTCTTAAAGCCTGGGTTGTGGGCATTGGCTTCCTCTATCGATTCATCTGTGGATGTTTTCAGTGGTCATAGCCCTCAAGAATACTCAAGAAAATATACACTGATCATATAATTCCCATGGATGCATTCTGCTTCGAAAAATCGTTCTAATACATTTAAGTTTTTAAATGAGTGCCAACTTCCCCAAGAAGCATCTTATCATAGTGTGATATGAAGTTAGGAGGTTAATCTGACTGAAGATAACATCCAGGAATTAAACCAGTGATTCCAAGGTATCTGGTTGCTCCTGGACTGACATGAACCTTCCTTTCAGGTGACTCTGCTCCTGTGAATCACATTTTGGTAGTTATTAGCACTACACATAAATAACTACCTCTCCCCTTTCCAGTCACATGGTAAGCTAAGTCTCCTGTCTCTGTGGTCGGGTGAACCCACTTGACCAGCTCTGGCCAATGAATTGTGAATGAAGTATGCTGCATACTCATTTTGGGGGTTCACTTCCAACCTTCCTTCTTTCCTGGGAGATGAAGTCTCCCTCAGGTTGAACTCTTTTTTTTTTTTTTTGAAAAATAATTTTTTTTTAACTTTATTTTACTTTAAAATACTGTATTGGTTTTGCTATACATTGACATGAATCCACCAAGGGTGTACATGAATTCCCAATCTTGAACCGCCCCCCTCCCACCTCCCACCCCATATCATCTCTCTGGATCATCCCCGTGCACCAGCCCCAAGCAGCCTGTATCCTGCATCAGACACAGACTGGCGATTCGTTTCTTACATGACAGTATACATGTTTCAATGCCATTCTCCCAAATCATCCCACCCATTCCCTCTCCCTCAGAGTCCAAAAGTCCATTTGATACATCTCTGTCTCTTTTGCTGTCCCGCATACAGGGTTATCATTACCATCTTTCTAAATTCCCTATATATCTGTTAGTATACTGTATTGTTGTTTTTCTTTCTGGCTTACTTCACTCTGTATAATTGGCTCCAGTTTCATCCACCTTGTTAGAACTGATTCAAATGTATTCTTTTTAATGGCTGAGTAATACTCCATTGTGTATATGTACCAAAGCTTTCTTATCCATTCATCTGCTGATGGACATCTAGGTTGTTTCTGTGTCCTGGCTATTATACACAGTGCTGCGATGAACATTGGGGTACATGTGTCTCTTTCAATTTTGGTTTCCTCAGTGTGTATGCTGAGCAGTGGGATTGCTGGGTCATAAGGCAGTTCTATTTGCAATTTTTTAAGGAATCTCCACACTGTTCTCCATAGTGGCTGTACTAGTTTGCATTTCCACCAACAGTGTAAGAGGGTTCCCTTTTCTCCACACCCTCTCCAGCATTTATTGCTTGCAGACTTTTGGATTGCAGCCATTCTGACTGGTGTGAAATGGTGCCTCATTGTGGTCTTGATTTGCACTTCTCTGATAATGAGTGATGTTGAGCATCTTTTCATGTGTTTGTTAGCCATCCATATGTCTTCTTTGGAGAAATGTCTATTTAGTTCTTTGGCCCATTTTTTGATTGGGTCGTTTATTTTTCTGGACTTGAGCTGCATAACTTGCTTGTATATTTTTGAAATTAGTTGTTTGTCAGTTGCTTCATTTGCTATTATTTTCTCCCATTCAGAAGGCTGTCTTTTCACCTTGCTTATAGTTTCCTTTGTTCTGCAGAAGCTTTTAATTTTAATTAGATCCCATTTGTTTATTTTTGCTTTTATTTCCAGTATTCTGGGAGGTGGATCATAGAGGATCCTGCTGTGATTTATGTCGGAGAGTGTTTTGCTTATGTTCTCCTCTAGGAGTTTTATAGTTTCTGGTCTTACGTTTAGATCTTTAATCCATTTTGAGTTTATTTTGTGTGTGGTGTTAAAAAGTGATCTAGTTTCATTCTTTTACAAGTGGTTGACCAGTTTTCCCAGCACCACTT
This sequence comes from Redunca redunca, assembly GCA_006410935.1. NCBI lineage: Eukaryota > Metazoa > Chordata > Mammalia > Artiodactyla > Bovidae > Redunca > Redunca redunca. Next base: position 667,583 of record SJYQ01000184.1, on the reverse strand, counting down.
GTTAAAGAGATTATCTTCACTCCATTGTATATTCTTGCCTCCTTTGTCAAAGATAAAGTGTCCATAGGTGTGTGGATTTATCTCTGGGCTTTCTATTTTGTTCCATTGACCTATATTTCTGTCTTTATGCCAGTACCATACTGTCTTGATGACTGTGGCTTTGTAGTAGAGCCTGAAGTTAGGCAGGTTGATTCCTCCAGTTCCTTTCTCAAGACTGCTTTGGCTATTCGAGTTCTTTTTGTATTTCCATACAAATTGTGAAATTATTTGTTCTAGCTCTGTGGAAAATACCGCTGGTAGCTTGATAGGGATTGCATTGAATCTGTAGATTGCTTTGGGTAGTATACTCATTTTCACTATATCGATTCTTCCGATCCATGAACATAGTATATTTCTCCATCTATTAGTGTCCTATTTGATTTCTTTCATCAGTGTTTTATAGTTTTCTGTATATAGGTCTTTAGTTTCTTTAGGTAGATATATTCCTAAGTATTTTATTCTTTTCGTTGCAATGGTAAATGGAATTGTTTCCTTAATTTCTTTTTCTACTTTCTCATTATTAGTGTAAAGGAATGCAAGGGATTTCTGTGTGTTGATTTTATATCCTGCAATTTTACTATATTCATTGATTAGCTCTAGTAATTTTCTGGTGGAGTCTTTAGGGTTTTCTATGTAGAGGATCATGTCATCTGCAAACAGTGAGAGTTTTACTTCTTTTCCAATTAGGATTCCTTTTATTTCTTTTTCTGCTCTGATTGCTGTGGCCAAAACTTCCAGAACCATGTTGAATAGTAGCAGTGAAAATGGGCACCCTTGTCTTGTTCCTGACTTTAGGGGAAATGCTTTCAATTTTTCACCATTGAGGATAATGTTTGCTGTGGATTTGTCAAATAGAGCTTGTATTATGTTGAGGCATGTTCCTTCTACTCCTGCTATCTGGAGAGTTTTTATCATAAATGGTTGTTGAATTTTGTCAAAGGCCTTCTCTGCATCTATTGAGATGATCATATGGCTTTTATTTTTCAGTTTGTTAATGTGGTGAATTACATTGATTGATTTGTGGATATTGAAGAATCCTTGCATCCCTGGGATAAAGCCCACTTGGTCATGGTGTATGATCTTTTTAATGTGTTGTTGGATTCTGATTGCTAGAATTTTGTTGAGGATTTTTGCATCTATGTTCAACAGTGATATTGGCCTGTAGTTTTCTTTTTTTGTGGCATCTTTGTCTGGTTTTGGTATTGGGTGATGGCCTCATAGAATGAGTTTGGAAGTTTACCTTCCTCTGCAATTTTCTGGAAGAGTTTGAGTAGGATAGGTTAGCTCTTCTCTAAATTTTTGGTAGAATTCAGTTGTGAAGCTGTCTGGACCTGGGCTTTGTTTGCTGGAAGATTTCTGATTACAGTTTCAATTTCCGTGCTTGTGATGTGTCTGTTATGATTTTCTATTTCTTCCTGGTTCAGTTTTGGAAAGTTGTACTTTTCTAAGAATTTGTCCATTTCTTCAACTTTGTCCATTTTATTGGCATATAATTGCTGATAGTAGTCTCTTATGATCCTTTGTATTTCTGTGTTGTCTGTTGTGATCTCTCCATTTTCATTTCTAATTTTATTGATTTGATTTTTCTCCCTTTGTTTCTTGATGAGTCTGGCTAATGGTTTGTCAATTTTATTTATCCTTTCAAAGAACCAGCTTTTGGCTTTGTTGATTTTTGCTATGGTCTCTTTTGTTTCTTTTGCATTTATTTCTGCCCTAATTTTTAAGGTTTCTTTCCTTCTACTAACTCTAGGGTTCTCCATTTCTTCCTTTTCTAGTTGCTTTAGGTGTAGAGTTAGGTTATTTATTGACTTTTTTCTTGTTTCTTGAGATATACCTGTATTGCTATGAACTTTCCTCTTAGCATTGCTTTTATAGTGTCCCACAGGTTTTGGGTTGTTGTGTTTTCATTTTCATTCATTTATATGCATATTTTGATCTCTTTTTTGATTTCTTCTGTAATTTTTTAGTTATTCAGAAGCGTGTTGTTCAGCCTCCATATGTTGGAATTTTTAATAGTTTTTCTCCTGTAATTGAGATCTAATCTTAATGCATTATGGTCAGAAAAGATGCTTGGAATGATTTCGATTTTTTTGAATTTATCAAGGTTAGATTTATGGCCCAGGATGTGATCTATCCTGGAGAATGTTCCGTGTGCACTTGAGAAAAAGGTGAAATTCATTATTTTGGGGTGAAATGTCCTATAGATATCAATTAGGTCTAACTGGTCTATTGTATCATTTAAAGTTCGCGTTTCTTTGTTAATTTTCTGTTTAGTTGATCTGTCCATAGGTGTGAGTAGGGTATTAAAGTCTCCCACTATTATTGTGTTACTGTTAATTTCCCCTTTCATACTTGTTAGCATTTGTCTTACATATTGTGGTGCTCCTATGTCGGGTGCATATATATTTATAATTGTTATATCTTCTTCTTGGATTGATCCTTTGATCATTATGTAGTGGCCTTCTTTGTCTCTTTTCACAGCCTTTGTTTTAAAGTTTATTTTATCTGATATGAGTATTGCTACTCCTGCTTTCTTTTGGTCTCTATTTGCATGGAATATCTTTTTCAAGCCCTTCACTTTCAGTCTGTATGTGTCCCCTGTTTTGAGGTGGGTCTCTTGTAGGTAGCATATATAGGGACCTTGTTTTTATATCCATTCAGCCAGTCTTTGCCTTTTGGTTGGGGCATTCAACCCATTTATGTTTATCAGGTTGGACTCTTAAGTGGGGATGATAAATAGAAAGTGTTCTATGTGAAGGATGTGTAACATAAGTGAGAAATCAGCTTTTGTTGTTTTCAGCCTGTGGTATTTTAGGAGTATTTGTTAGCACAGTGTAACGTAAACTTTTGTAATTCATGCACTTTTACAACTAGTGAGAGGATAATTCAATGCAGTGTAAAGAGATGACTTACCCAGATTACAGTCTGTTTAGAGAAAAACAAGAGGAGCTTCTCAGAGCTGATGACTGGGTTTCCTGAAAATTGAGTCTCTACATTGGGATCTGCTCTTCTCTCCATAAGACCCCAGTGTACTCCCAGAATCTTGAATATCATGAATATTCATTGCATAACATAAGGATTAGATGCAATGGCAATTGTGCACTTGGACTGAGAAGCCATATAAAGTGGGAAGGCACATTTTGAATTTAACCAAAAGCCAGTATTATAGCTATACTTATTTATTTTTGTAGTTATTTAATAATTTTACTCATTAAACTAGACTATAAAATCCATGATTAAGGGATCTGATCAGTTTATCACCAAATCCCTAAATAAATAAGGAGGAATGAATAAATATATGTATTTATAAATCTGTATCAATGGGCATTTCTTGAGTGTTTCAATAGGTGTGAACTCTGTGCTAAAATGTGTGGAGGGAAGAGGTGGGAAACATGGGGGTGGAGGGTGGAGGGAGATTGTGGTGTGGTTCACAGGTCCCAGAAAGCAGATTCTTGACTCAAAGCTCAGAAGAGAGAAACTTGTACATTTAAAATCCATAGACAGGAGGAATGTTTGCAAATATACCACCATAAAGAAAAATGCAAAAGTATGTTTCAGTGGCACAAAAAATAAAACATATGTGTTATATATTAGCCATAACTCAAGGCTAGATGCCAGCTAAAGCAAATGCAGCTTCCTATCTTGTTTTAGCTTCAGCTTGTGTAAAATACAAATGTATCTGTCTTCATTTTCAAAGATATCAGTGCTAATTTAGCTAGTTGCTCAACTCACAGCAAGGAGAGGTAAGTGATCATTTTAAAATCATTTTAAGTAGCTTAAAAGGCAAGTATTGAGTTTTTCATCATAAAAAATTCTGTACACATTTATACATAAGTGGAAAGAATTGCATTTCAGACCTAACATTGCTCTTAGTTTTTATTCATTTTAAAGTCTTTGGTGTGCTTGGGTTGTAGCATCAGCCATCTTTAGGTCTTGTAGTGGGCTGATTTAAGGTTGAAAGCTTTTTACAAGTCATATTGTACACATAATAGACAGGCAAGCTATTAAAAAATACTGTTGATACTGTAAGTAATTTTAATTTCAAAGTATTTCTAAGATCATGGAATTTGGATAAGTTTTTATATAGATAAGCATTTGAATAAGTGTTAAAGATAGAAAAGATAGCTTCATGGAGATACAATTAATGAAAGGAGGCCTAAAAAATGGGACTTTTTTACTATCTTGTATAATTCAATATTATATATCATATTATATGATAAAGAGCTACAGATATAGAAATAAATAGGAAATGAGTAAGCTGAGTTAATCAGAGAAATCTTCATGTGGACCTTACAGCTTGAGTTGGGTTTGGTACCTTGAGGACAAAGGGATGGGCAAACTAGGCAGGGCATGTGATTAATTTCTCATTTAGGAAAGTGTGGGAAAGAGTATACACAGTGTGTATCCCATTAAGACTAGAGAGTGTGAGTTTGGGAGACCTGGGAATACGGTAGGATGTGTAGGATAGAGCAAGACTACAGAGAACCAGAAAATCACCTGTAATAGGTTGTTGGAGGCACTGGAAACTATGACAGTAAGTGTATCGGTTGGGATGCTTTGAGCTGCAAGTAATAGAAAACTTGACTTACATGACTTTAACAGAGAGAAAATATGTTATGACTTCACATAGAAGTCTGTGAGTACAGCCTGCTGCTGCTGCTAAGTTGCTTCAGTCGTGTCCGACTCTGTGCGAACCCAGAGATGGCAGCCCACCAGGCTACCCTGTCCCTAGATTAGCTCTTTTCCCTATGTCATTCTCTGATAGTTTGTTCTGAGGCTGGATCTCCTCATGGTCAAAAGATAGCTGTTCCACTTCTTCCAGCTGTCACATCCAAACACAGCAATGTCCAGATGATAAAGATAGGGAGTCCCACCCTGAATGGCCTTTCCCCCTCTTTAATCAAAGAAAATAAACCTTTTCCCAAATCCACGTTAGAAGTTTTTCCTATCCACTGAGCAGAATTGCATCACAGGCGTATGCCTAAGGTAATGGCTGGCAGAAGGAATGCAACCACATGAGATGGGCAGGGACCATCTTCCTTGAAACTCAGGGTTATATAGAAGAAAGTGAGTCCCTGAACAAAATTTGAATTCTCTTAGGAGAGAGGAAGGGTAATTAGCTACTGGCAAAGCAGATTTGGTTTTATGTTGCTGGATGGTTATACACTCTGGAATTCTTTTTTTAAGAAAAGACATATAAAGTCATGAATTCAAAATTAGAATGAAAAATAAATAAACAAAAATAATAACACTTTAAGTAACTGCCTGGCACATCTCTATGAAATATTTTCTTTAAAACTCTCTTCACCTGGCAATAATTTGTATATAATTTCTTACAGTGATGATAAAAAGATAATTCAATTTTTTCTCAATGTGATAGGTCAAATTTTTTTTTTCTAAACTGATAACTTAAAAAAGTATTTTTCAGTTTGATAACTTGCGATCAGTAATGCCATTAAAGATTAAGGATTGTTGCTAAAATTGAAGACACTGTCACCTAATTTCTTTCATAAATGTGTTGTGATGTCTTAGGGTATTTCAAGTTCTCTTGTGTGTTATTCTGTGCCTGGTGTGGTTGACAGACACACCTTTTATTCACAATACTCATAAAACAGTTAGTTGCCAAAGTCCTCACCCTAATGTGCATTGTGAGTTTTGTGCTGAATTTGTTGTCAATATTTTGTACCAAATTATTAAGAAATTAACATGGTTTCCCATATATTCATATGATTTGAATTATTAAATCATAAAATAATCAAAGAGTTTATTGGTTACTTTTATTCACAATTTATATATACATTTTAATGTATTACTGCTTTGAAAAACAGCTTAAAAAAAATTCTGGCTTCTGGCTGTATTCCAGATGCTTCATAAACCTCACTATTTGTTTTAAACCAATGTGGGTTTACCTTGCAGTGAACCACATAGTCTACTAAGCCCATGTTGAATGTTCCCCAGCTTCACTTCCCCTTATCAGTACACCATAAACTACCTACAAGCACCCTGCCACCATTCAATAGGAGGGGAAGTGTGAGGCAGGGAAACTGGGGTGGAAAATGACAGTGATCACACCCAATTGTGGTGAAAATATCTTACACACATTTGTAACCTTGAACGTCAGATGCTTGCTTTTCTGAGGCATTGGAAGGGAGCCCAGCCCAGTGAGTGGCCTGGGAGTTTCAGCTTCAGTGGCTTCTCAGTAAGTGGTAAGTCTACCTTAGGGATCTAGAGTAGGCAACCACCAGGGTCTGCTCTCCTTAAGCAAGGAAAGTTAGAAATCTTAGGAGCAGTGAAATAAGGAGAGCCTAGAATCAAGGATGTAGGAACAAAGCCAGAGCAGAGTTCCAGAAGGACCCAGACTTGGAAGTGGCCATAAGTGTGTGGAATGGAGATGGGAGGCAGGAGACTCTGGAGGAAAATACTACAATGTATTGTGAGTAAGCAGAATATCAAGACTGAATATCAGGGAAGAACAAATCTGACTCCATATTGGATCTGTTTCTTTTACTTTATCCTTTGTATTCTATTGCTTTTGCTACACGTTAATCACTAAAGGGATGTTGCCTATAAGTTTAAATTAAACATTATGGGGAAAGGTGTGGGGAGGGATAATTTAGAAGGTTGGGATTAACATATACACACTGCTGCTGCTGGTAAGTCGCTTCAGTCGTATCTAATTCTTTGTGACCCTGTGGACCATAGCCCACTAGGCTCCTCTGTCTATAAGGTTCTCCAGGCAAGAATACTTGATGGGTTGCCATGCCCCTCTCCAGGGAATCTTCTGGACCCAGGGATCAAAATCATATCTCTTATGTTTCTTGCATTGGCAGGCAGGTTCTTTACCACTAATGCCACCTGGGAAGTCCCATATACACACTACTATTTATAAAATTGGTAATCAACAGGGACCTAATGTAAGGCATAGGGAACTCTACTCAGTACCTTATAATTTGCTTGTTGTTGTTGTTTAATTGCTAAGTCACATCTGACTGTTTTGCAACCCATGCGCTGTAGCCCACCAAGCTCCTCTGTTCAAGGAATTTCCCAGGCAAGAATACCAGAATAGGTTTCCATTTTCTTCTCCAACTCTGTAAAAATCTATATGGGAAAATAATCTGAAAAAGACTATATATATATATATAAACTGTATCACCCCCCATAAAAAGTAATGGCTCTTCTTTGGGAACTCTGCTGACTGTGTAATGAGCATTAAGCTAAAATACATTTGTTTATTTCACAGAAAACCTCTTGACCAGGGCTACCTATGAATGGCTGCAGGAAAGAAGAAATAAACACATTCCTTCCAGAGTCTGATTGGAACCAGGACTTTTCCCTGTTGGTACAAAAGAAGCCTGAATTCTAACTCAGGGAAGATGGCTCTTCAGGACATTAGTCCACCATCTTTTTGGTTTGGCTTTCCAAATAAAGTCACTATTCCTTGCCCCAATAAGTTGTCTCTCAACTGATTGAGCTATTATGCAGCAAGTGGTACGAGCTTGGACTTTTTAATGCCTGGGTCAGCAGGAAGATGGGCATCATGAGTAGGCACAAAGAGGTTGAAGGGTGGGATTGTCACATCCTATAACAGTACACAGGGGCTTAGTTAAGCTGGTCAGGAGGGGTGGGAGCTGAAACTCTCTGGGCTGCCTTCAGATATTGGAGTTTGAGCCACCAGGGAAGCCCCCAAAAAGTACTTACTTGGGGTTAATTCTTACAGCATGGCAAAGCTGGAAGAGAAGCCAGTTTTTCTGATTCTGTTTCTTTTCTTTACCCCAGGCTGCTTCCCAAATAAAACCTTTACCTCACGCTAAGCATTCCATGCTGGAAGAATGCATTCATTCTTGCCTAAGGAGAGCCATCCTGGGAGGTGGCTCTTGGTGGGTGGCTCTTCTTATTGATGATTTTATCAGTTGTAGGGAATCTGTGTTGAGTGTTAAGAATATCCATAAGGCAGGGGAGGGAAGGAGAAACCTGTTGTATTGTCTTTCTTTCTCAGTTCAGTTTTCTCCTCTCTGCCTCCTGCAAACACCTGGTATTGGTACCAAAATATGCATTCTAGTGCCTTTAAGCAAAACTAGTTCTTCTGCCAAAGAGAACTCTGACACTAAACTTTGTTTTCCCCCATTTAAAAACCCTTTATCAAATTTTCACCACACAAAAATGGAAGCATTTTAGTCACTTGAAGCAGTTCTGTGATAATTTTGGCTGCAGTTTTAAAAAGGGAATATTCATTCATTTATTCAACAGGTACGTATTAAATGATGCAGTGTGACAGTCATCACACCTGACACTAGAGCAAACACAGTCACCATTCCTGCCATCCTGTAGACGCTAGTAAAATAAAATCATAAACAAGTGTAAAACTGCAACAATCAACTAAAAGAGAGGCACAAACTTGGCTGATATCCAGCCACAATGCATTAATCTGCTGTATCACGGTTAAGGTCCTTGAATATGTCCACACTAATGGTGGTAGATATTGTCCTCAGTTCAGTTCAGTTCAGTCGCTCAGTCGTGTCTGACTCTTTGTGACCCCATGAATCACAGCCTGCCAGGCCTCCCTGTCCATCACCTGGATCATGGAAAAAGCAAGAGAGTTCCAGAAAAACATCTATTTTTGCTTTATTGACTATGCCAAAGCCTTTGACTGTGTGGATCACAATAAACTGTGGAAAATTCTGAAAGAGATGGGAATACCAGACCACCTGACCTGCCTCTTGAGAAACCTGTATGCAGGTCAGGAAGCAACAGTTAGAACTGGACATGGAACAACAGACTGGTTCCAAATAGGAAAAGGAGTACATCGTACATCAAGGCTGTATATTGTCACCCTGCTTATTTAACTTATAGGCAGAGCACCTCATGAGAAATGCTGAACTGGAAGAACCACAAGCTGGAATCAAGACTGCTGGGAGAAATCTCAATAACCTCAGATATGCAGATGACACCACCCTTATGGCAGAAAGTGAAGAGGAACTAAAAAGCCTCTTGTTGAAAGTGAAAGAGGAGAGTGAAAAAGTTGGCTTAAAG
>SJYQ01000184.1:635215-658505 GCA_006410935.1 Redunca redunca | reverse complement strand
TGTGGAAAATTCTGAAAGAGATGGGAATACCAGACCACTTAACCTGCCTCTTGAGAAACCTGTATGCAGGTCAGGAAGCAACAGTTAGAACTGGACATGGAACAACAGATTGGTTCCAAATAGGAAAAGGAGTACATCGTACATCAAGGCTGTATATTGTCACCCTGCTTATTTAACTTATAGGCAGAGCACCTCATGAGAAATGCTGAACTGGAAGAACCACAAGCTGGAATCAAGATTGCTGGGAGAAATCTCAATAACCTCAGATATGCAGATGACACCACCCTTATGGCAGAAAGTGAAGAGGAACTAAAAAGCCTCTTGTTGAAAGTGAAAGAGGAGAGTGAAAAAGTTGGCTTAAAGGTCAACATTCAGAAAACGAAGATCATGGCATCTGGTCCCATCACTTTATGGGAAATAGATGGGGAAACAGTGGAAACAGTGTCAGACTTTATTTTTTTGGGCTCCAAAATCACTGCAGATGGTGATTGCAGCCATGAAATTAAAAGACGCTTACTCCTTGAAAGATATTGTCCTCAGATGGCCACTATTCTTCCCTTCCCTCTATACATAAGTGCTGCTCTACCCTCCAAGAGATGAAGTCTTTCCGATTTCTTGAATAGGGCTGGCCTTAGGACTTGCTTTGGTCAGGAGAAGGCTCTGAAGAGATGGTATGAGAATTTTGAGCTAAGGCCTTGAAAGGACTGATGGTTTCTGCTTAAATCTACTCTTTTGGAAGCAATCTATCATAGGCACAGTATCCTGACACCATAGTGTTATGAGGAAACAGAGCTAGTCATGGGGAGAGTGATGCTCAGCCAGGTCCTGGCTCTTCAGTCATCCCAGCTAAAACACCAGATGTGAGTGAAGAAGCCATCTCAGACATTCCTACTCTAACACCTGAAGAAGAAAACCACCCAGAAAAAATCAACCCAGATTGCAAAACTGTGAGACATAATAATAATTATCACTTTAAGTTGTTGAGTCTTGCAGAGGTTTGTTACACAGCAGTAGATAATTAAAACACCAGTATAGCTGCCCTGACCTCCCTGAGTGCCCTTTCCCCTGCAGCAGAGGCCTTGCAAGTCCTAGTCCAGCCACCCCACTATGGCTCCCTCATGAGTTAGCACTGAATAGTCAGCTCCTGGCACAGAAGGAAGCCTCCAGAGTCATTCCAGAGCCCATTCTGATGAGACCCATGTTCTGTTGGCCAGTGTTTGCACAGTACCAGAAAATGCTCTAAATGACATTTGTGGGTATGTGGCAGTAACAGACCTATTCAAAAGCCAGGGAAGGATTCTCTTAGGAAGTGACACAGGCTGAGAGCTGAAGTATGTGAAGCCATTAATTTGGTCATAAGAAAGAAGAGATATGACCTCAGAGAAGAGATGTAAGAGAACTCTGTGGTGGGACAGAAGAGTGAGGAAAGAGGAATGGAAAGAAGCCCGGTACCACTGGTGTTACAGAGTGAGAGCCATGTGAGGGGTCTGGGCCTTGTAATTCTCTTCCCAGGGTACAGCTGATTAGACTAGAATACTGTACCCTTCCCGAGGCTGGCCAATGACCAAGAAGAGTGCTGTATGCAAAGTGACTGGCCAACCCAATCAAGTTGTCTCTTTCAGAGAATTCAAATCAAGCTGTACCAAGAAAGTTCCTTGGTCAAGAACTGCTTTTTTGCTGAGTTACTCTAATTACCAAGGAGGACTGAGCAAGGGATGTTTCTTTCTAGCTGAGGACTGATCTCCAGTGTTTCTGTAGAGAAAAGGTGGCAGATAGTAGCCTTAAGGCCAGTTGATGTTCCGTCTACCCACACAGAGTTTCCAAAGCAATGTTTTCTTATTAAATTAGTTTTGAATAGCATAATATCAAAAGCTCTTCTATTTAGAAAAAAAATTTTTTTTTTTTTACACTCTTTCTGCCATATCCCTGGTGGCAGCAATGGGTGGAGGTGAATAGGAGCAGCTTGCTTTAGGTAGGGTATGATCAGGGTACACCAATTTATAGCGTTTCCACTACTTGCTAAAGAGAGGTAAGAGGTATTCTCCCAACACATGACACTGGTGCTAGTTACCACGTCAACTACAAACTGACACTTGCCATGGGCACTTACCGCCTACCTCTGTGCCGTGCCGCGCTCAGTCACTTCAGTCCTGTCCAGCTGTTAGTGACCCTACTGACTATAGCCCGCCAGGCTCCTCTGTCAATGGGATTCTCCAGGCAAGAATACTGGAGTGGATTGCCATGCCCTCCTCCAGGAGATCTTCCCAACTCAGGGACTGCACCTGCATCTCCTATGTCTCCTGCATTGGCAGATGGATTTTTTTTTTTTTACCACATCTTTGGTTGTATGGACTCTCCTCTCACCAAAATCACATATATACTGACCTTCTTCTTTACCTCTTTAAAGCAGTTTCTCAGAGCTATCTGAAATGCTGTCTCCTGGGCTATCAGAGAAGGCAATGGCAACCCACTCCAGTACTCTTGCCTGGAAAATCCCATGGATGGAGGACTGTTAGGCTGCAGTCCAGGGGGTCGCTAAGAGTTGGACATGGCTGAGCGACTTCACTTTCACTTTTCCCTTTCATACATTGGAGAAGGAAATGGCAACCCACTCCAGTGCTCTTGCCTGGAGAATCCCGGGGACAGGGGAGCCTGGTGGGCTGCCGTCTATGGGGTCGCACAGAGTCGGACATGACTGAAGTGACTTAGCAGCAGCAGCAGGGCTATAGTTCTCATTTTGCCCCCAATAAAACTTAACTTGCCACTCTCACATTGTGCATTTTTTAAAAGAAAATATCATACATCATCCTACACAAGTCCTACTACACACTGGTCCTTAGAGGTATTGGATGGGTGAGTGAGATCTATTTTATTTAGACACTCTAGCTGCCATTGTAAACTAAAGGCCCTTGATGTCCTCCTGGTTGTATGTGAGGTAAGGTTGCTGGATTTAGCAAACATGAAAAACAAAGCAATAACAATGACAATGCCAACCATACAAACTAAAACTGGTCGCCAAGTTAAATTTGAATTTCAGATAATCAACAGATGATTTTAAGTATAAGCGTGTCCCCAGATTTCTCTGACAACCCTATTCATGAGACAAAGCCACATGGCCTGTTCTCCATAAGCATGCTTCCATCAACAAAAGCTACTTTGAGTGAGTCTCTTGCCACTGAAGTGTCATACAACACAGGTGTCAGCTAGTATCCATTCCATGCAGACTGTCTCAGAGGGTGATTAGACTCAGAGACTCAGAGACTAGGGGAAGGGGTCTGCTAACCCAGAGGCTGTGGTGACTGAGGTCTGAAATCACAAGAGTCTTCATTGGAATGTGGAGGCTGTAGAGGAAATCTGTTTTCTATTCACAACACTTCTGACACCAAATGTAGGGGTTTTCCACACCAAGCAATTTTCCATTTCTCTGTGGACACCAACTGGGTGTCCTACAACTTAATTCTATTCTGACACTAACTACCTGGAATCAGAATGGATCCCACAGGTTAAAGGCTCAGTCCCACAAGACTGTCCCCATTTTAGATACCAATCCAAAGTAGCAGGTGCCCAGGTTACCCACACCTCTGAATGTTAGTTGCTTCAGTTGTGTCCAACTCTTTGTGACCCCATTGACTACAGCCTGACAGTCTCCTCTGTCCATTGGATTCTCCAGGCAAGAATACTGGAGTGGTTTGCCATTTCCTTCTCCAGGGGCTCTTCCCAATCCAAGGACTGAAGCTGGCTCTCCTGCATTGCAGGTGGATTCTTTACCACTGAGCCACTTGGGGGAAGCCTAACATCTCTGACTTGGCAACAAGTCAGCGTTCCTGTGACCCCGTCTTAGGTTTCATAATTTACTAAAACAGCTCACAGAATTCAGGAAAATATTTAACTTGTTGTTCCCCATTTATCATGAAGGATATCATAAAGGCTACAAGTAAATAGCTAGATGAAGAGGCACGCAAGGTGAGATTTGGATGTCTCCTCTTCTGTCCCCCGATGCATCATCCTCCCAACCTGTGGACGTGTCCCTGCGCTTAGCATTTTCATGAAGGGTCTCCTTCATGAGCATGATTGATTAAATCATTGGCCACTGGCGATGAGCTCAATTCCATGCCCTTTTCTCCTCCCTAGCGGTAGAGGATGGTGGGACTAAAATGTCCAGCCCGCTAATCTGATGGTAAATTCCTCTGGCATCAGAACCCATTATCCAAATGGGGTTTTGCATAAACTCAGGTAAGGTTGAGAAGGGTTTATTGTGAATAACAAAGGATGCTCTTCTTACCCTTAACTCTCAGGAAATTCCAAGGGTTTAAAAAACTCTGTGCTAGGAACCAGGGACAAAGATCAAACTCACAGTTCTTACTGTATCACAATATTACAACTGGAAAATAGAGGATGTGACAAGGCAACCAATTTAGAAAGAAGAATGAAGAGTCTTTGGTGGCAAGTTGGTGGCGGGATAGGGTGGGGGGAGGATAGGAGGAGTCAAATATATTGGTTATTGATACTTCTACAGTTATTGAGTAGTGGCACCACTGCCCTGGAGTTTTATTTCCAAGGAAATTGGGAAAGGGAGCTGTTCTAAAGAGAAGAGCAATACTTTTTCTAGATGTGTTGATTCTGAGGCACAGTCAAGGGAAACAATCCTGTAAGTGGTTGAAAATTCCACTGAAAGCAAAAGCAACTACTATTTACTCTGTGCTTTGTATGTATTACCTGTTCAAATAACTTTATGCTTTTGATTCAGTAAATCCTCATACGAATTGGTGAGAGAGACACTATAATTTTCCCCACCATATGGACTGGAAAACTGAGTTACAGAGACATTCCATAACTGGTGTGAAGTCACCCGGCGAGCGATATGCCACCCCACTGCCCCTCAGTGCCTTTTCCATGATTCACCCCAACCTAGACCCAGGCAGTCTAAGCACCCCAACTCTCCTTTATTAAGTCAATCTAGAGCTGCGAATCTTGAGCTGTCAGTATCATATTAATTGATTAAAAACTTAGAGGGAAAAATACACCATTAAAACCAGACATCCAAAATTAAATTTTATTTACATACACAAAGAGTCAAAATGGGTACATGGCCATGTGGCACATTTATTTTGTGACTTCTTAGGTTAGAATGTTTTAATTTTATCACTGTCATCTCAGTATTTAAGATTTAGTGAGGTGGAGATAGTAGCTAAATGAATCATGACTTATTTGAGGAGCCTCTCAAACATGATTAAAATTATTGGCAATATTATGTCAATTAACTAATTAACAATAGCTTTGCCATGTGAATCCATGGCAATATTATTTTACAGGTGACTGAAAATAAGCTGCTAGCAGGTAGCTCTGTTTCTGTCTTTAACAATAATGTTTATTCTGTGTGTAATAGTAATGCACTTTCATTAATCAATTTAACAAGTTGTGTGTTCTTGCTGGACTGAAAACAGTTATTTTGTCTTTTTGAAAAGAATTGTTAAATCCATGTTCTGAGATTAATACCTGGCGTTGCTCTCTTGTTCTGGAAAGTTTGAAGGAGAAATTTTATTCCTGAAGTCAGACGCTGGTTCCAGATTTCAGCCTTCCTCCACAGAAGATCTACTGGAAGAGAGAATTTGGAGAGGTGGGAAACCGCATTCGTGGAAACGTCATGGGGTCATCACTAGGGTAGCAGATTTAGGACACAGGTGGACAGCTCTCTCTCCTGACCAAATCAGTGACCACGCTTCCAGCTTTATCACAGACAAGGGGGAAATCTGGGAAAACAAAAACAAAAACGTCTTTATTCTTGCACATGCTTTGGCCTGTTGCTGACCCTGCCATAGGCCATTTGGGATATGAGAGTGACCTCAGTGTGTGCATGGCCTGGCTCTTTTTATCACTGTGTACTTCTCCTGGTCATAAGTAAAGTTGGAAAAAGTGATGCCCTAGATAAATAAATTCAGGACTGCTGTAGAGTGACACTGAGCAATGGGGCAGCCTCAAATCTCCCCCAGTGGTTCCCTGCTGACACTGTGGGAACACAGGTTTATTGATGGCAGGGCTGGGGTGCTGTGGTTGGACTGAAGGCAGAGGCTCTCAGTGCCCTCAGCACAGAGGCCACTGGGCCCAGGGAACTCTAGGGTAACTGACTCATGATTCTCATGGGAATACTGGCAAAATCTCTGTGAACTTGTGCAAATCAGATACACTTGAGGCAAGTGAAATCAGCCAACTAATATAATGTGGCCCAACCTTAGAGCTGTGGGAATGAGAATGCAAGGGAGAAATCCTGTGGCAGTTTTGTTGAAGCAACGGATGGGGGTGGGTGTGGGTGTGTGTGTGCACGTGTGCATATAAAAACCCTATTCCAGATTGCTAAGTGATTTCCACCACTTATATGAGAATCCCTTTCCTTTTCTGGTCTGATGGCATTTTCAGACCCTCACCACCCACTTCCTCCCATTCCTGAATGTCAGTAGTAATTTCAGGTTCCGGTTCAAGGTGGCAAAGTAAGAGGTTCCTGAACTCACCGCCGGGGAATACACCGAGTCTACAGCTACATGAGAACAATTTCCTCTGAAAGAAATCCACAAACACTGAGATATGCCTACACATCAGGAGAATGAGAAAAGACCCACCTTGAAATGGATGGGAAAGGTAGACTTGCCACCAAGTTCCTACTCGGTGCTGTGACATACTGGAGCGAACTCCTGATTCCCAGCTTCTCCCTCAGGAGCAACGGGCTTGAACCTCACATCTCCTACCTCAACTTTCAAGACTTCCACCTGAGAGGTGGGCTTCCAAAGCATCTAGCTTTGAAATAGATGGGCTATAGGACACAATTGGGCTTGTGTCCAGAAGACTTCCCGTCCCCAAAATATTGATTTTTAACTTGGCTCTTTTACCTTTCTTGGATACGTGATTTTTTAAAACCTAGGAAAAAAAGTGGAAATTTTAGAGATTGATGTGGACCCTTACCAAAATAAGTCCTGTAATAATTCTACAACCCTGAAAATCCTATATTAATAAAAATATTAATAGTTCATATTCTTTAAAAAGGTAGAAAACTGGCTAATTTCATGCACATTGGCCACTTGGAATAAAGTTAAAACCTTTTGAATAGGTCATCTGAATGCATTTTCTCTTGTAAATAGGTTTAAGCAATAACAGATTGAACTTTTTCTTTCCCTGTTTCCTTGACATCAATGTGTGATGGTCCTTGTCTAAAGACCAGACACACGATGAGATGTGTGTGTGTGTGTGTGCATGTATGCACGTGGAACCAATTTTGCTCTCAATGACCAACACATGAGTGGATTCTGTGCATCCTTCCTGGTTGTTCAGCTCTACGGACACAGGCAGTGAGCAAGCCCAAAGCTGCTCTGCTCGGCCTATGATATAAATTCTCCTGCTGACTCCTCCAAGTTCTCTTCTGGTGACGGCATAAGAATAAAGATGAAGACAGGAAATCAGTCTCTTCAGAATGAAAGGAATAAGTGGTCTTATAGTTTGGGAAAACTTTTGCAGACTTGATGACTTCCTGAACTTAAGATCAATGGTTCACACTTCAGGGGGTTCTGCTGACTATGTTGTTCTCTCAGCAGCCATGAATGCAACAAAGGTCAAGATTTTATGTCAAACAAAAATGATTTGCTTTTATTTTTCCCATATGGGAGTGAGGGAAGGGTTGAGGCAGAATAAATCTATTTGCAGGTTCTTCCAATGAAAGTTATTACACAATGGATGATTTATTTTACATTCAGACTCTAGAGTATTTTAAAAAATCTAGGCCATTTATGTTTATTTTACTTAGGAATAGTCTAAGAAAATACTGTGAGTGAAATATTTCACTTTGCCTTGTCTAACAGTTTTATAAGCAAAATTTGTTAAATGGTAGAGAATACATGTAAGAGAAAACATTAAAAAAGTGCTAGTGAAAAAGAGAAAAATATGTATCTGTTCTCAGTAAAGACTGCTAAACCAGCTTTATAAATATAAGCTGTAATCACTAAGTGACAGATAGTAAGTTTATTTTTACTTAATAGCACAAGTAGGGCCATAATAATTACTGGCCCAAAGTACTAGGATGTATCTGCTATATGACATTCTTTAGTGAAATGATGCTAGGGGTTTTCTGCAGCCCTCAGTAAACATAGCTGTGTTGAATAAATGGTCACTTACAGCATCTGTTCTAAGTTATAGATGCCTCAATAACCTTTTGGTGTTTGGTTGTCTTATGGGGAATGAATATTTTCACTTTTTACTCAAAGACAGGAGAAAGCTGCTGGGAGTGCTGGGTGAGCATACCCCAATCACTTGGTGGAGCTTTCTAAATTTCTCTCTCGCTCTGACAGGTTGTAACACTGTCATCCCTTTAGGAGGTGCCCTCTTCTTTCTCAACCTCAAACCACACCCAGAGTCAGCTGCTTGACTGAGGGGGTACATCTTATTCCTCGGGTGTTTTCTTTTTACTTCTTAGAGTCTTTTTTTTTAATGTGGACTATTTTTAAAGTTTTTATTGAATATGTTACAATATCACTTCTGTTTCATGTTTTGGCTTTTTGGTCTTGAGACATGTGGGATCTTAGCTCCCTGACCAGGGATTGAACCTGCACCCCCTCCATTGGAAGGTGAAGTCTTAACCACTGAACCATCAGAGATGTCTCCCCTCAGATATTTTAGATGGGAAAAAAAAGTCTGAGAAAAATTAGTATTTCTGAGAGGATTTTTATTTCCAGAAATAGAGGTGTATCTCATCACCAAATATCTGCTAGTCAGTCAAGGTAATGCTATGCATCTTTAATCAGTTGTGGTTTCCAAATTAATTTATATTTGAATACTCAGGCTAGGAGGCAATGTCTCTGCAGAGATTGTTTAGAGCATGGACTGGATGACTTAGCTTAAAGGTCACCATGAGAACTGTTTTAAGTGAGGAGGCCTCTGAGTTCTACTCCTGAACCACGGCAGGAAGAAGATGTAAGTGCAGCTTCTCTCTTGAATCCACTGAAAGATTTGGTTACAGCTTATTTTCATCTAAAAAGTTGTTTGTGATGGCACCAAATCCCGGCCCTTCATCAGAGGGCTTATGTCCTCCTGTCAGATCCACTACTTTGAATCATGATCTATCAGCTTTGGAGACTTGAACTTCTGAGATTAGAGACAGCTGTGGGCAGAAAGAACTTCTTCCGTTCCACGTTCCAACATTCCCACAGAAATGAATATGCCTTTACTTGAGCCAGCTCAGACACAGAGCAGTCAGTGCTGGAGCATTTATCTGAAAAGGAAACCCTCCCCAAATCCCGACACGTCTTGAAAAAGCATCTAAAAATCTAGACGTGATTGCAGCGTAAAGGCCTGCCCATGAAATGTGTGTGGAAGGTCGATGCTCCAGACCTGAAAAGTCTAAATCCATTTGTGGCTTTTGCTCAACTTTGAAATGGCTCCCTGATATATGGCATCATTCCCTTAAAGGAAGACAGACTCTGTCTGTGGGAGATGGCAGAGAGGGCCAGCTTCTTGGAGAAGGTGGCAGTTCTTGGATGAATTTCCATATCCCAGAATGCAGGACACATTAAAAGTACAGGAAGGTACTTCTAGAGACTTTCTTTGAGGGCTTTCATTCCCTAAAGTTCTTAAGCTTGATTCAACCCCATTTATAAAACTTACAAAGAAGGAAAACTAGATTTCAGTGAAGACAGTGATTTCCCTTCACTTTTCTTCTTCAAATGGGAAATAAAGTAGTTTATGGGAGACATCTGAAGCAAGCTATCAAGACGTGTACCCCCACCTGCTGTGTCCTGCCTATACTGATGGAGTGTTTTGTAGAAAAGGCTGTCTATTTTCTCTGCAACTGAAACAAAAGCAAAGGAAAACAACCTAACTGCCAATTCCATTTCAGTCAACAGAACCTGAGAAGTCAATGTTTGAGCAAGACTTGGCTGAGTAAATCCATGCCCACACACCAGGCTGGAGATGTTGGCAGGGGTACAGGTAGGCATGAACCTCAGAATCTGGTCAGTTCTCCTGCTGGGCACCTGCTCCTTAGTTAAGGACAGGCTCTCTCCTGGGCCCTTTTCACTCTCCACCACTCTCCACTGGCCCTCCTGAGGCCAACTTCGCTCTCTGCCCATGGCTAGCTGGCTGGAGACTTACTCAGTGATCCTCAGCACCTTCCTCTGTGAAGAGATGACCTCGTGGTGCTGCTGTGGGAAGTGAAGAGGACAGTGAGCATAATGGTCTCAGCACAGCGATGGCACTAAATAAAGGCTCAACACAATGTCAGGTCCTACATCCTTAGGAATATTCGCTAGGAAATGGGGACTGTAAAACAGGGGTACCAGAAAATCTACTAGAAATGACTGTTGCTCTTGTGACGCTTAATATACAGACACAGACATATTTTGTGACTATTAGCAGATGCACCGGAAGATTAGAAGTGGAGAATGGTTTTAATGGTTTTAAACCAAAAGATAGATCCTGAAGAAGTAAACCCTGGATAAGAATGCAGTGGATCAATACATGAGTGGGCTGTGAGTATCTAGAAAAGAAAGCAGCATTATGAGAATCAGCCAGTGCTGATGAAGGTCATGTATAAACAGGATGCAGTCCTTCATGCTTTTATTTTTTTTTTAAAGTCAAAATGGGCAGAGATGGAAATTACTTCAAAGGTTAGAAATGTTTTATTTTACCAGAGTGGGAAACTTGAATTCAAGCCTTTGAGATGAGCTCGCTCTTTTTCTTCTTTAAATTTATGTATACACGTATGTGGGCTTCCCTGGTGGCTCAGAGAGTAATGAATTTGCTTGCAATTCAGGAGACCCAGCTTCAAACCCTGGGTCAGGAAGATCCCCTGGAGAAGGGAATGGCAACCCACTTCCACTTCAGCACTGTTGCCTTGAGAATTCCATAGACAGAGAAGCCTGGCTTGCTACAGTCCATGGGATCTCAAAGAGTTGGACATGACTGAGTAACTCACACACACACACACACACACACACACACACACACAGTGTATGTATTTAATTCTGGGAAAGGATTATAATGAGCTATTACTTTTAAATTCCATAAAGACAGGCAGTGTCCGTGGCTCCCAGAATACTAGCTGTGACAAATGACTATTTGTTGAATGAATGAATGAATTGCAATGAATCAATAAGTATGTACTCACCCAATCACTGTTGGGAAAAACTGAGGAGTAAGCAGAAAGAGGTTTAATTTTTGTTTGTTGGGGAGTTGACTCATTGGAAAAGACCCTGATGCTCAGAGGGATTGGGGGCAGGAAAAGGGGACGACAGAGGATAAGATGGCTGGATGGCATCACTGACCTGATGGACATGAGTTTGAGTGAACTCTGGGAGTTGGTGATGGACAGGGAGGCCTGGTGTGCTGTGATTCATGGGGTCACAAAGAGCTGGACATGACTGAGCAACTGAACTGAACTGAACTGATTGCATTTTTTAGCTGGGTTTCTTTGGGAGAATTTGTGTGTGTGTATGTGTGCTAGACAGTTGTCTGTTCTTATGAAACTGTGTATGTTCTTTGTGGAATGATTGTGTTCCCAGAGACCCAGGCCTGATATAGTGAGGACTGCAGAAAATTTATGGTGTGATGTCCTGCACTTTGTGGGGAAGAATCTACAACAGCCAGCTGGTCTACACTCGGGTGTATGTAAAAATGACCATCTCCTAACAAACTGAAGTTGGACAAGTATTATTAGCAATCACTAGGTTGCCTTGGGCCTCTAGGGAGCAGTAAGGCAATGGAGACGCTCACTGTCACCCCTCCTGGAAGAAAGAGCAGTTTGTCTTGGGCTGGAGGGGCGGGCTATGGGAGGAGGCCTCTTTCTTCCTGTCTTCCTCTCTCTCTCAGGGCCCTCATCGTAAAAGTCTGTACTTCAGAAAGAAGATATAGAACTGGATTTTGTGACATGGTGGAAAGCCAGGAAACAGGAAAGGGGACCCAAGTGTGATGGACCTGTGGGCTTGACTATTAAGCAAATTTAACTATAAAACATGGTCATTATAAATTACTTCCCATAAAATATTTTCATGGCTAATCAGGCTTTTGGTAAATGAAATGAAGAGATCATGATAATCTCAGTCACTCAGCTAGGTGATTGAGTTGTGAAAGTAAAAAGTCCCATGTCATGTGAATCTCTTTTTCTAGCCATAAATATCTTTTTACTGCCAGTGATTCTCAGGTTAAAGAGCCTTGCTTTGTTATCTTTTATTGTATCTATGTCACCTCCGTTGTGAAGAGACCAGAATTATGTCTCCCAGGTCTTCCTCTACTTACTCCATTAAGCTGATAGTTTTGTAGTAGATAATATGGAAAAGGAAAGCAATAGGATCTGATACATCTTAACAAAGGACCAGTTGTTGGTGGCAAGTACTTTGCATATGTTGTTGTTTCATTCCTCTTGGCAATTGTGCCACATGAGTATTGTTATCTCCATTTTACAGAACTGAAGACTAAGGCAGAGGAAGGTTAAGTTGCTTGCCTAGCCTCACCTAGGGAATGAAAGGCCACCCAGGCATTGAACCAAGAATTATCTGACTCTAGAATTCTTGCTGTTTCCTTCAAGACACCTCCTTGTGCTAGATTCCTGAACACTTTTCCATGTTCTCTTGATAGGTTACGTGATTGTGCAGGTGACATCAGTATCACTGAATCAGGTTCATTTGCCTGAAGCATAGCAAGCCAGAACTCTAAGATGCCAAGGTTTGCAGGAAAGAGAGGGTTTATTCGTGAAGCAGCCGAGCAAAGAGATGGGAGAACATCTCAGATCTGCTTCCCCAAAGGCAAGGGGCTTGAGACATGGGATTAAAAAAAGTAGCACGATCTTCATGATAGGGAAAGGTGACTGGGGGTATGAAAAAGGTGAGGTTCTGTGCAGGCCTGAGTTACATGCTTTTTTGTGGGATGTAGGTTCAAAAATGTAGGCATCCAGCATGGTCTGACGGAGAAGGCAATGACACCCGACTCCAGTACTCTTGCCTGGAAAATCCCATGGACGGAGGAGCCTGATGGGCGGCAGTCCATGGGGTCATGACGGAGCGACTTCACTTTCACTTTTCGCTTTCATGCATTGGAGAAGGAAATGGCAACCCACTCCAGTGTTCTTGCCTGGAGAATCCCAGGGACAGGGGAGCCTGATGGGCTGCCATCTATGGGGTCACACAGGGTCGGACACAACTGAAGTGACTTAGCAGCATGGTCTGAGAATGGAGTTTGGAGCCATCTGACATCAAAAGATCATTCACTGGACCCCTGAGCAGGCCCAGTTTTAGGGTCCACGGTCTTAACCAGACTTAGTCAGCTCAAGGTGGAACCAGACACAGCTGACTTGAAGTTCCTGAAAAACAACTTTGGCAAAGATCTACTGTTTAGGGTCTGTGAAATTTGGAGGGTGTGCAATTTGCCACAGAATAATTAAGGTGAGCTTGTTCAATGAAGGCAGGCTACAAGTGGAGGGATTTTTAGCAAGCCTCAAGATCAGCTCAAGAATTTCTGTCAGTCACCAGTTTCTGATAACCGTGTGGGCACAATTTCATCGGGAGCAGGGCTGATGGGCACAGCGTGTGGATTGGGGTGCCATCCTGGTGAATACTCACCTGCTGCCCTTTGGTGATTCTGCCTCTCCCCGGCTTCCCCACCCCCATCAATAATCTCCTGCCTATGGAAGAAGTCACAACAAGGGATTTGTCACTTGAGATCAAACCAGTGATCCATCCAGCTCAGTTTCCTGCCTCTTGAGTTTGGCTGAGTCATGACACTTGAGCAGGAGGCGGAACACTGGGCAGCCCCCAAGGCGAGCAGACAGTATTGCTGGTAGAAGAGGCATGAAAACACCCGGGCTGACCCCAGACCCCAAAGCAGCACACTTAATGAAGTAAGTGGCCAGGTGAGGTCACCGACCAAATTCCAGGCATGTTTTGCCCACCCCAGCTGGAAGGGCCTCCCTGCATCTCTCTGTCAGATTTATAGACACATCTGAATCTCATTTTTAAAATTCCAGACTCTGGGTTTTGATATATTTCCTTCTAATACTTTTCTGCTGTGGCCTGAGAAGCACAAGGAACACCTGCATCCGCCTTGTAATTAACATTAACAGAAGAGGAAAATTTAAAACAATCTTTAAAATTATTTAATAACATTTATAAAGTTGGCAGAAGATGAAATGGTTGGATGGCATCACTGACTCGATGGACAGGAGTTTGAGCAGGCTCCGGGAGTTGGTGATGGACAGGGAGGCCTGCCTAGTGTGCTACAGCCCACAGGGTTGCAGAGTCAGACACGACTGAGTGACTGAACTGACTGACTGACTGATAAAGCTGGCATCTCAGGATACACTGAGAGAAGCGGTGATTTGCTGTAAAATGTTTTCTTATACTTCATGTGGAGTTGGTTTATATCCACTCTCTTGCCTTTCATATTATCTTTATTTCCCCAGCGTAAGGATGCCGACTGCCTCTACAAGCCATCAAGATCATACGTGCTAACCCGGGCCAATGGTTCACCAAGAAGGCAAGTCAAAGGGCCATTTCAGTGGCAGGGCTGATGGGTTCTAGGTCAGATACTGGAATGGCTCCGAGGCCCTGGAGGCTCTCAGCTCTGGTTCTGAGAATGATGTCCTGGGAGGCTGAGTTGGAAGAGTCTTAAGCCAAGTGCCCAGCAGACATAGGGGCTTGTGCAGTTATTGAAGGGCCAGACCCAAAGTTCCAAGGCCATGCGGATGAAAGGACTATGCCTCAGGTCTCTAAGGTGAACCACACAGTGGTTGCTCCCTTGCATCTGCAGTGGTTCCCTCATGATGGAGGCCAGGCTGGGCTGGCCACATGCCAGAAACTCTTGCAATGCCTGTCTCACAAGGCCAGAAAACTTGGTGCCACCATTGCCATGGTGGGGTCAAGTGTCTATTTTCTTTCCTGACTTTCTCTCTACGTCTTTCTTTCTAGTGTGTGGATTTTAGGTTATTTTACATCTTTTTTTCCTCTCTCTCTCTCTTTTTTCTTTTTCTGTGTGAGGCTGACTTACGTTTGGCCACAAGGGTTATGCAGAATCATCCCCTGAAAGAGTAACACTGTCTTTTCTTTTTGTCCATCTCACCTTTTCCAGGAACATGTAAAATGGATCTCGGGATCATAACTAGAGCTTTTCTCAGATGACCAGGGCCCTAATACAAAGGACACATTTCAGAGGGATCTCCGGAAAAACTGCATGTTCCAGCACTTCCTAGTGCTGATACCACACTCCCAAATTATCACAGCCTGGGTATTTGGAATGTGAAACAGAGGTAGCCCAGCTGGCTGAGAAGAAGATTCGTGTTAGGAGCAGTGGTCAAGAGTTCAAGTTGATTACATTGGCATTTTTCTTTGGAAAGTTGCAAAGCACTGACATTAAAATATCCTCCCTGTTAATTAAGGGTTTTCATAGAACAGGGGTAAAGAACAGTTAACAAGCACCGCGGCACTGTGTTGCTGAATTAATGACTGAGGGAAGGAATCCCAGAGCACGGGCTTATCGGCCATTAGGCATCTCTGAACTGGCAGGAGGAGCAAACTGACAAAAATCACCGTGGAAATGATTGAGTTTCTCAAACAGCCTGTGTTATTTTAATTAGACCGGGATATGGAGAACATGGAGCATTGATAAACTGGAGAAATAATGAAGGTTGTTTCTTCTCCCCTCATCTCTCTCCACTCCCTTCAAATGAAGCAATTATTTCCCTGAGCCCAGGAACCACATTTCAAAGAGGTCTGAAGACAGGCTTAGGCCTGCTGCTCTGGTGAATTCTGTGGTGCCCAATTACTGACCCCGGGAGTCAGCATTCCGAAGATTAGAGTCACTGGGAGTTTGCTTCACAGACTTACTTCTAATAATATACCTTCCGTGCAGACACCATTAACCTGCCTTTTCCAGTTAACCAATAAGGTCTGTCTAGGGGCGAAATTGTTATCAGCTCTCAGGGGCTCAGGCCCCTGGCTCTAATGAGAAACAGAGGTGTCTGCGAGGGAAAATAATAAAGCGCCCAGCAAGTAAACGCTGCCAGCTGAGGAAGGCAAAGTGAGAAGTCACTGTGCGTCTCTGGCCTACAGGAACAATGCAGCTCCGATGCTAGAAGAATCCCAGAGCTTTTCTGTCTCTCCAGCACCAGAACGCTAGTGCTGAATTTCCTTGAAAGTTCTGTTCCTATGAGCTGGCCAAGTGATGCTGATTTATTCTTGTTGTTTATTTGCTCAGACATATCTGACTCTTTGCGACCCCATGGACTATATCCCGCCAGGCTCCTCTGTTCATGGGGATTCTCATGAATATTCTCAAAAACACTGGAGTGGGTTGCCATTTCCTTCTCCAGGGGATCTTCCTGACCCAGGGATCGAACCTGGGTCTTCTGCACTGGCAGGCGGATTCTTTACCACTGAGCAACCCAGGAAGCCTGGCATTATTGATTCGGAGCTGATTTAAAAATTCCCGAGGACAGGGTGAATCCGGCCCGTTCCTATGCAATGTCCCCCACCCATGGGAGAATTGAGAGGACAGTAAGCCATTTTCTTTTCTGTAGGGCTTGATTCCCTCAGGGAACACCCACTGAACAAGGCTGACCCCAGACACACAACTGCTGTCATTTCCCCACCCCCTACCCCTCCACCATTAGACTAACCAGGAAGGTAGCCAGTTAGCCCAGCATGAGCCCAGGGTGTGAAAATATCTGGGAGGTGGGGGAGAGGGGAATGCAGTCTATGCAAGCAGAGAGGAGGGTCAGGGATGGGAGGATGGTAGAAGAAAGTCTCTGTAGGAAGAGCAGAGCTGGTTGCAGAGGCAAGAAGAAGGGTCTGGGAAGAGGGCACAGTTGACAGGGAGTGAAGAGAGACAGAGGGGCTACTTTTCAGGGTGGACATGGCAACTCTTCAGTATTTAGCACTTAGTGTATTTACAAGACATGTAGTAGGTGGTCTAAAATACTTGTTGGATGAATTATTGAAGAAGAGGATGGGGGCATGTCTGGAGGGGTCCTCAGAGGCCACCTTCCACAATCTGGGCTGTGGGCTTTACCCTAAAGACACTTGGGAGCTGCTGAAAGATCATGAAGTGGATTCTGCTGCTTCTTGGAGATGTTGGGGAGTATAAAGGATAATACTTAACAGAAAACTTGCAATTGAGCTTCCCAGGTGGCTCAGTTGTAAAGAATCCACCTGCCAATGCAGCAGACTCCGAGTTTGATCCTTGAGTAGGAAGATCCCCTGGAGAAGGAAATGGTAATGCACTCAGTATTCTTGCCTGGGAAATCCCAGGTACAAAGGAACGTGGTGGGCTACAGTCCATGGGCTCATAAAAGGGCCAGATACAGTTTAGTGACTGAAAAACAACAAACTTGCAATTGAGTAATGACAAAGAGTCACTGAGTGCAGGCCGGTCACCCATGCAGAGTCCCTTTCTGATGGGCATCCCCAAAGTCCCTTTTCTTCCTGACTCTCTGTGTCCCTCCTGCTTCCCCTTCTCTTCATCCCTCAGCTTTTTCCACCCCTCTGTCCTTCCCCAGGTCCCTGGCCCTACCTGGAGGGTAGGCATCAGACCCTCAGGACCTGTGGTTTGGGGGAAAGCCCCACATTATAGACATTCTTCAGCCAAGCCCATCAAAGACAACCCCCTTTGCTGTAGTGTCGCTTTGATATGTTCTTATGCTTTGGAACTTTATTAAACTTTATACGATTTTACACCTGTTCCCTTTCTATTTACCACTTTCCAAATATCCCATGTAATTCATGGTGACTGCATTAGAGCAGTGGAATCAATGAGAACATTTCTCAAAACTGTCACTCCTGTGGAGAAGTTGGTTTTATCTCACCTACTCATTTTATAATGACAGCAATAATTCAAAGTTGTTTTTGCCTTCATTTCAGTGCTCTGCTCTATTTCCAGTGATCAAGAATCTATTCTTGTCACTTTTATAACATTCACACCATATTTCTTCCATCTCTCAGATGCCAAAAAACTCTAAGAGTTAGAGGATGGTTTTCCAGCTGGGCCCCTGAGCAGGGGAGTTGATCTGAGAAGATGAGGGAGAGGCTGAGGAGGGCAGGCTGCCCACCCTCACACTTTGCTTCAACCACAGTGATTTGGATTGCTTGGGTGCTGCCCTCAGCATGAGATCCCATTGGAATCAGTGGTTCCACAGTGGAGCAGAGCTTGAGAACCACTGCTCAAGAGAGCAGCCAGACACTGACTGCAGCAGAACCGCAAGGTCTGCAGTCACTGATCAAGAAGAAAAGTATTCAAGAGTCTAGGAGCAATTGTGGCTGCACTGTAAGGACCTGTGATCACTTAAGACAGATTACCACAGGGAGTTAAGAGATGAACTAAATGGAGGGAGGCAACTGGCATTTATTGACATTATCTAATTTTCAGACCCTTTGCTTTCTGTGAGTTACTTCACTTCCCTCGCTCCAAAACTGTAGGAAGAAGGTTTAGGGAAGAAGAGAAACATTGATCTGACATCCAAGTAGTCCCTCATGTAGCTCAGATGAGCCCGAAAGAAAGTGACCTTATCTTATTTAATTTGCAGTGACTGAATTGTAACAGTCAAGTTACAAGTGATATCTCCAAATGCTCTAACATGTCCTTAGCAGGATCATTCACAGGAGACACCAAGAAACTATGCTGTGCACATTCTAGAAGTGAGGTTCTCAAACTTTAGTCCATAAATAGCACCTCAGGTCAGCTGCTCAGTCATGTGTGAATCTTTGAGACCCCATGGACTACAGCACAACAGGCTTCCCTGTCCATCACCAACTCCCAGAGCTTACTCAAACTCATCTCCATCTAGTCACTGATGCCATCCAACCTGCTCATCCTCTGTTGTCCTCTTCTCCTCCCGCCTCCAATCTTTCCCAGCATCAGGGTCTTTTCCAGTGAGTCAGTTCTTCTCATCAGGTGGCCAAAGTATTGGAGTTTCTGCTTCAGCATCAGTACTTCCAACAAATATTAAGGACTGATTTCTTTTAGGACAGACTAGTTGGATCTCCTGCAGTTCAAGGGACTCTCAAGAGTCTTCTCCAACACCACAGTTCAAGAGCATCACTGATTCAGCGCTCAGCTTTCTTCACAGTCCAACTCTCACATCCATACATGACTACTGGAAAAACCAAGGCTTTGACTAGATGGACTTTGTTGGCAAAGTAATATCTGCTTTTAAATATGCTGCGTAACTTGATCAAAGCTTTCCTTCCAAGGAGCAAGTGTCTTTTACTTTCATGGCTGCAGTCATCTGCAGTGATTTTGGAGCCCCCCAAAATAAAGTCTCTCACTGTTTCCATTGTTTCCCATCTATTTGCCTTGAAGTGATGGGACCAGATGCCATGATCTTTGTTTTCTGAATGTTGAGTTTAAGCCAACTTTTCACTGACCTCTTCCACTTTCATCAAGAGGCTCTTTAGTTTTTCTTTGCTTTCTGCCATAAGGTGGTGTCATCTGCATATCTGAGGTTATTGATATTTCAGTGGGCAGTCTTGACTCCAGCTTGTGCTTCATCCAGCCTGGCATTTTGCATGATGTACTCTGCATATAAGTTAAATAACCAGGGTGACATACAGCCTTGATGTACTTCTTTCCTGATTTGGAACCAGTCTGTTGTTCCATGTCCAGTTCTAACTGTTGCTTCCTGACCTGCATACAGATTTCTCAAGAGGCAGGTCAGGTGGTCTGGTATTCCTATCTCTTTCAGAATTTTCCACAGTTTGCTGTGATCTACACAGTCAAAAGCTTTGGTGTAGTCTATAAAGCAGAAGCAGATGTTTTTCTGGAACTCTCTTGCTTTTTCCATGATCCAGCGGATGTTGGCATTTGATCTCTGGTTCCCCTGCCTTTTCTAAATCCAGCTTGAATATCTGGAAGTTCATGGTTCACATACTGTTGAAGTCTGGCTTGGAGAATTTTGAGGATTACTTTACTAGTGTGTGAGATGAGTGCAATTGTGCAGTAGTTTGAGCATTCTTTGGCATTGTCTTTCTTTGGAATTGGAATGAAAATGTACTTTTTCTAATCCTGTGGCCTCTGTTGAATTTTCCAAGTTTGCTAGCATATTGAGTGCAACACTTTCACAGCATCATCTTTTAGGATTTGAAATAGCTCAACTGGAATTCCATCACCTCCACTAGCTTTGTTCATAATGATGCTTCCTAAGGCCCACTTTACTTACCATTCCAGGATGTCTGACTCTAGGTGAGTGATCACACCATCGTGGTTATCTGGGTCATGAAGATCCCTTTTGTATACTTCTGTGTATTTTTGCCACCTCTTCTTAATATCTTCCACTTCTGTTAGGTCCATACCATTTCTGTCCTTTATTGTGCCCATCTTTGCATGAAATGTTCCGTTGGTATCTCTAATTTTCTTGCAGAGATCGCTAGTCTTTCCCATTCTATTTTTTTTCCCTCTATTTCTTTGCATTGATGACTGAGGAAGGCGTTCTTATCTGTCCTTGCTATTCTTTGGAACTCTTCATTCAAATGGGTATATCTTTCCTTTTCCACTTTGCCTTTAGCTTCTCTTCTTTTCTTAGCTATTTGTAAGGCCTCCTCAGACAACCATTTTGCCTTTCTGCATTTCTGTTTCTTGGGGATGGTCTTGATCCCTGTCTCCTATATAATGTCATGAACCTCTGTCCATAGTTCTTCAGGGACTCTGTCTATGAGACCTAATCCCTTGAATCTATTCGTCACTTCCACTGTATAATTGTAAGGGATTTAGTTTAGGTCATAGATGAATGGTCTAGTGGTTTTCCCTCATTTTTTTCAATTTAAGTCTGAATTTGTCAATAAGGAGTTCATGATCTGAGCCACAGTCAGCTCCCGATCTTGTTTTTGTTGACTGTATAGAGCTTCTTGATCTTTGGCTGCCAAAAATGCAATCAGTCTGATTTCGGTATTGACCATCTGGTGATGTCCATGTGTAGAATCTTCTCTTGTGTTGTTGGAAGAGGGTGTTTGCTATGACCAGTGTGTTCTCTTGGCAAAACTCTGTTGGCCTTTGACCTGCTTCTTTGGCTGTTACTTCAGATGTCTCTTTTCTTCCTACTTTTGCATTCCAGTCCCCTATAAAAAAACTGACATCTTTTTTGGGTGTTAGTTCTAAAAGGTCGTGTAGATCTTCAGAGAATTCTAAAAGGTCGTGTAGATCTTCAGAGAACCATTCAACTTCAGCTTCTTCAGTATTACTGGTTGGGGCATAGACTTGGATTACTGTATTACTGAATGGTTTGCCTTGGGAATGAACAGGGATCATTCTGTCATTTTTTTAGATTGCATCCCAGTACTGCATTTTGGGCTCTTTTGTTGACTATGATGGGTACTCCATTTCTTCCAAGGGTTGCTTGCCCAAAGGAGTAGATATAATGGTCATCTGAGTTAAATTCATCCATTCCAGTCCATTTTAGCTCACTGATTCCTAAAATGTTGATGTTCACTCTTTCCATCTCCTGTTTGACCACCTCTAATTTGCCTTGAGTCATGGACATAACATTCCAGGTTCCTATGCAATATTGCTCTTTACAGCATTGGACTTTACTTCTATTACCAGTCACATCCACAACTGGGTGTTGTTTTTGCTTTGGCTCCATCTCTTCATTCTTTCTGGAGTTATTTCTCCACTGATCTCCAGTAGCATGTTAGGCACCTACTACCCCAGGGAGTTCATCTTTCAGTGTCTTATCTTTTTGCCTTTTCATACTGCTTATAGTTTCATTGAGTTAGACAAGGCTGTGATCACACTAGGACCACAGCCTTGTCTAACTCAATGAAACGAAGCTATGCCCACAGGGCAACCCAAGACGGGCAGGTCATGGTGGAGAGGTCTGACAGAATGTGGTCCACTGGAGAAGGGAATGGTAAACCACTTCAGTACTCTTGCCTTGAGAACCCCGTGAACAGTATGAAAAGGCAAAATGATAGGATACTGAAAGAGGAACTCCCCAGGTCAGTAGGTGCCCAATATGCTACTGGAGATCAGTGGAGAAATAACTCTAGAAAGAATGAAGGGATGGAGCCAAAGCAAAAACAATACCCAGGTGTGGACGTGACTGGTGATAGAAGCAAGGTCTGATGCTGTAAAGAGCAATATTGCATAGGAACCTAGAATGTCAGGTCCATGAATCAGGCAATTTGGAAGTGGTCAAACAAGAGATGGCAAGAGTGAACGTCGACATTCTAGGAATTAGCGAACTAAAATGGACTGGAATGGGTGAATTTAACTCAGATGACCATTATATCTACTACTGCGGGCAGGAATCCCTTAGAAGAAATAGAACAGCCATCATGGTCAACAAAAGAGTCTGAAATGCAGTACTTGGATGCAATCTCAAAAATGACAGAATGATCTCTGTTCATCTCCAAGGCAAACCATTCAATATCACGTTAATCCAAGTCTATGCCCAAACCAGTAACGCTGAAGGAGCTGAAGTTGAATGGTTCTATGAAGACCTACAAGCTTTTTAGAACTAACACCCCCAAAAGATGTCCTTTTCATTATAGGGGACTGGAATGCAAAAGTAGGAAGTCAAGAAACACCTGGAGTAACAGGCAAATTTGGCCTTGGAATGCAGAATGAAGCAGGGCAAAGACTAATAGAGTTTTGACAAGAAAATGCACTGGTCATAGCAAACACCCTCTTCCAACAACACAAGAGAAGACTGTACACATGGACAACACCAGATGGTCAACACTGAAATCAGATTGATTATATTATTTGCAGCCAAAGATGGAGAAGCTCTATACAGTCAACAAAAACAAGACCAGGAGCTGACTGTGGCTCAGATCATGAACTCCTTATTGCCAAATTCAGACTTAAATTGAAGAAAGTAGGGAAAACCACTAGACCATTCAGGTATGGCCTAAATCAAATCCCTTATGATTATACAATGGAAGTGAGAAATAGATTTAAGGGCCTAGATCTGATAGATAGAGTGCCTGATGAACTATGGAATGAGGTTTGTGACATTGTACAGGAGGCAGGGATCAAGACCATCCCCATAGAAAAGAAATGCAAAAAAGCAAAATGGCTGTCTGGGGAGGCCTTACAAATAGCTGTGAAAAGACAAGAAGAGAAAATCAAAGGAGAAAAGGAAAGATATAAGCATTTGAATACAGAGTTCCAAAGAATAGCAAGAGATAAGAAAGCCTTCTTCAGGTGATCAATGCAAAGAATTAGAGGAAAAGAACAGAATGGGAAAGACTAGAGATCTCTTCAAGAAAATTAGAGATACCAAGGGAACATTTCATGCAAAGATGGGCTTGATAAAGGACAGAAATGGTCTGGACCT
>SJYQ01000184.1:624560-634743 GCA_006410935.1 Redunca redunca | reverse complement strand
ATGAAAGTGAAAGTGGAGAGTGAAAACGTTGGCTTAAAGCTCAACATTCAGGAAATGAAGATCATGGCATCTGGTCCCATCACTTCATGGGAAATAGATGGGGAAACACTGGAAACAGTGTCAGACTTTATTTTTTTGGGCTCCAAAATCACTGCAGATGGTGACTGCAGCCATGAAATTAAAAGACGCTTACTCCTTGGAAGAAAAGTTATGACCAACCTAGATAGCATATTCAAAAGCAGAGACATTACTTTGCCTACTAAGGTCCGTCTAGTCAAGGCTATGGTTTTTCCTGTGGTCATGTATGGATGTGAGAGTTGGACTGTGAAGAAGGCTGAGTGCCAAAGAATTGATGCTTTTGAACTGTGGTGTTGCAGAAGACTCTTGAGAGTCCCTTGGACTGCAAGAAGATCCAACCAGTCCATTCTGGAGGAGATCAGCCCTGGAATTTCTTTGGAATTAATGATGCTAAAGCTGAAACTCCAGTACTTTGGACACCTCATGCAAAGAGTTGACAGTTTGGAGAAGACTCTGATGCTGGGAGGGATTGGGGGCAGGAGGAGAAGGGGATGACAGAGGATGAGATGGCTGGATGGCATCACTGACTCAATGGATGTGAGTCTGAGTGAACTCTGGGAGATGATGATGGACAGGGAGGCCTGGCGTGCTGTGATTCATGGGGTCTGAATTGACTGAGTGACTGAACTGAACTGAACTGAACTGTGATCCATGTGATCATTTTGGTTAGTTTTCTGTGATTGTGGTTTTCATTCTGTCTTCCCTCTGATAGATAAGGATAAGAGGCTTATGGAAGTTTCCTGATGGGAGAGACTGACTGAGGGGGAAACTGGTTCTTTTCTTGTTTTGATGGGTGGGGCCATGCTCAGTAAATCTTTAATCAAATTTTCTGTTGATGGATGGGGCTGTGTTCCCTCCCTGTTTTTTGACCTGAGGCCAAACTTTGGTGGAGGTAATGAAGATAATGGACCTCCTTCAAAAGGTCCCATGCAGGCACTGCTGCACTCAGTTCCTCTGACCCTGCAGCAGGCCACTGCTGACCCATGCCTCTGCCAGAGACTCCTGACATGCACAGGCAAGTCTGGGTCAGTCTCTTGTGGGGTCACTGTTCCTTTCTCCTGAATCCTGGTATGCACAAGGTTTTGTTTGTGCCCTCTAAGAGTCTGTTTCCCCAGTTTTGTGTTAGTTCTGGTGGCTCTCTTGTGGGTTAATGGTGACCTCCTCCAAGAGGGCTTATGCCATACCCAGGTCTGCTGCACCCAGAGCCCCTGGCCCTGCAGTAGCCCATTGCTGACCCATCCCTCTGCAGGCAACACTCAGTCACAGTTCTGGAAATAGCACCTGGAAGTCTGATAAAAATAGACTTTCGTTTGCCAACAGCAGAGATATTGGTTCAGTGGTCTTGGGAAAGGCAGGGTCCATTTTAGAGTCACTGGTAGACTAAGAAGGCATAGTAACCATCCTTTAACCTGGGAGCTGACTTTCCAAGTTCATTTGTATCATGAAAAGTTATAGTTAATTAATTTGAAAAGTGAGGTTGCTGGATTGATCCACTTTAGTTATTCTGTTTTAAGTGTGGCTGTATTTCTTCAAGGAGATCCCACATCGTCTACATTTATTTTAGTGTAAAAGAAGTGTTATTCTTTATTTTCTCTTGTAATTTTTCTTGTTGCTGTGATCTTCGCTGATAAGTAGCTAAACATGCCTTTATAGCTGATTGTTTTGTGAAGTTATCTGCGTGCATACAGCTAAATTAGCCTTGTAAACAAAGTACCCAAATCAATAAGCCCAAAGACCATCTGCGCAGACTCTTTCTTCATTGTGGCCAGAGCACCCCCACCGTTGCATCTTTGTTCATTTCTTTGGCAGACGATGCCCTCTTCACCCTGTCAAATCCTATAGATGCTTAAAGGGTTACTGGAAATGTCACATCCTCCTAAAGCATTTCCTGATTTGCTTCTTCCACTTCCTTTTTCTTGCAGAGTTAAATGATTGCCATCATCTTTGATCCCACAAAACTAACAAGTACAGTTCTTTAATGGGACATATTTTTTCTTCCTTTTAAAAATATTCCATGTTTATTACTTTATTAAATTACTAAACAGAGAAGGAAATGGCACCCCACTCCAGTACTCTTTCCTGGAAAATCCCATGGATGAAGGAGTCTGGTAGACTGCAGTCCATGGGGTCTCGAAGAGTCAGACACGACTGAGCAACTTTACTTTCACTTTTCACTTTCATGCATTGGACAAAGATATGGCAACCCACTCCAGTGTTCTTGCCTGGAGAATCCCAGGGATGGGGGAGCTTGGTGGGCTGCCATCTATGGGGTTGCACAGAGTCAGACACGATTGAAGCAACTTAGGAGCAGCAGCAAATTACTAAGAATGCTTATTGTAATACTTAAGTACTACAGAGGTATACACAGTCAAGAATGAGGCCTCATATTAACAGATACACACTATCATATATAAAATAGAGAAATAATAGGGACCTACTGTACAATCAGGGAATTATGCTCAATAATTTAAAAATCTGACATTGTACATTATATATTTTATATATTATATAATATACATTATAGATATATAACTGAATATCTTTGCTATACATCAGACACTAACACAACATTGTAAATCAACTATTCTTCAATTAAAAAATATTGAAATATGAGCCAGTGATCCCACTCCAGGGCATATACCAGGTGAAAATCTTAATTCAAAAAGGTACATGTACCTCAGTGTTCATTGCAGCACTATTTACAATAGCCAGGACATGGAAGTAAACTAAATTTTCATATACAGATGACTGGATAAAGAAGATGTGGTAAACATATACAATGGAATATTACTCTGCCACAAAAAGAACAAAATAATGCCATTTGTAGCAACATGGATGGACCTAGAGATTGTTATCCTGAGTGAAGTAAATCAGACACAGAAAGAAAAATATATGATATCACTTATATGTGACACCTAAAAAGAGTACAAATGAACTTATTTTCAAGACAGAAGTAGAGTCACTGATATAGAAAGCAAACTTATGGTTACCAAGAGAAAAATGGTGGGACAAAAGATAAATTGGGATTGACAGGTACACACTACTATTTGTAATAAAATGGGGGCTTCCTCTGTGGCTCAGTTAGTAAAGAATCTGCCTGCAATGCAGGAGACTCATGAAACTCAGCTTCATTTCCTGGGTTGGGAAGATCCACTGGAAGAGGGCATAGCAACCCACTCCAGTGTTTTTACTTGGAGGACCTCATGAACAGAGGAGCCTGGTGGGCTATAATCTACAGGGTTGCAAGGAGTTGGACATGACTGAAGTGACTAAGCACACATATATAAAATAGATAACTAATGAGAACCTACTGTATATCACAGGGAATTCTGCTCAATATTCTGTAATGGCCTATATGGGAAAAGAATCTTAAAAAAAAGAATGGATATATGTATATGAATGGGCTGCCCTGGTAGCTCAGATGGTAAAGCATGTCCCTGAAGTGTGGGAGACCTGAGTTTGATCCACACTCCCTTCTCTAGGAGATCTCCCCCACCCAGGGATTGAACTCAGGTCTCCCACACTGCAGGGACATGCTTTACCATCTGAGCCACCAAGGCAATGGCACCCCACTCCAGTACTCTCGCCTGGAAAATCCCATGGACAGAGAAGCCTGGTAGGCTGTGGTCCATGGGGTTGCGAAGAATCGGACACGACTGAGCGACTTCCCTTTCACTTTTCATTTTCATGCATTGGAGAAGGAAATGGCAACCCACTCCAGTGTTCTTGCCTGGGGAATCCCAGGGACAGGGGAGCCTGGTGGGCTGCCGTCTATGGGGTCACACAGAGTCGGACACGACTGATGTGACTTAGCAGCAGCCAGTATTCTTGACTGGAGAATTTCATGGATGGAGGAGGCTGGGTGAGCTACCGCCTATGGGGTTGCAAAGAGCTGAACACAACTGAGTGACTCACACACACACATATTGTATAACTGATTCACTTTGCTGTATACCTGAAATGAATACAACATTGTAAATAAACTAAAATTGAATAAAAATGTTTCAAAAAAATATAAAAAAGAGCAAAGCCTCAGTCTTCTGCACCTGCCCCACTCCTTACTAGAGACCTTTGAAATATATTTGTAACATGCATCTCTCTGCATACTCAGCCCTTCCTCCAAAACACAGAGTTACTGCTCTTTTCCTGAAAGGTTAAATCTAAATGAAAGTTGCCTTCTGTATGCTGCTCTAGCACATTTCAGTGGAATTAGAAGAACGTTGGGTCTGTCCTTTAATTTGACTTTAAACAATGTGATGCCACCCTAGGGTGCATTCATGAGTGGGTTTCCTAGCCACTCCATCTCGTCCTGATCCCCTTGAAGGCACACAGCTTTCTTTCTAGGCTCTCCCGGTGCCCCCACCTGCATGTCCTCATAGATGGAGGTGACAGTGCCACCTGGACTAGCCCTCATCCTCTCACCTGCCTGCTCAGTCCTTTGCCTCACTATCTGCCTCACTCAGGGGTGAGCAAGCCTTTCTGCTGAAGGGGCAGAGAGCAAATATGTTAGGCTTTGAGGGTCATACAGACCCGGTGGAACTCTGCAATGGGAAAGCAGCCATATGCAGTATGTGGGATCTCAGTTCCCTGACCAGGGATCAAACCAATGCCCCTGTATTGGAAGTGCAGAGCCTTAACCATTGGACAGCCGAGGAAGTCCCTCTCTGTCTTTCTTGAATGCAGATGTGGAATTTGTAATTGACACTGTGTCTTTTTTCTGTTATTAATGTCTGAGTTTTAGTGATCCCCAAGGAAATATACATTGGTCATATACATAGCACCAGGGAGCAAAATGGTCAGAGACAAACTTCTTCCCAAGAGCTCAAACATGTCTTTGACTTTGGAACCTAAGTTCACATACTGAGCTCTTCAATTTACAAATTTTTCCCTTGTCAAAAAAGGAAAATGTCTAACAAACTTAAAGTATACTCAGTAGCCATATTAAAGTTCTCATAAATCATTTATAGGAAGCAAAGTAAGCATGTCTGTCTCTTTGTATCTTAGTTCCTTGGCAGAGAACTCTATTTCAGCTGGCCTCACGTCAGCATGGCTGTTTCCCCCAAACACTCAAGTGCCTCCTGCTCATGTGATCTTTTATTTTTTTGAAATGAATACCTGATTCTCTGTCCTCTATAGCTACATATGTGGTCTACGGGGATGTTTTCAAAATGTGCTCTGCCATCACTGGCGGCATGATGACCTGTAGCTTATAAGCCAGAGAATAAATGCATGCTGTATTTAGCTAGAAAGAGCCTTTCAAGGGTACATTTTCATAGAATCATGAGCCCGTTTTCAAAGATCAGTTTCAATTTCCCTGACACCATATCATATAGTCAATAGCAGGAGTTGGCAGACTCCAGCAATGCTTGCTTTTGTATGGCTCATGAGCTAAGAATGGTTTTTAACATTTTAAAATTATTTTAAAATGCAAAAGAAGAATAATATTTACTAATCTTGGAAAATTGTATAAAATTGACATTTCAGTGTATCAGATCACAACCATACCTATTTGTTCTGTATTATACACTGTTGCTTTTGCCTATATCAGCAGAGCCAAATCCTTGGGCAGATGGATGTCATTTGACCTGCAAAGTCCTTCACTGCAAATTTGTTGAACCATGGTTTACAGCGTGGGCTTTGGATCAGACTTTCTTGGTTTGAATTCTGACTCTGCCTTTTACAATGTGAAACATACAAGTTTTTTTTTTTCCTATAACATATTTTCTTGTCTATAAAATGCCATCTACTTCATTGTTTTCTTATGAGAATTAAATGGACTTCTCCAGATTCTCCACTCCCTCTACTTAATAAACAAACAAATAAATATTTGAATTTAAACCTCCACTTCCTCTAGATATCACTGTTCCAATTGGAAGGATTCTGCCCTTTCCCGATCAAGGCCCAAGTATTCAAATAAGAGACTGCAAGGTTGTGGAATTAACTGGTATTAATATTTGGATTCAGCAAATAGCAGTATCAATCTTTTGGGTTTGCTTTTCCACTGGTTCATCTGTAAGATGATAAGAAGCACTTAAAATATATTTAAATTTATTTATTTTTAATTGGAAGATAATTGCTTTACAATATTGTGTTTGTTTCTGACATATCAGCATGAATCAGCCATAGGTAAATGTATATACCACTCAGAAAAGCCATGGATTTTCTTCCATGTCTGGAGGTGGAAATTTCATGTTTGAACATGTGCTTTGTAGCTTTAATTCATCCTGTTTTCAGAATTAACTTTGTAGGCCTGTGGCCTTGGTGTTCCTCCCCTGGGACAGTACTTCCCAGTTCCTCAGGCGTCACCAGCGGTCTGGGTTACCCTAGGCACTGGTTTGGTCAGGTTCATGAGTGCTTGTCTGAGCTGATTCCCGGGCCTGCCCCCTCACAGATGGGAGTCTCACTTCCTTGTGCCCATCTCAGTGTGATGATCACACTTCTTTAGTGCTGCTCTGTGGTACTAAGTTATCAGTTGTGGTTGTTTGCTTGAACACAACAGAAATTCAGTCTGATTAAGAAAGAAGCACTTGGAAGAATCCTGGCTGGCAAATTAAACTGTGGAGGAAGTGAAGAGCTGCCCCACCAGGCCTCAAGAAGGAGCCCATGAAGTTGTGTGGACTATGTGGATTTGAGAGCACAGAACTCTTTTTAAGATGCTGCTGTTAGGTGACTCACCGCCATCACTGTCTCCTGTATGATTTGGCATAAGATTCAAGGATCTGGCAATGTGAATCTAATGAGTCACACACGTGGTCAGGAGGGAGGGACTTGTCATTGAATCCCTCCAGAGTCACAGTGACTGAGTAAGGATGTCTGACTTCTGCCTGTAATGTTTTTGGTGGTGATGGTGAATGGGGTGAGTGGGTGGAGGGAGATATTTCTTAAATTTTCTCTAAACCTTGGTTCCCAAAACTATAAAACCCTGATAATTATACTTCTTTTGTTCTGTTGTAAAGATTAATGAAATAATATGTAGAAAATTATCTATACCATGCTTGGCACACAGTGAGCACGCCATGACTGGTGATGATTATCCTAATTATTACTCTCTGCATCAATTCCTTTTATGCAACAATGTTTTCCCCATCAAAAGCTGTGCTCTCAAAAGCCATGACTCTAATCTAGAGTTCCATTCCTATTTCCAGTCATAAGCAACAGAAATTGCACTCAAGGGTAAAAGGATCAGATCCATGAAATAATTTATTACTCTTTAAAACAAAATGTTTGGGCCAGTGACAAGGCTGTCTATAGACCATGTCAGTAGCTGTTTTCTGACTTACTTCTGTTAGATTGAAATCTCTCTTAGGATGAAGGCTGGGTCTTAGTCAATTTTTTAAAGTTTAATTTAACTGATAATTACTAAGCATCTACCATAGGCAAAGCCCAGTGCGGGTGGAGAGAGAGCAGTATTAAAGGAATTCTGTAAGAGTGAAGATATTGCCCCTTTCTTACAAAATAATTTCAATGTGAGAGAAGGGAAGTTAACCTAAAGCAACTGGAAGGCAGCTAAAGGTGTTTACTGGATTGCAGAGACTGGTTAAACATTTCAGAAATGTCTGTGGTTCTCTCTGAATACAGTATTTTTGAAAAGATACTACTGTGCTCTGTCTGTTGACATAAGTATCTTTTAGTAATGTAACTAGCCAAATTGTGGGTGAACAAAGGATACCTGATTAGCTGTCTATCCATGGATTTTATAAGATAGAGATTTCATTTGTCGAAGGAGTCATTATTAAGACTTCATCTCAAATCAATAAATCACTTTATCAACTTTTCTCTTTTTTGGCAGCATGCAAGGAGATAGTGTGTGTGTGTGTGTGTGTGTGTGTGTGTGTGTGTGTGTTAGTAACTCAGTCGTGTCTGACTCTTTATCATCCCATGGGCTGTAATACACCAGGCTCCTCTGCCCATGGGATCAAACCTGTGCCCCTGGCACTGGAAGCACAGAGTCTTAATCACTGCACCTTCAGGGAGTTTCATGATCACTTTTAGGTCAGTTCAGTCGCTCAGTCATGTCCGACTCTTTGCGACCCCATGGACTGCAGCACAACAGGCTTCGCTGTCCATCACCAACTCCCAGAGCTTACTCAAACTTACCACCATCTCATCATTGATGCCCTCCAACCACCTCTTCCTCTGTCATCCCCTTCTCCTCCCACCTTCAATCTTTCCCAGCATCAGGGTCTTTTCCAGTGAGTCAGTTCTTTGCATCAGATGGCCAAAAATTGGAGTTTCAGCTTCAGCATCAGTGCTTCCAATGAATATTTAGGACTGAGTTCCTTCAGGATTGACTGATATGATGTCCTTGCAGTCCAACGGACTGTCAAGAGTCTTCTCCAATACCACAGTTCAAAAGCATCAATTCTTTGGCACTTAGATTTGTTTAAGTCCAATTCTCACACCCATAAATGACTACTGGAAAAACCAAGGCTTTGACAAGACCGAACTTTGTTGACAAAGTAATGTCTCTGCTTTTAAATATGCTGTCTAGGTTGGTCATAGCTTTTCTCCCAAGGAGCAAGTGTCCTTTAATTTCATGGCTGCAGTCACCAACTGCAGTGATTTTGGAGCCCCCCAAAATAAAGTCAGCCACTGTTTTCATTGTTTCCCCATCTATTTGCCATGAATTGATTGGACCAGATGCCATGATCTGAGTTTTCTGAATGCTGAGTTTTAAGCCAACTTTTTCACTGACCTCTTCCACTTTCATCAAGAGGCTCTTTAGTTTTTCATTGCTTTCTGCCATAAGGGTGGTGTCATCTGCATATCTGAGGCTATTGAGATTTCTCCCAGCAATCTTGATTCCAGCTTGTGCTTTATCCAGCCAGGCATTTTGCATGATGTACTCTGCATATAAGTTAAATAAGCAGGGTGACAATATACAGCCTTAACGTACTCCTATTTAACTGTTGCTTCCTGACCTGCATACAGGTTTCTCAAGAGGCAGGTCAGACAGACTGGTATTCCCATCTCTTCCAGAATTTTCCACAGTTTATTCTGATCCACACAGTCAAAGGCTATGGCATAGTCAATAAAACAGATGTAGATATTTTTCTGGAACTCTCTTGCTTTCTCAACAATCCAGCAGATGTTGGCAATTTGATCTCTAGTTCCTCTGCCTTTTCTAAGTCTAGCTTGAACATCTGGAAGCTCATAGTTCACGTACTGTTGAAGTCTGGCTTGGAGGATTTTGAGCATTACTTTGCTAGTGTGTGAGATGAGTGCAATTGTGTGGTAGTTTGAGCATTTTTGGCATTGCCTTTCTTTGGGATTGGAATGAAAACTGACCTTTGCCATCCTGTGGTCACTGCTGCATTTTCCAAATTTGCTGCCATATTGAATGCAGCACTATAACAGCACCATCTTTCAGGATTTGAAATAGCTCAACTGGAATTCCTTTACCTCCACTAGCTTTGTTTGTAGTGATGCTTCCTAAGGTCCACTTGTCTTCCCATTCCAGGATGTCTGACTCTAGGTGAGTGATCACACCATCGTGATTATCTGGGTCATGAAGATCTTTTTTGTATAGTTATCCTGTGTATTCTTGCCACCTTGTCTCAAAATCTTCAACTTCTGTTAGGTCCATACCATTTCTGTCCTTTATTGTGCCCATCTTTGCATGAAATGTTCTAATTTTCTTGAAGAGATCTCTAGTCTTTCTCATTCTAATGTTTTCCTCTATTTCTTTGCCTTGATCACTAAGGAAGTCATTCTTATCTCTCCTTACTATTCTTTCAGTTCAGTTCAGTTCATTTGCTCAGTCGTGTCCGACTCTTTGCGACCCCATGAATCGCAGCACGCCAGGCCTCCCTGTCAATCACCAACTCCGGAGTTCACTCAGACTGACCTCCATCGAGTCCGTGATGCCATCTAGCCATCTCATCCTCTGTCATCCCCTTCTCCTCCTGCCCCCAATCCCTCCCAGCATCAGAGTCTTTTCCAACGAGTCAACTCTTCGCATCAGGTGGCCAAAGTACTGGAGTTTCATCTTTAGCATCATTCCTTCCAAAGAAATCCCAGGACTGATCTCCTTCAGAATGGACTGGTTGGATCTCCTTGCAGTCCAAGGGACTCTCAAGACTCTTCTCCAACACCACAGTTCAAA
>SJYQ01000184.1:592019-618657 GCA_006410935.1 Redunca redunca | reverse complement strand
AACTGGAATTCCATCACCTCCACTAGCTTTGTTTATAGTGATGCTTCCTAAGGCCCTCTTGACTTCACTTTCTAGCATGCCCAGCTCTAGGTGAGTGACAACACCATTGTGATTATCTGGGTCTTGAAGATCTTTTTCGTATAGTTCTGTGTATTCTTGCCACCTCTTCTTAATATCTTCTGCTTCTGTCAGGTCCAGACCATTTCTGTCCTTTATTGAGCCCATCTTTGCATTAAATGTTCCCTTGGTATCTCTAATTTTCTTGAAGAGACCTCTAGTCTTTCCCATTCTGTTCTTTTCCTCTATTTCTTTGCATTGATCACTGAAGAAGGCTTTCTTATATCTTGTTGCTATTCTCTGGGACTCTGCATTCAGATGCTTATATCTTCCCTATACTTCTGGGTAAATATAAACACTGACTACATAAAACAGTTAAAAATCTAATTTATAGGCATATAAAATCAATATAAATTTAATATAAATAAAAGGCTATATATCTACATATGTATCTATAGATATAACGCTATACACCCTCTTCCAACAACACAAGAGAAGACTCTACACATGGACATCACCAGATGGTCAATACTGAAATCAGACTGATTACATTCTTGGCAGCCACAGATGGAGAAGCTCTATACAGTCAGCAAGAAACAAGACTGGGAGTGAACTGTGGCTCAGATCATCAATGCCTTATCGCAAAATTCAGACTTAAATTGAAGAAAGTAGGGAAAACCTCTTGATATTCAGGTATGACATAAATCAAATCCCTTACGATTTTACAGTGGAAGTGAGAAATAGATTTAACGGACTAGATCTCATAGACAGAGTGGGTGATGAACCATGGACAGAGGTTCATTACATAGTACAGGAGACAGGGATCAAGACCATCCCCAAGAAAAAGAAATGCAAAAAGCAAAATGGCTATCTGAGGAGGCCTTACAAATAGCTGCAAAAAAAAGAGAAGTGAAAAGCAAAGGAGAAAAGGAAAGATATACTCATTTTAATGCAGAGTTCCAAAGAATAGCAAGAAGAGACAAGAAAGCTTTCCTCAGTGAACAAGGCAAAGAAATAGAAAAAACAATAGAAAGGGAAAGACTAGAGATCTCTTCAAGAAAATTAGAGATACCAAGGGAACATTTCATGCAAAGATGGGCTCGATAAAGGACAGGAGTGGTATGGACCTAACAGAAGCAGAAGATATTAAGAAGAGGTGGCAAGAATACACAGAACTATACGAAAAAGATCTTCAAGACCCAGATAATCACAATGGTGTTGTCACTCACCTAGAGCTGGGCATGCTAGAAAGTGAAGTCAAGAGGGCCTTAGGAAGCATCACTATAAACAAAGCTAGTGGAGGTGATGGAATTCCAGTTGAGCTATATCAAATCCTGAAAGATGATACTGTGAAAATGCTGCACTCAATATGCCAGTTAATTTGGAAAACATCATTGACCACAGGACTGGAAAAGGTCAGTTTTCATTACAATCTCAAAGAAAGACATTGCCAAAGAATGCTCAAACTACCACACAATTGCACTCACATGCTAATAAAGTAATGCTCAAAATTCTCTAAGCCAGGCTTCAACAATACATGAACCATGAGCTTCCAGATGTTCAAACTGGATTTATAAAAGGCAGAAGAACCAGAGATCAAATTGCCAACATCCTCTGGATCATCAAAAAATCAAGAGAGTTTCATAAAAACATCTACTTCTGCTTTATTGACTATGCCAAAGCCTTTGACTGTGTGGATCACAAGAAACTGTGGA
The DNA here is from genome assembly GCA_006410935.1 of Redunca redunca. Lineage (NCBI taxonomy): Eukaryota > Metazoa > Chordata > Mammalia > Artiodactyla > Bovidae > Redunca > Redunca redunca. Next base: position 616,885 of record SJYQ01000184.1, on the reverse strand, counting down.
AAATTCTGAAAGAGATGGGAATACCAGACCACCTGACCTGCCTCTTGAGAAATCTGTAGGCAGGTCAGAAAACAATAGTTAGAACTGGACATGGAACAACAAACTGGTTCCAAACAGGAAAAGGAATATGTCAAAGCCTTACATTGTCATCCTGCTTGTTTAACTTATATGCAGAGTACATCATGAGAAACACTGGGCTGGAAGAAGCACAAGCTGGAATCAAGATTGCCGGGAGAAATAATAACTTCAGATATGCAGATGACACCACTCTTATGGCAGAAAGTGAAGAAGAACTAAAGAACCTCTTTATGAAAGTGAAAGAGGAGAGTGAAAAAGTTGGCCTAAAGCTCAGCATTCAGAAAAAAAGATCATGGCATCCGATCCCATCACTTCATGGGAAATAGATGGGGAAACAATGGAAACAGCGTCAGACTTTATTTTGGGGGCTCCAAAATCACTGCAGATGATGACTGCAGCTATGAAAATAAAAGGTGCTTACCACTCGGAAGGAAACTTATGATCAACTTAGACAGAATATTAAAAAGCAGAGACATTACTTTGTCAAAAGTTCCATCTAGTCAAGGCCATGGTTTTTCCAGTAGTCATGTATGGATGTGAGAGTTGGAATATAAAGAAAGCTGAGTGCTGAAGAATTGATGCTTTTGAACTGTGGTGTTGGAGAAGACTCTTGAGAGTCCCTTGGACTGCAAGGAGATCCAACCAGTCCATCCTAAAGGAGATCAGTCCTGAGTATTCATTGGAAGGAATGATGCTGAAGCTGAAACTCCAATACATTGACCATCTGATGCAAGGAGCTGACTCATTTGAAAAGACCCTGATGCTGGGAAAGATTGAAGGCAGGAGGAGAAGGGGATGACAGAGGATGCGATGGTTGGGTGGCATATCCGACTCAATGGAAATGAGTTTGGGTAAACTCTGGGAGCTGGTAATGGATAGGGAGGCCTGGCGTGCTGCAGTCCATGGGGTTGCAAAGAGTTGGACATGACTGAGCACCTGAACTTAGCTGAAAATCAGTATAGGAATAAAATCTTCAAATACATGCCTTGATCCAAAGGCATGATCAATATTTTAGTGTTCTAAGATTTGTGTTTTTCAACATGAATATAAAAATATTGATCAACCTTTCTTTTTTAAAGTTAAGTATGTTAACTATGCTAACTGATCATTTCTAGAATACAAATAACAAAATAAGTGAGGAAAAAATTTTTAGATCAAAAGAAGAAAAAAGTGAACTGAAGGGAGAAAAAACAACACTGTCATGTGAAAAGAGGGCAAGACAAGGTGCAAAAATTTAAAAGTTGGACAAGTAGAAAATACAAAACAAAGTGATAAAAATTAATCCAGATTTACCATTAATCCAAACAAATATTGGCAGAATAAAAGTCATAGTTAAAAGACAAATAGTGTCTGACTGGATGAGCAAACCAACAAATAAACATCGGTGCAGGAAACTTAGATATACACAGCCCACATAAAAAGATACAGTAAATTACAAGCAAGTAAATGAAAAAATTATACCAGACAAATAAGGACTTTAGACAACTAGAATAGCCAGATTAATACTCGAAAAAATGTATTGTAAGTAAGGCAAAAGGCAGTCTAGAAAATATCTGGAGAACGTCATANAAAATGTATTGTAAGTAAGGCAAAAGACAGTCTAGAAAATATCTGGAGAACGTCATATTGAAAGAGCTTAAAAATTTGACAAAATTATAGTAATAGACAAACCAACCATCATAGTGAGAGGTTTCCAGACTACACCCTCAGATGTTTATATACAAGGCAGATAAGCACTCAGTAAGTATGTAGATTAACCATATCTAATGAACATATATGGAAATCTTCCTCCAACCAACAGAAAGCATATAGATTTATGAAAACTAACCTTGTTCTTAGATATCAGGCAATTATCAACAAAAATTGAGAGTGAATGTCATTTACAGCCCATTATGTAAAGAATACAATTAAGTTAGAAATTGATAACAAAAGTATAATTTTGAAAAACAGTATTGATTAAGAATTTAGAAATATACTCCTAAATCTCCCAGGAATCCAATAAGAAACCAAAATAGAAGTTAGAAAATACGTAAAATGACATTTAATGACATTGCTTTTTATGAAAATTTGTAGACAGTTGATGTTCAACTCCAGTTGGTGATGCCATATGGAAAAGGGGATGCCAGAACATCTGTATTTCAAAGGATTGGGGGAACTGGAGAGTTTTAACGGGAAATTTTCTGATCTTTACAATGTTGTGTACGCTTTTCTGAACAACACACTAAGACATTAGCAGGCCTGCAGGTCACCTGTAGGTCACCTGTTTGCAGTTTCCAATGTGGGAAGTGGGAAATCATTGAAAGTTTATTGAACTGGAGAATAATACGATAACACTGAGCTGACTCAAACCTCTCAAGGGCTAGTGAGATTGCATATATATTTATAAATATATAGTTATTTAATCTAAACTATATATGCATTAAACATTATATCAGTTCAGTTCAGTCGCTCAGTTGTGTCTGAATCTTTGCAACCCCATGAATTGCAGCACACCAGGCCTCCCTGTCCACCACCAGCTCCCGGAGTTCACTCAGACTCACATCCAACGAGTCAGTGATGCCATCCAGCCATCTCATCCTCTGTCGTCCCCTTCTCCTCCTGCCCCCAATCCCTCCCAGCATCAGAGTCTTTTCCAATGAGTCAGCTCTTCACTTCAGGTGGCCAAAGTACTGAAGTTTCAGCTTTAGCATCATTCCTTCCAAAGAAATCCCAGGGCTGATCTCCTCCAGAATGGACTGGTTGGATCTCCTTGCAGGCCAAGGGACTCTCAAGAGTCTTCTCCAACACCACAGTTCAAAAGCATCAATTCTTCAGCGCTCAGCTTTCTTCACAGTCCAACTCTCACATCCATACATGACCAATGGAAAAAACATAGCCTTGACTAGACCGACCTTTGTTGGCAAAGTAATATCTCTGCTTTTCAATATGCTATCTAGGTTGGTCATAACTTTTCTTCCAAGGAGTAAGCATCTTTTAATTTCATGGCTGCAGTCACCATCTGCAGTGATTTTAGAGCCCCCCAAAATAAAGTCTGATACTCCAAAATCAGATTGATTATATTCTTTGCAGCCAAAGACGGAGAAGCTGTATACAGTCAGAAAAAACAAGACCAGGAACTGACTGTGGCTCAGATTATGAACTCCTTATTGCCAAATTCAGACTTAAACTGAAGAAAGTAGGGAAATCCACTAGACCATTCAGGTATGACCTAAATCAAATCCCTTATGATTATACAGTGGAAGTGAGAAATAGATTTAAGGGACTAGATCTGACAGAGTGCCTGATGAACTATGGATGGAGGTTCATGACATTGTACAGGAGACAGGGATCAAGACCATCCCCATGGAAAAGAAATGCAAAAAAGCAAAATGGCTGTCTCAGGAAGGCTTACAAATAGCTGTGAAAGAATAGAAGTGAAAAGCAAAGGAGAAAAGGAAAGATATAAGCATCTGAATGCAGACCTCCAAAGAAGACCAAGAAGAGATAAGAAGCCTTTCTCAGTGATCAATGCAAAGAAACAGAGGAAAACAACAGAATTGGAGACTAGAGACCTCTTCAAGAAAATTAGAGATACCAAGGGAACATTTCATGCAAAGATGGGCTTGATAATGGACAGAAATTGTATGGATCTAAGAGAAGCAGAAGATATTAAGAAGAGGTGGCAAGAATACACAGAAGAACTGTACGAAAAAGATCTTCAAGACCCAGATAATCACGATGGTGTGATCACTCACCTAGAGCCAGACATCCTGGAATGGGAAATCAAGTGGGCCTTAGGAAGCATCACTATGAACAAAGCTAGTGGAGGTGATGGCATTCCAGCTGAGCTATTTCAAATCCTGAAAGATGATGCTGTGAAAGTGCTGCATTCAATATGCCAGCACATTTGGAAAACTCAGCAGTGGCCACAGGACTGGAAAAGGTCAGTTTTCATTCCAATCCCAAAGAAAGGCAATGCCAAAGAATGCTCAAACTACCTCACAATTGCACTCATCTCACATGCTAGTAACGTAATGCTCAAAATTCTCCAATCCAGGCTTCAGCAATACATGAATTGTGAACTTCCAGATGTTCAAGCTAGTTTTAGAAAAGGCAGAGGAACCAGAGATCAAATTGCCAACATCTGCTGGATCACTGTAAAAGCTAGAGAGTTCAGAAAAACATCTACTTCTGCTTTATTGACTATGCCAAAGCCTTTGACTGTGTGGATCACAATAAACTGTGGAAAATTCTGAGAGATTTGGGAATACCAGACCACCTGACCTGCCTCTTGAGAAACTTGTGGGTAGGTCAGGAAGCAACAGTTAAAACTGGACATGGAACAACAGACTGGTTCCAAACAGGAAAAGGAGTATGTCAGGGCTGTATATTGTCACCCTGCTTATTTAACTTATATGCAGGGTACATTTTGAGAAACCCTGGACTGGAAGAAGCACAAGCTGGAATCAAGATTGCCGGGAGAAATATCAATAACCTCAGATATGAGATGACACCACCCTTGTGGCAGAAAGTGAAGAGGAACTACAAAGCCTCTTGATGAAAGTGAAAGTGGAGACTGGAAAAGTTGGCTTAAAGCTTAACATTCAGAAAACAAAGATCATGGCATCCGATCCCATCACTTCATGGGAAATAGATGGGGAAACAGTGGAAACATTATATAAATATCAATATTAAATGTTACAGTTAATATTATATAAAATATATTTTAAAAATATATTTATTTTCTGTGCTTAGTTACTCAGATGTGTCTGATTCTTTGCGACTTCATAGACTGTAGCTCACCAGGCTCCTCTCTCCATGGGGATTCTCCAGGTAAGAATACTGGATTGGATTGCCATGCCTCCTCCAAGGGATCCTCCCAATCCAGGGATCGAACCCAGGTCTCCTGCATTGCAGGTACATTCTTTCCCATCTGAGCTACCAGGGAAGCCCAAGAATACTGGAGCGGGTAGCCTCTCCCTTCTCCAGTGGATTTTCCTGACCCAGGAATTGAACAGGTGCTTTGCAGGCGGATTCTTTATCAGCTGAACTACCAGGGAAACCTGTATAATTTTGACTCAATTTTTCACTGCTACAGTTGAGGTATGGAATTTATTAGTTGATTTTGGTACTCAATCCACTTTCCTTGGGATGCACAGATTCCTTGCAAGTTTTTGTAGCCCAAGAAAAGGAAGAAAGCCCTTGTTCCTAAGTCTCTAGGGATTGCTGTGGCCATTGATCTTTTGCTTTGATTTATCATATTTCGACACGTGGTAAGTACCTAATAAATATTGCTTGTTGTGGTGGTTGTTATTTCTGAGCCCCAGTAGCAACAAGATTGAATAATACCAACATTGCAGGGATGATTGAGGAAGGCTAGAATCCTTTTCGAATCTTGAATGAAATTAATCTAAAAAAATGGCCAAGGGACTAGGGAGGCTGCCTCAATGTAGGAGACCTAGATCAATAGTAGGGGAAGCAAAGAAGGGAAAAGGAGCAGAGTATGGGGAAGGCATACTAAGATGGGGTGTTAGTCTTCCCAAGCCTTCCTGTCTTTGAGATTTCAGTTTATAATGTCATCTCAGAAAGGACTTTCTGATCACCCAGTTATTTCTATCATGTAGCCTTATTCTAATGATTTATAAACTTTGTGATGACTGACATTTTCTTGCTAATTGATTTGTTTCCTGTTCTCTTTGCTTTTATTATGTCCTTTAGGAAAAGGAGAGCCCATCAGTACCTATGTTCTGGCAAGACAGGAAATGCTGTGCGATACTGTGCTTTGTCGTGTCTGACTCTTTGCGACCCCATGGACTGTAGCCTGCCAGGCTCCTCGGCCCATGGGGATTCTCCAGGCAAGAATACTGGAGCGGGTTGCCATGCCCTTCTCCAGGGGATCTTCCTGACCCAAGGATGGAATCCAGGTCTCTCGCGTTGCAGATGGATTCCTTACCATCTGAGCCACCAGGGAAGCCCAGGAAATGCTGGTAGGGGTGGGTTAGCAATTGCATTTACAATCCTCATCTCTTTAAAATCATCTAAGCCTTGAAGCCCTGGCCCATAGTCCAAAATTTCTTTTGAAAAAGATTAAGATGGAGGGATTTTTCTAAAGTTCCCTATTTGGCTGAGGCTATTGTTTCCCTGGAGAACAGTGCTCATTTGAGAATGCAGAGTGACTTTTAGATAAAGTGAGGCAGTGCCAGGTGCAAACCAAACTCAATATAACTGGGACATGTGAAAATCCCTAAACCCTCTTTCCTTGGGACTCAAACCAGAAAAGAATTTGTGACAGCCTCCTATCTCTCATTTGGTTTTATAGCTCAAACAAAACTTTAACCCTTGTCAAAAAGTTTAAACTCAGAAACTTGGTGTTAAAATAGTTTGAATGGGAAAATAAGTTAAAAGTCTTCATTTCATGATGGAACTATTAATGTTATGAATAGTGCATTCTGTTCATATAAACTTTGATTTCATGTACCTTTAACATTCTGAAGCACTTTTTCCTTTTTGTTTCATTTTATTTCTACAATATTCTTATATGTAACTTATCTGCTCCATTTTAGAGGATATGAAAGCTATGACCCAAAATGTTTACATACTTAGTCCAGTCTGTAACATTTAGCTACTCGTCAGAAGACCTGAATTTTAATCTTGGCTTGGCTGCTATGTAATGTACTATGCTCCTGTCTCCATCTGTGCTATTGGGGTATTGGTCTCCAATTTCTTAGGAAAAGTCCCAGAGCAATTCAAATATGCATCCAGGGAAAGAGAGAAAATACTCTTGGATTATTCCAAATAGGCTACGTGTTATACTTTTCAATGTGTGTACTGATTATCACTGATACCACAAGTAATAATTAACAAATTATATTTTGAAGATGGCATTATAAATCACAGTTATAAGGAAGTAATGATAACTTTTAATTGTATAGTACTTTCATCTTTGCAAAAAGCTTTAAAATCTATTGTTTCATTTTTATCCTTACAAGTGATGTCTTAAATTCTGATAATATTTTTAACAGGTTCTAGAGTCATGTGATTCTTAATAGTTCAGTTCAGTTCAGTTCAGTTGCTCAGTCGTGTCCGATTCTTTGTGACCCCATGAACCACAGCACGCCAGGCCTCCCTGTCCATCACCAACTTCCGGAGTTTATTGCAAATTATAGTAGAAAGCTCATGCTGTTTCCTAGGGTAAAAAGGAAGTAGAATTGCCCTGAAAAATATCTGGCACCAAATTAAAAGTAAAGAAAGAAAAAACCTACATGTTTAAACACTCAACTATCTAATTCCCTTGGGATTTCAGATTCTGTTCATAATAGTGAATGTTTTGGCATCAACTAAAACTGCAAGCTGTATTCATTATAGTATAGAGTGAAATGTCAGTGAGCATTCTTGCTTTCACTTGTTGCTGGGATTAAGACCACACTAGTAATTAGCTAGAACTCATTTGCTTCAGCAATTACCACAATTATTCATAATCTCATGGGTAATGAAGCACACAGCAGAGTCAGACATGCTGACTTTTGGGTACTGACCTCTTGGGTGAAAGGTCATCCAAGCCATGAGGGTAAGGGCTTTTAGCAAAGTCAGTGGGTCTGGTGGACAACATGTGAAAATAATTTACCAGAGACACTGTAAAGACATTGCACATGTAGGGAAAGCTTCATGATTTCTTTTTTTTTTAATTTATTTTTAATCTAAGGATAATCGCCTTACAGAATGTTACTGTTTTCTATCAAACTTCAACATGAATCAGACATAGATATACATATATCCCCTCTCTTTTGAAACTCCCTCCTGTCTCCCTCCCCATCCCACCACTCTAGGTTGATACAGAGGCCCTGTTTGAGTTTCCTGAGCCATACAGCAAATTCCTGTTGGCTATCTATTTTACATGTGGTAATGTAAATTTCCATGTTACTCTTTCCATATATCTCACCCTCCTCATCCCTCTCCCCATGTCCATAGTCTATTCTTTAGTCTGTTTCTCCATTGGTGCCCTGTAAATAAGTTCTTCAGTACCATTTTTCTAGATTCCATATATATGGAATATATATATGTATGTATGTATATAAATTCAGTATTTATCTTTCTCTTTCTGACTCACTTCACTCTGTATAATAGGTTCTAGGTTCCTTCACCTCATTAGAACTGACTCAAATGGATTCCTTTTTAAGGCTGAGTAATATTCCATTATGTATATGTACCACAACTTCTTTATCTATTCATCTTCCAGGCCTCTCTGTCCATGGAATTTTCTAGGCAAGAAGAGTAGAGTGAGTTGCTATTTCCTTACTAGATGTGAGGAACATCTAGATGTCATGGAAATCTAGGTTGCCTCCATGTTCTAGCTATTGTAAATAGTGCTGCAATGAACAATGGGATACATGTGTCTCTTTCAATTTTGGTTTCCTCAGGGTATATGCCTAGGAGTGGGATTGCTGGGTCATATGGTGGTTTTATTCCTAGTTTTTTAAGGAATCTCCATACCATCTTCCATAGTGGCTGTATCAATGTACATTCCCACCAGCCATGCAAGAGCGTTCCCTTTTCTCCACACCCTCTCCAGCATTTATTGTTTGTAGACTGTTTGATGAAGGCCATTCTGACTGGTGTGAGGTGATATCTCACTTTGGTTTTGATTTGCATTTCTCTAATAATGAGCGATGTTGAGCATCTTTTCATGTGTTTGTTAGCCATCTGTGTGTCTTCTTTGGAGAAGTGTCTGTTTAGGTCTTTTCCCCACTTTTTGATTGGGTTGTTTGTTTTTCTGGCATTGAATTGTATGAACTGCTTGTATATTTTGGAAATTAATTCTTTGTCAGTTGTTTCATTTGCTATTATGTTTTCCCATTCTGAGGGTTGTCTTTTTACCTTGCTTATAGTTTCCTTTGCTGTGCAAAAGCTTTTAAGTTTAATCAGGTCCCACTTGTTCACTTTTGCTTTTATTTCTGTTACTCTAGGAGGTGGGTCACAGAGGATCTTGCTTTGATTTATGTCATTGAATGTTCTGCCTTGTTTTCGTCTAAGAGTTTTATAGTTTCTGATCTTACATTTATGTCTTTAATCCATTTTGAGTTTATCTTTGTTTGTGGTGTTAGGAGGTGTTCTGATTTCATTCCTTTACATGTAGCTGTCCAGTTTTCCCAGCACCATTGCTTTCTTATTGCAGAAATAATTCTTGGCTTGTTATCTGAAAAGAATGTGCTGGAAAACAAAATGGCAGGCTTTCCTGGGAGTGTTCAGTGCAGAATCAGTCTAGAACAGAAAACAAGTGTCTGTTTTGGGTGAAAACTGCAAGGGAGAGGGGCGTATGATTGAGGCAGGAAACCCTTGGGATGAAATCTTGTGGAGTCTCAGCCTACAGCCCTTTCAGAAACACACATACCTTCAAGTATTACATTACCTTATTCTATGCAGAACCCTAAAGGTGGCTTCCAAGCAAAGCTCTCTGTTGCAGGTGGTGGGTGGGAACAATGGGTTGCCATTAGTTGTATCATATGAGGACTTATTCATTTCAAGGTGTTAGTCTTTTTTCTTTCTTTCTATTTTTTAAAATAAAAGAATAAATTACTCCTGAACTGTTTTTCATACCTTAGATTTATATTCTGTCATAGTGGTTCAGGGCAGAGTTTTTGGAGCAGTGTAAAACGGTATTCCTGGCTTGACTATATACGAGCTGGGCAGATTACTTAGTGTTTCTGAGTCCTAGTTTCCTGCTCTGTAAATGGGTAACATATTAAGTACCACTTTATTGGGTGGTTGTGAGGATTAAAGAGATAATGTTAAAGCTCTTACCATAGCATTTGGTATTAAGTCTACCACATGTCCTTGTTATTATTATTAAAGCTATTATATTATAAAATGAACAATAAATGCTAGAGAGAGTATAGAGAAAAGAAAACAGTTTTACGCTGCTGATGGGTATGTAAATTGATGGAGAACAGTATGAAAGTTCCTTAAAAAACTAAAAATAGAACTACAATATGACCCAGCAATTCTACTCCTTGGCATATACCCAGAGAAAACCATACTTCAAGAAGATACATTCAGCACTATTTACCATAGTCAGGACATGGAAGCAACCTAAATATCCTTCAACAGAAGAATGGATAAAGAAAATGCAGTGCATATATATATAATGGAATATTCAGTTCAGCTCAATTCAGTTCAGTTCAGTTCAGTTCAGTCGCTCAGTCGTGTCCGACTCTTTGCGACCCCATGAATCGCAGCACATCAGGCCTCCCTTTCCATCACCAACTCCCGGGGTTCACTCAAACTCACGTCCATCAAGTCAGTGATGCCATCCAGCCATCTCATCCTCTCCTCCTGCCCCCAGTCCCTCGCAGCATCACAGTCTTCTCCAATGAGTCAACTCTTTGCATCAGGTGGCCAAAGTACTGGAGTTTCAGCTTTAGCATCATTCCTTCCAAAGAACACCCAGGGCTGATCTCCTTCAGAATGGACTGGTTGGATCTCCTTGCAGTCCAAGGGAATCTCAAGAGTCTTCTCCAACACCACAGTTCAAAAGCATTAATTCTTTGGCGCTCAGCCTTCTTCACAGTCCAACTCTAACTTCCATACATGACTACTGGAAAAACCATAGCCTTGACTAGACAGACGGACCTTAGTCAGCAAAGTAATATCTCTGTTTTTCAACATGCTATCTAGGTTGGTCATAACTTTTCTTCCAAGGAGTAAGCGTCTTTTAATTTCATGGCTGCAGTCACCATCTGCAGTAATTTTGGAGCCCGAAAAAATAAAGTCTGCCACTGTTTCCACTGTTTCCCCATTACTCAACCATAAAAAGGAATAATACTGTGCCATTTGCAGAAATGTAGATGGACCTAGAGACTGTCATACAGTGTGAAATAAGTCAGCAAAACAAATATTATATAATACCACTTATATGTGGAGTCTGGAAAAATTATACAGATGAGTTTATTTGCAAAGCTGAAATAGAGATAGACTCAGAGAACAGCCATATGGATACCAGGGGTAAAAAGAGGTGGGATGAGATAGGAGATTGGAATGAGCATATATACACTATTATGTATAAAATAGATAACTAATCAGAACATACTGTGTGGCACAGGGAACTACACTCCAATAAAAATTAATTTAAAAAAGAAAAAATGATGCTTACTGTCCTATCTGTTTCACACAATCACTCTGTGATTGTATCATCTCCATTTGACAGGTGAGGAAACTAAACCCCAGAAATGTTATATGCTGTGATGAAGTTAACACAATTAGTGGGTTGAGCCAAAACTCAGAGCTTTGTTTGATCAAGTCTTCCACTCAAAAGGCTCATTGATTTAGGATAATGGCATTAAATATGTGTTATTTTAACCAGAGCTCTATGCTTTCTCCATATGTAACTGTCAAGGATGTAGTTTTCTACCTTTGGCTCCTTTGGTTCTGCCTGCAACCCCTTATTAGCTAATCTTTTTAATTAGTGAAGTGGCATGGTAGGCAGAATAATGGCCCCACAAAGATAACCATGCCCTAATCCCTGGAACCTGTGAATATTTCAGATAACACGGCAAAAAGGAATTAAAGTTGTAGGTAGAATTAAAGTTGATATTCAGCTGACCTTAAAATAGGGAGATGATTCTAGATTACTTGGGGAACCATGATGTAATATCAAGGATCCTCAAATGTAAAAGAGGAAAGCAAGAGAAGAGTCAGAGATGAAGATGTAACAATGGAGAGGTCAGAGTGATGTGATGTGTGAACAAGTCACACTTTTGCTGACTTTTAAGGAAGAGGAAGTGTCAATGAACCAAGGAATATGGGCAGTCTCTAGAAACTAGAAAAGTAAAGAAATTGATTCTATCTTAGAGTTTCCAGAAGTGAAGACAGCTCTGAGTTTTGCCCAGTGAAATCATGTTGGATTTCTAACCCGTGAAACTGTAAGATAAACAAATTTTGTTGTTTTAACCCAAATCTCTATGGTTATTTGTTATAGCAGCAATAGAAAACTAATAACAAGCAATGTCAAGTTTTCCTTGCATGTATCAGAATTTAAGATAAAATGGTAGTTAGAATACATAACAACGGGCTTCCCACGACAGAGGATGAGCTAGCTGGATGGCATCACCGACTTGATGGACAACAGTTTGGGTGAACTCCGGATGCTGGTGATGGACAGGGAGGCCTGGCGTGCTGCAATTCATGGGGTCACAAAGAGTCGGGCACGACTGAGCAACTGAACTGAACTGAACAGGTAGTGAAGTGGTAAAAAATCTGCCTGCCAATGCAGGAGATGCATTCGATCCCTGGGTTGGGAAGATTCCCTTGGAGTAGGAATTGGCAACTCTACTCTTCTCGCCTAGAAAATTCCATGGACAGAGAGGCCTGGCAGGCTACAGTCCATGGGGTCTCAAAGAGTTGGACATGACTGAGAATGCAGCACACACACATTCATAGCAAGGGAAGATGGTGAAAAAATATTATAAGCTGTGTTTTAAGTTATGTTGAATTTCAAGTATAACTTGCCCCACTCCCAACCTTTGATAAAGTTTCTTATGAACAATAAAATGTTAACTGAACATTTTATTAAGAGCACTTAGATACTAGAGTTTCAGTAATATTAAATGTGTCTCCTGCGTTCCCTGCATTGCAGGCAGATTCTTTACTGCTGAACCATCAAGAAAGCAATATTTAAAGAGGTTCTTTTATTCATATATTTTTAGGGGGGTAAATTGATTATACAAAGTTATGATTTCTTGAGAGCTTTCTAGGTGCTGGGAACTCAGCTGAATATTAAAGTCTTATAAATTCTTATAATGAACATGTGAGGTAGCCACCATTATTCCTATTTAGTGGATGAGAAAAATAAGGTTCAGCATCCAAATTTCCATAGCTAAGGTATGGCAGAGCTGGGAACTGGATTGTTTGATTCTAGAGCCTGATCTCTAAGGCTCTAAATTATACTGACATCCACAAAAGATGACCTGCTCCATGCAGAATGGGCTTCACTACAGTGGAGTTAGAGCACAGAAGGAAGAACTTGGGGTTTAGAGTCAGTCACACTCAGTTTTAGATTCTATCTTTCATTAGCTTGACATGGAACTTTACATGCCTGAGCTAGGGTTTCTTCATCTTTAAAGTTCAAATGACATCTCCCTCCTACCCTACCCTGGCTCCGATAATTGTGTTACTTGAAGATGGTCTGTAAAGTGCCAACTTGGTTGAAGGTGACAGTTCTTAATATTGCCTTGAGCTCAAGTGATTATTAAATCTGTATGATTACTTAACAATCTATATAATTGTAACAATCTACCAATATCTCTGATGAATATAGGTGGAAAAATTCTCACCAAAATACTAGCAAACTGAATTCAATAATTCAGTTTGGCCAACTGATGTGAAGAACTGACTCATTTGAAAAGACCCTGATGCTGGGAAAGCTTGGAGGCAGGAGGAGAAGGAGATAACAGAGGATGAGATGGTTGGATGGCATCACTGACTCAATGGACATGAGTTTGAGTAAGCTCCAGGAGTTGGTGATGGACAGGGAAGCCTGGCATGCTGCTGACTTAACTGAACTGATTCCAGGGATATAAGAATGGTTCAGTATCTGCAAATTAATCAATGTTACACACCACATTAGCAAAAGGAAGGATAAACACCACTGGATAATCTCAATAAAGAAAAATACTTGACCAAATTGAACGTCAATTCATGACAAAACTGGTATAGAGGGAACTTATCTCAACATAACAAAGTTCACTGATAACAAACTCACAGCAAACATCAAATTCAGTGGTGAAAAACTTTTCATCTACAATCAGAAATGAGACAATGGTGCCTATTTTCACCAATTCTATTTAACAGTAATGAAATACTAGCCATAGCATTCAGACAAGAAAAATAAATAAAGAGAATAACCATTATTCTTTGCAGATGATATGATGCTATATATCAGTTCAGGTCAGTTCATTTCAGTTCAGTTGCTCCATTGTGTCTGGCTCTGGTGGACTGCAGCACACCAGGCATCCTGGTCCATCACCAACTCCCAGAGTTTACCCAAACTCATGTCCAGTGAGTCAGTGATGGCATCCAATTATCTCATCCTCTGTCCTCCCCTTCTCTTCCTGCCCTCAATCTTTCCCAGCACCAGGGTCTTTTCCAATGAGTCAACTCATCACATCAGGTGGCCAAAGTATTGGAGTTTCAGCTTCAACATCAGTCCTTCCAATGAACACCCAGGACTGATCTCCTTTAGGATGGACTGGTTGGATCTCCTTGCAGTCCAAGGGACTCTCAAGAGTCTTCTCCAACACCACACTTCAAAAGCATCAATTCTTCAGTGCTCAGCTTTCTTTATAGTCCAACTCTCACATCCATACATGACTACTGAAAAAACATAGCCTTGACTAGATGGACCTTTGTTGACAAAGTAATGTCTCTGCTTTTTAATATGCTGTCTAGGTTAGTCATAACTTTCCTTCTAAGGAGTAAGCATCTTTTGATTTCATGGCTGCAATCACCATCTGCAGTGATTTTAGAGCCCCCCAAAATAAAGTCTCTCACTGTCTCCATTGTTTCCCCATCTATTTGCCATGAAGTGATGGGACCGGATATCATGATCTTAGTCTTCTGAATGTTGAGCTTTAAGCCAACTTTTTCACTCTCCTCTTTCACTTTCATCAAAAAGCTCTTTAGTTCTTTACTTTCTGCCATAAGGGTGGTGCCATCTGCATATCTTAGGTTATTGATATTTCTCCTGGCAGTCTTGACTCCAGCTGGTACTTCTTCCAGCCCCGTGTTTCTCATGATGTACTCTGCATATAAATTAAATAAGCGGGGTGACAATATACAGCTTTGACATACTCCTTTTCCTGTTTGGAACCAGTCTGTTGTTCCATATCCAGTTCTAACTGTTGTTTTCTGACCTGCCTACAGATTTCTCAAGAGGCAGGTCAGGTGGTCTGGTATTCCCATCTCTTTCAGAATATTCCAGTTTATTGTGATCCACACAGTCAAAAGCTTTGGCAGAGTCAATAAAGCATAAATAGATGTTTTTCTGGAACTCTCTTGCTTTTTCGATGATCCAGCGGATGTTGGAAATTTGATCTCTGGTTCCTCTGCCCTTTCAAAAACCAGCTTGAACATCTGGAAGTTCACGGCTCACATATTGCTGAAGCCTGGCTTGGAAAATTTTGAGCATTACTGTACTAGCGTGTGAGATGAGTGCAATTGTGTGGTAGTTTAAGCATTCTCTGGCAATGCCTTTCTTTGGGATTGGAATAAAAACTGGCCTTTTCCAGTCCTGTGGCCACTGCTGAGTTTTCTAAATTTGCTGACATATTGAGTGCAGCACTTTCACAACATTGTCTTTTAGGATTTTATGCTATATGTAGAAAATACTAAAGTATTCATTAAAAGATTATTAAAACTAATGAATTCAGTGAAGTTGCAGGATAGCAAGAAGAAGATTAATAAATCTGTTGCTTCTAAACACTACTAAAAAACTATCAAAAAAAGAAAGCAAGAAGGTTATCCCATTTAAAAGCACATCAAAGTGAATAAAATACCTAGAAATAAACTAAACCAAGGAAGGGAAAAACAAAACTGTTAAACAATGATGAAGCAAACTGAAGATGATACAATGAAATGGAAAGATACCTTGTGTTCATGGATAGCAAGAATTAATATTGTTAAAATGACTATACACCCAAAGGAATTTCTAGATTTAATGCAATTTCTATGAAAATATCCATAGCTTTTTTTTTCATAAACTTAGAACAAATTATCCTAAAATTCATATGGAATCACAAAAGATGCCAATTTGCCAAAGCAATCTTGAGGGGAAAAAAAGCTGGAAATATCCTCTCTGAACTTGAGCTATACAACAAAGCTATAGTAATCAAAACAGCTTGATACTGGCACAAAAACACAGATAAATCAGTGTAACAGAATGGATAACTCAGAAATAAACCCATGCTGCTGCTACTGCTATGTCACTTCAGTTGTGTCCGACTCTGTGCGACCCCATAGATGACAGCCCACCAGGCTCCCCCATCCCTGTGATTCTCCAGGGAAGAACGCTGGAGTAGGTTGCCATTTTCTTCTCCAATGCATGAAAGTGAAAAGTGAAAGCCATGCACAAATGATCAATTAATCTATTCAGTAATAAAAAAGAATGAAATTCTGCCACTTGAAACAACATGGATGGACCTAGAGGGTATTTTACTTAGTGAAATAAGTCAGACAGAAAAAGACAAATACTGCCTTTATATGTGGAATCTAAAGAAATTAAATGGATGAATATAACACAAGATAAACTCACAGATATAGAAAGGAAACTAGTGATTCCCAGTGGGGAGAGAGAAAAGAAGAGGGGCAAGAAAGGTGTAGGAGATTGATATACAAATTAGTATGTATAAAATAAATGAACAACAAGGATATATTGTACATCAGAGAGAAATATATTCATTATTTTGTGATAACTTTCTATGGAGTATGATCTATAAAAATATTGAGTCACTATGTTGTACACATAAANTAACTTTCTATGGAGTATGATCTATAAAAATATTGAGTCACTATGTTGTACACCTAAAACAAATAGAATATCATAAATCAACTATGCTTCAATAAAACAAATAGATAATCAAAAACCCAACAAAATGCTTTTCTCCCCTATAGGATATTTTTGGTAAATCTTTTATGTTAGAACACTCCTGGACTTATAGGAAAGTTGAAAATATTGTTCAGAGGGTTCACATATAAACTTTATTTGGTTTCCTTAAATTTAACAGCTTTTATAACCAGAGGGCTATGGTTTTTCCAGTGGTCATGTATGGATGTGAAGGTTGGACTGTGAAGAAGTCTGAGCGCTGAAGAACTGATGCTTTTGAACTGTGGTGTTGGAGAAGACGCTTGAGAGTCCCTTGGACTGCAAGGAGATCCAACCAATCCATTCTAAAGGAGATCAGTCCTGAGTGTTCTTTGGAAGGACTAATGCTAAAGCTGAAACTCCAGTACTTTGGCCACCTCATGCAAAGAGCTGACTCATTGGAAAAGACTGTGATGCTGGGAGGGAGTGGGGGCAGGAGGAGAAGGGGACGACAGAGGATACTCGATGGACAGGAGTTTGAGTGAACTCCGGGAGTTGGTGATGGACAGGGAGGCCTGGCATGCTGCAATTCATGGGATCGCAAAGAGTCGAACACAAATGATCAACTGAACTGAACTGAACTGTTATCAAAATAGGAGATGACCATTTGTACAATACTACTAAGTAAACTACAGACTTTATTCAAATGTAAGCACGTTTTCTTCTATGCTTCTTTCCTGTCCCTGGACCCAGTGCCACCGCATTCAGTTGTGTGTCACCTTAGTCTCCCCGAGTCTGACTGCTCTGCATTCTTTCCTTGTCTTTAATGACCTTCACACTTTGTGGAATACTAGTCACTTTTTCTGTAAAATATCTTTCAATGCATGCCTACTTGAGGCTTTCTTGTGATTATATTAAGATAGTGCATTTTGGGCAAGAATACCACAGAAGTGATATTGTGTGCTCCTTAGTGTATCATATCAGGGTATTTATGATAGGAAATGTTTTATTGACTATGATATCAGTTTCAATCACTTGATTAAAGTGTCTGTTGGTGTTTTTTTTTTTTTGGTTGTAATGTTACTATATTCCCCTATGTAATCAATAAATATCTTTTTAGGGGAGATACTTTGTGACTACGCTGATACCTTGTTTTTTTCTCAAACCGTCCAGTGGCTTTTGCATCCATCGGTACATATTTTCTGCAACAATTATTACTGTGGTACTGCTTAATGGTGATTTTTAAAATTTCCCTCGTTTCTTCTACATTAATTAATTGAAATTCTTCTGTAAAGAAGTGCAAATCTGCCCCTGCCATTTACTTATTGATCCAGTTATTCACTTTTACCATTATGAATTCATTGATAACTAAGGTAGGGAAGATCCCCTGGAGAAGGAAATGGCAATCCACTCCAGTATTCTTGCCTGGAGAATCCCATGGACAGAGAAGCCTAGTAGGTTACAGTCCACGGGGTCGCAAAGAGTCGGACACGACTGAGCGACTTCACCTCACCTCACCTCATAATTGATTTTTGATCAAATTATTGCAGCTGGGGAGCCCTGGGTTTTTGTTCTTTGGCATAGCTTTAATTTTTCTCAAATGCTTCCTTATTTTTTGGCATCACAAGCTCTTCCAGGCTCATCTTGTATTTTTTCTAGCCCAACCCTGGAATCAATACCTTTCCCAAGGAGCTGTGAATCTTTTAGTTGGAAACTGGTATATGAAATCAATAGCTGGGTTCTAAGTCTTCTCAAATGCTATAAGGTTGTCATTGCCCCTAGTTTCCCTCAGCAGACAGAAGTAGGAAACATATGTACACACAAATATATTTATATTTCTATATTTATCTATCTGCATATATATGATGTTCATTCTTAATTCATGAGTTCATATCTCTTGTTCCAATCCAACACATAAGTTCATTCTAGTCTCAAAAACCTGGCTCCTATTATCTACAATATATTTATTTTATCAAAGAATAAAATAGTTGCAGTTTACACTAAATAACACTGAAAACATTGTAGTAAAAGTTTTCATATTACCCTCTACATGGTGAGATTTCTCAATCTCTGTTTCTCACACATATTTCACATGCAAGAAGGCTACAATTTCTCATCTTTCCCACTTGGTAGCCTCACTGCTTTCAACATATTGAAGTCTAAGTCATGGGTCATGACACAGTTCAGTTCAGTCGCTCAGTCGTGTCTGACTCTTTGTGACCTCATGAGTTGCAGCACACCAGGCCTCCCTGTCCATCACCAACACCTGGAGTTCACTCAGACTCACGTCCATTGAGTCAGTGATGCCATCCAGCCATCTCATCCTCTGTCGTCCCCTTCTCCTCCTTCTCCCACTCCCTCCCAGCATCACAGTCTTTTCCAATGAGTCAGCTCTTTGCATGAGGTGGCCAAAGTACTGGAGTTTCAGCTTTAGCATCACTCCTTCCAAAGAACACCCATGGCTGATTGCCTTTAGAATGGACTGGTTGGATCTCCTTGCAGTCCAAGGGACTCTCAAGAGTCTTCTCCAACACCACAGTTCAAAAGCATCAATTCTTCAGCATGGCACAACTGCCTGATAAACTAACATGCCAGTAGCTATGGTTTGCATTCTGTCCTGATAAAGGAAATGTTGTCCCTTTCTATTTGGAAAAAGCCAGGTAAAAGGAGGCAGCTACTACTGTGGACATCATTTAGATTTAATCAGGTTATTGGGGAGCTCTGTCTTCCTTCCCTGATTTTCCCATGTTACCAGACAAAACTATTGCAGGAGCTCATCTTAGAGAGGGGAGGTCTACCAGATCCCCCCTAGTGAATTTCATGTAACACTTCATGGAAAAAACATCTTAGACATCTTAGACTTCCAATCATATATCCTTCTTTTCTTCCTTCCTTCATTCCCTCCTCCCTTTCTTCCTTAGAACTGAGGAATTACTGCAAATTCTCCTATTTAACCCAGTATTTTTGAGTTGTGTATAAAATTTTCCCAGTGGAAAGTTGCTTTTTTTATTTTTTATTTTTATTTATTTATTTTTTTAATATAAGGAATGTTTATGAGATGAAAGATGAACATACATTACCATGAAAATATCTGCCCTTTTACTACATCTTTACATTTTTCACACACTTCCTGGGTATAGGATTCTTTTGTTTCTTTTTCCAGGTTTTTGTGCTATTATCCACTTTTAGATAACCTCAGTTTTTTTTTTTTAATTTTTTTTTATTTTTTATTTTAAAAAGTTTTTATTTTAACTTTAGTTTACTTTACAGTACTGTATTGGTTTTGCCAAATATTGACATGAATTCACCATGAGTATACATGCATTCCCCAACATGAATCCCCTCCCACCTCCCACCCCATAAATGCTTTTTTAAATTAGTGGTTATTAGAGGTGAGGAGTGGGGAAAAATATATGGAGAAACATAAACTTGTTCTTTGATTTCCTTTTTGTTTTCAAGATAACAATCTCATACCGAGCTAAGAAATAAAAACTTTATTTCCACCTTTTAGCTATCTTCAGGTTTATCTACACCGATTCTTTGCAACCCCATGGACTGTAGCCCGCCATGCTCCTCTGTCTGTGGACTTCTCCAGGCAAGAATACTGGAGTAGGTAGCCATTCCCTTCCCCAGAAAAGCAAATTTTATATTTTTCAGCAAAACACTTTGCTGAAGTGTATTTTCCTTGTTCAGTATGACTCCAGAAGGAGCATGTCATTTCTGCAAGAAAACTTGGGACCAAACTGACGATCTATCTATTAGCTGTCTATTTTAGGTGCCTCCTCTTTTTCTTTCTCCTCCTTCCCATCCTCTTCCCCTTCTCTTTCTCCCTCCCTCTCCCCTTCTCTTCCTCCTCTTCCTTCCTTTTTTTTTTTTTTTGGTATAGTAAATGGCAGAACCCGATTGAGCTTCTTCAAAGCTGAAAAACAAAGTGATAACAACCACCACAAAAACAGCCTCATTTTGGACAAGCCACACACAAGTTTCTAATGTGTGTGATGTAAAAAAGAGATTTAGAAAGGTCCTGAAAAGATGGAGTTTCTAATGGAAAGACTGACAGACCTTTAACTACAAGCATGTTGCCAGGCGCCACCATAATAAAAAGTGGCAAACATCCAGGAGTGCTCGCAGCTGCATGCCTGAACTTTATTAAATATCTAACTATAGTTTGCAGGCCCTGGCCAGCTTGTAACTCATTTTTGGCTGACACATTCCAGCTCATAATTAGTGTAGTCCTTATATGGTCCTCGCTTTTTAATTCTCTCCCTGTAACACAGTACTGTTCCAAGAGACAAAGATGAGCTTCACTTGGCAATAGGAAAAACCCATAGGTTGGGTTCTCCAGGCACTTATGCATGGCCGGGATCTACAAAGAGTGGAGTTAAGTTCATCTTTCTTCTGTCTGCCTCAAAAGCAGCACATAGATCCACAGATTTTTATTTCAGCCTCTCTTACCAGTCTCATAAAATTTTGTTTTCCTTTTGACCTGCGAAGGTATAGAAAATTGGTCACTTCTCTCCTTTGATCTTACTCTTCACAGATCAGAGTAGAAAGAGGCAGCCCGTAGAATGAAATGAGCAGGAGGTACACAGATCAAACATTTTGATGAGTCTGCAACTAGCAAAACTGGTATTTGTCCTTATTCCCTGGAGTTGCTGTTATGGATTTGCAGTGTGCATGCGTATGTGCATGCCCATTTGCTTGTGCACTTAGCTGAGATTACATTTCCCAGAAATCTCTGCTGGCAGGGCCCCAGGCTGACAAGAGCCACAAGATGTGGGAGGAGGGAGTGACTTGCACCAGTGTTCTCTTTACCCCCAGAAGTTTGGGCCAAGCTCTGGTGTTATTTCAGCTCTCACCTGTGGCTGCTCCTGTATCTTGATGGTAGCTTCTCCAGGTCCACTGGATTACCCTTCAGCTTCTTCAACTTCTAGGCCTAGTGTGTGTTTTGCTCTTTGATGAAAGGTGCCAGAGTCACATCATTTTATTTATGTATTTAATTTTTTATAACAACAACTGCTTTTTATTTAATAATTTATTTGGCTGTGCCTCGGGGCATGCAAGATCTCAGTTCCCTCACCAGGGATCGAACCTGTACCATCTGCAGTGGAAACTGGGAGTCCCAGCCACTGGACTGCCAAGGAGTTCCCCAGAGTCCCATCATTAAATTTGAATTTTTGGAGAGACTAATGCGGATTTCTGTCTGTCCTTATGAGTTCCAGCTCATCGTCAGGGGTCCCAATTTGTCCTTGCTCTCACCACTTCAACTCCAGCTCCATCTCTCCAGGCCTTTTCCAGCTTCCTGCCCTGCTGAATTTAGAGCCAGTGCCAGTCGTGACAACAGTCGTGTCCTTACCCATTCACTGTGGGTCATATTCCTGTAAGAAATCCCTTATTTTATATCACTCCTGGTGATTCTTCTTTGATCACCTATAGTTGCATAGCTGTCAACAATGCCTAGAAAGTATTGTCAGTTTTATTACTGAGCCAGATGGAACAGGTGCTGCTGTGCTTTTATGGCTGAGGAAAATATGGGCAGAAAGATTCAGTGACTTGACACAGCCAGGAAATACCAGAGACAGGATCTGAGCTCAGACCCTTGAGACCATTTCCAGTAAGCTTTGAGTGGGCACCATACGTAAATTTGAAATGTAAAAAGAGGTAACGTGAAAAGGTGTCACCAATAATTGGGGTCACACAATGAGATATTACTTTCCATGCAGTCTGGTGGTAAAAGTCTTTAAAGTTTGACTTAAGCAAGAGTCTTCTCCATGAGGAGAGGAAAGTCTAATGAACTGCTGGTATCAACCTGTATGGCTACTTGGAGGATAATT
Organism: Redunca redunca; assembly: GCA_006410935.1. Classification (NCBI taxonomy): domain Eukaryota; kingdom Metazoa; phylum Chordata; class Mammalia; order Artiodactyla; family Bovidae; genus Redunca; species Redunca redunca. The sequence continues at coordinate 594,424 of SJYQ01000184.1, read as the reverse complement.
TGGGAGTTAGTAAAATTTAAAGGATTCCTATCCATGACTTGTAAAAATCATTTGCACTATTGGCTCTAGCATTTATCCACGCAAGAAGGTATTTTCAGAGATGTTCAGTAAAACAAATTCTCATTAATATAGGTATGCCTGGAAGCATGATGGTACATGCATACTATGAAATGGAGTAGATTTCAATGCACTGATGTTGGAAGGTCGTTATGAATGTTATGGAATGAACAGGAATCAAATCACAGAAAGAAATAGTTAATAAAGTACACTGCATGTGAACACACACAAATGAAACAGGGGTATATATTTTCTATAAGCAAACATAAGTAGACAAAAGCATTTTAAAAATTTGCAAGCTAATCTTGGTAATGAGAAGAGATGGAGGGACACTGGGACTGGGAATGATAAAGTTGACTTTAACTTACAATGTTTTATTTCTTTTATAAAGAAATAGATTTTGCATTATCTGTGTAATTTTTCTGCTTAAAAAAATAAAGGCAATGTATCTGAAAGAAGAGTTATAGACGTCATTGAGTTTAAAAGAGGAATGGTATATTTAAATAATTTAGTTAACACTTCATTTTATAGATGAGGAAATTGAGGCTCAGAGACCTGAAATGATTGGCTGAAAGCAGAAGCCAATAAAAGTTTGAAACATCAGATCATCCCATAAAGATTGGTAACAGAGTTTCTGGAATTACTGTTAATAATCCATGAAATATTTTGATGAAACCAGAGTTTATTTGGGGCCAACACTGTGGGGACCTCCAGAATAGATTCAGTTTGGGCATTTATGATTTTTTTTTAACCATGTTGCTTAAGAACCCTGTTACACAGTCGATGCTAATTCTGTATGTCTCTCTGATGTCTTCAAAGTCTTCAAACTTTCATTGTTTCAATTAATTCACTTTTTCTGTAGAACATCTAACAATTCTTTGATGTATTCCTTCTCCAAGATGGTCCACATTTGTAATACTCCCTGAAAGCCAGAAAACTCAGAGCTGGTTCTTTACAAAGTTATTCCTTATAGCAACAGAAATAAAATTTTTTAAAAAACCATTAAAAAAGAAATATGTTGGTGGTAAGTGCTGAGTTCATTTGTTCTGATGCCCAAAAGGAGATAATTGAGTTCTACAAATATAACTGTATCTGGCTTGTCAAGTTTGGGAAAACAAAAACAAAACACAGAGCAGTCCAAAGGGCATAAGTCTGTTTGGCTCACAGCCTAATTTCAATCTGCATATAGGAATTTCCTTGATAAAATCTTGTTGTTCAATCTCTAAGTCTTGTCCAACTCTTTGTGACCCCATGGACTGTAGCATACCAGGCTCTCCTGTCTTTCACTCTCTCCTGGAGTTTGCTCAAACTCATGTCCATTGAGTCAGTGATGCTATCTAACCATCGCATCATCTGCTGACCCCTTCTTTTGCCTTCAATCTTTCCCAGCATCAGGGTGTTTTCCAATGAGTTAGCTCTTCATATTAGGTAGCCAAATTATTGGAACTTCCGCTTCAGCATCAGTCTAACAGTTTCCTAACTTTTATTCATCATTTAAGTCCTATATATAGTATACCCAATTTTAAAGATTGTCTCTTAATCCCTGATCCTCACTGATCTTTCTGCTTTAGATTCTTCACTTCACTTCACTGGGGTGATCACCATTGTATTTTGATGATCTACTCTGTGTTTTTCTCCTTGATTATACATGGGTAGGGAGAGAGTTCAAGCTGGTGGGAACTAGGTTCAGAGACATGGAGATTTATCTCTACCTTCTCTGTAAGTCTCAGATCTTTTATCATTGTCTTTTCCATACCATAATTTCATCATACTTCCAACAACAACCATAAAGTATGGTTTCTGAACAAAATTTTTCAAACAGTATCATTTCTGAAGAATATAATAAGAGAGAAAAATGACTTTCCTTGCTACTACCCCCCACCTCGGCTATGTGTCCACCAGTCTCTCCTTCTTGGACAGTGAAGTTTTTCTAGGGTTACCATTTCTTTCTCTACTATCCTTTCTTCAAGGTGAGTGAAAATCCTCATGGCTGCTATCAGAAGCAATTATACTCCTTTTCTTGAATCTGAGTCCTTCTCTTCAAACATGGTTGCATGATGCAGAAATAAAGGCACCCAAGCAATTGTGACTGACTACATTCTTGCCTGGCTAATCCCGTGGACAGGGGAGCCTGGCAGGCTGCAGTTGATAGAATCACGAAGAGTTGGACACTACTGAAGCAACATAGCACACATACACGCACAGTTCTCAATCCTGAATATTCATTGAAAGGACTGATGTTGAAGCTGATATTCCAATACTTTGGTCACCTGATGTGAAGAGCTGACTCATTGGAAAAGACCCTGGTGCTGGGAAAGATTGAAGGCAGGAGGAGAAGGGGACGACAG
>SJYQ01000184.1:545643-587093 GCA_006410935.1 Redunca redunca | reverse complement strand
AGGGATTTTAAAGATATATAAATATTCCTGAAATGTAATTACTTTTTATGAGTAAAGAGATGAAAAACATAAAGGGTACCAGCATCACATTTTTGTAGTCTGAGTTCACATGAGTTGACTTTTATTGATCTATTAAAGAGAAAATAATTCTCCAGTCTTGCCTGAATATTTTAGAGAGTGATCTTTCATTTCACTTCATGCTTTCCCTATGTAGATATATTCTCTTCAGTAAAAGTCTAAGAATGTTTGGCTTTTAAAGCACCTTGAGCTCAAGGAATCAGAACTTGGCTATGAGTCCAGAGCTGACATTCACTAAGCAGATGACCATGGGGAAGTGACTGAGTGACTGACATCTGTGACTAAGAAGGATGTTCGGTTCACATGCTCTCCAAGCTCCCATTATAAGATCGTATGATATTCTGTATAACCCAGGAGTTTATGCTGATGTTCTTTATCTTCTGCAATTTAAAGGAGAGGAAGACGGACGAGTGAGCGCAAATGATTTTTGTTCTCCAATTTACCTACCTCATGGGTAAGTACCATGGAAATAGGAGAATGATTGCTATTGGGGAGTCACCAAACCCCAGAGATGCTAAGATCTGTTCAACAAGGGGTTTCACCCATCCTAATAAAAATATATAAGGAGAAGAGAGAGGGTTTATGTGGGCTTTTTGAGTAAAACAATATAGACAACTTTGTCTAAATCCTAGATTCCTCATTCAGCCTTCAGTCAGAGAACATGTACAGAGTTGAAACCAAGCACTCCACCTAATAGAGAATTTCACAATGAAATCTCTCACATGCTGAAGTGAAGTCATATATAGCACTGTTGCACAATTTAATGAGGTGGAGGTTGAAGCCAAATTTATATGAAGAACAGATGGGCTCACAGCTAACAGAAAGGGAAAAACTGCCCCCAAATAGGGCTTGTTAAATATTATTATCTCTGAATATAAGCAGGGAGTAAACGCATTCTGTTTGGCACAAGCTGAAGAATATTAGGCCTTTTTAATTCACAGTCATTCCTTCTATACATAGATAAAAGAGTTATAATGGGATATCTTTCAACTTGGTGAGTACACCTAACATGATTTTCACTGGCAAATTAAATTCCACCTTATAAAGAATTCTACCCGAATACATTGTCTGAGAGATATATTTAGACCCTATGGACAGAAGGGAAAATGTGGACCAAGGCTGACTTTTTTAATCTGTTGAGTGGAACAGTGGCAAGTGGTCTAGAAACCAGAAATTTCCACCTTTCTCCTTCTAAATATTTTCTGTCCTGCCAGTTTACAGATTCTTGAAATTTCTTTCCCAATGATATCCTCTCATTTTGCAATTAGAAAATGAAATAAGACAGGCAAGTGTTTCTACACATGTAGCACCTTGGTTAAATTTCTTACTAATGAGTAGTTGATTGACGGAAAAAAAATTTGTTCTTAAGTAGTGAATTTCAGCAGAACAGTTGGGGACAGTCATGTAAAGAGGGCACAGGCTGGTCAAGAGAGTGGAGGGAGTGCTAAAAAGAGCAAGGCTTAGGCTGAGTTGGAGAAAGACAAATGTTACTTACTTTGTTTGGTTGCATAAAGCTTAGCTTTAGCTAATATAAGACGTTTAAATAATTATCAGACTTTTGCCAAAATCTGGGTCTTCAGCACTGACTTTTAAGGAATAAGATCTGATCTGTCAGACATGATAATATCACAATGTGATTTTAGGGACACTGAAAAAAAGTTGTGGTCCTAGATGTACCCTCAGCCCATCAGTTAGTATCTGAAATTCCTCAAACAGTGTGATCTCTTTGGTGAGTGCTTTTTGAAGAGTGCTAAAAGGCCAATATCTCTAGAAGGGTTATTACTTTTAAAGAATGATACCTTTTTCACATATGGATTCACATGTATAGATGGAAGGATGGGGAATTAAGGCATCTGATAGTAGGGAGGATAGAGAAAAGTTGTAACTGGGTGTTTGAGAAGGAGATGAAGAACTTGCAAAAAGGTGCACAAAGAGGAGGCTGGGACAAGAAAAGTTGCTGCTGCTGCTAAGTCACTTCAGTTGTGTCCAACTCTGTGCGACCCCATAGACAGCAGCCCACAGGCTCCTCTGTCCCTGGGATTCTCCAGGCAAGAACACTGGAGTGGGTTGCCATTTCCTTCTCTAATGCATGAAAGTGAAAAGTGAAAGTGAAGTCACTCAGTCATGTCCCACTCTTCGCCACCCCATGGACTGCAGCCCACCAGGCTCCTCCGCCCATGGAATTTTCCAGGCAAGAGTACTGGAGTGGGGTGCCACTGCCTTCTCCGACAAGAAAAGCTAGTCGTGATTATAGTTCTACTACAACTAATAAAATACAACATTTTGAGTGGTTTCAATATACCGGGCACTCTTTCAAGTATTTTACATATCATATATTTACATATATTATATCATATTTTATATATCATATTTGCTCATCCAAAAATTTGTCAATATCATCATATAAATATCTGTTCTTATATCAGTCATTCAACAGACCTTCACTGATAGTCCACCATGTGCCACATGCTTTTTCAAGGACTAGAGTAATAGAGGTTAAACAGAATAGCCAGGGGTATTGATTTTATAGAATTTGCATCTTAGTGGGAGAAAGCACCCAGAGAATAAAGTGAGTGAAGAGACAAATAAAATTATTCTAGGTAATGATAAGCTCAGTCTATTATCAGGATAGAATGACAGAGAAGAATAGGGGTGTGGAGGTGAAAGAGTGGTCAGGAGGTACCTCTTTGGGGACGACTCAAGGGACCTGCCACCCAAATGAGGAGGAGGCAGGCTGCATGAAGTTTGGAGGGGATTTTGGGAAAAAGGCACCACACTTGCAAATGCCCTTGGGTGGGACAAGGTTGGTTTGTTCAAGGTTCAAGGAGTTGAAGGAAGGCCATTTTTATCTGGGGCACAGTGAGCAAAGGGGAGAGAGGCAGAAGGTGAGTAAAATCAGCTGGGAAGGGACAATATTATGTAAGGCCTATAATTTGGATTTTATTCAAAGTGATAGGAATCACTTAGAAGTAGCAAAGTCTGAAAGGTGCATATGATTTATCTTCTGTCTGATAAGTTCCCCAACTGCTTTCATTCTAGAGTGTACTCGTTTTGTCCTTGATCAGACCAGACATTTGCTGTAGTTTTAAGAGAAGAGCACTACCTCAGAGTGAGAACGGTCAAGAGGATCTTTGCGGAGGAAGCTAGGCTTGAGTTGGTCATGCAGAAAGGTGAGAGTTCAGATAAAGAGGCTGAAGTCAGAGGCTGGCTGGCTGCAGCAGGACTCACTTTTCTTTATCTGTCCTTACCTTTGTGTGTGTGTGTGTGTGCGCGCTCAGTTGTTCAGTTGTTCCCCTATGGATTGTAATCCACCAGACTCCTCTGTCCATGGAATTTTTAAGGCAAGAATACTGGAGTGGGTTGTCATTTCCTACTTGAGGGTATCTTTCCAACCCAGGGATCCAGTCTTTGTTTCTTGCATCTCTTGTACCTCCTGCATTGGCAAGCAGATTCTTTACCACTGAGCCACCAGGCTTTGTCTGAATATATTTAATTTATCAGGAACTCATGCTCCTTGAAGATGTGTGCATGCACATATGTGAGTGTGTGTGTGTGTGTGTGTGTGTGCACACTCATGCACACACTCTACACTCTTAGGAACCAAAAAAGATTTATTTTGAAGCTTATTAATTTTTTTCAGCTTACCATTGGAGTGTGGCCTTGTAGCACAGTGCAAGCTCTGTGGGGATGAAAATTTTCATTTGCTCTTAAATATTTGCCACGTTGGTACAGTATGTCTACTGTCTCTAGAATCTTAGTAGTGGTGGTAGATGATTGACTCCATTAATCAAATGATTGCTGAGGACCTACTCCATGTGAGGTGCTGGTAATGCACTGTCTCAACAAAGATGGGTAATTGCATGGCTTGTCTTCAAGGAATACATCTGCAACTAAAATAAAGCTTCTTGTGCCTGTGTCAGCTTCTTCCAGGTTTTCAAAACTGGACATGAGCTTTATTTCAGGTTCTTTAACTTCCTAAAAGTCCAGCTGCACATTAGCTCACTCCCATGCAATCCAGACTCACTACCTAATCCAGAGAAGTTCCACATTGCTTCCAATTAGCCCCATCACCAGGGCATCATGCAGAAGTAGGAGGTGCCAGAGTCAAGGGGTTGGTTTTATTACAATTATCAAGTGGTCATAGATAGCTGGAGCCTTTGAAATGGACATACAAATTATTTATGGATAGAAAGCATTGACAGGAGGAAGTCTCAGGAATGAAAATCCAAGAGGAGAAGTAAATGGGGAATACATCCCAGGGAGATGATTAATATTTAATGAAAATAGACTAGAGCATATTTGTTTCAAGACAGATTCCTATGTTTTTCTGCTTTATAGTGATAATCTTTGTGAGAAATTTTGGGGTTGAAGAGAAGATTTGTGAAGTAAGTCTAGTTTATGAAATGCTATGTCCTTAGCATCTGCATGTGAGAACTGGATCATAAAGAAGGCTGAGCACCGAAGAACTGATGCTTTCGAAATCTGGTGCTGGAGACTGTTGAGAGTCCCTTGGACAGCAAGGAGATCAAACCAGTCAGTCCTAAAGGAAATTAACTCTGAGTATTCACCAGAAGGACTGGTGCTGAAACTGAAACTCCAATACTTTGGCCACCTGATGCAAAGAGCTGACTCATGGGAAAAGACCCGGATGCTGGCAGAAATTCAAGGCAGGAGGAAAAAGGGATGACAGAGGATGAGATGGTTGGATGGCATCACCGATCCAATAGAGATGAGTTTCAGCAAACTCCTGGAGATAGTGGAGAACAGGGAAACCTGGCATGCTGCAGTCCATGGGGTCGCAAAGAGTTGGACATGACTGAGCGAGTGAACAACAAGAGCATCTGCATACTGGGGGAGGGACAGGGTGCTTTCTCTGGGGCATGATATTCTTATATTTGCCTGAGACATGGTTTCTCTCCCCCTGCAGTTTCCCTAAAATCTTTCCTTTTAGTAGCTATTTTCTTAAGCACCAATCGTGTACCTGGAACTATGAGAAATAAGAGGTTACAATGGTGAGCAAGATATGCATAGACAAGCGTGAAGCAAATGATTACCACGCAAGTCACTGATTTTACTTGTAATTAATATTATGAGTGTCATGAAGAGGAAACACGCAGCAGTAAATATTTTGGCCACTTCAATATGAAAATGCAGATGGAAGTTTGTGTGCTGGTTCCGGACCTGGATTTATCTTTATTAACCATGAACAGGATGTAGTCAGGTTGGGCTAGTACAAGGAGGACTCCATTCCTTCCTGCTCCTCTGGGTCTGTGTTTCTTTCCAGCTCCATCTCTCTCAGTCACTCTGCCTCTTCTCTTAGTCCTGCACAAACTGTGACCTCCTTTAGGTCAAGGATCATGATATTCACTCTGAGGACCAGTACTCTGCACGTGAAAGTGAAAGTCGCTCAGTCATGTTCTACTCTTTACAACCCCATGGACTATACAGGACATAATACTGGAGTGGGTAGCTGTTCTCTTCTCTAGGGAAGCTTCCCAACCCAGGGATCAAACCCAGGTCTCCTGCATTGCAGGTGGATTCTTTACCAGCTGAGCTACCAGGGAAGCCCAGTACTCTGCACAGTACATAGCAGCCAAATAAATGTTAGTTCAATTGACCTGCAGACCTTCCTGTTGCTTCTCTACTTCCAAGTTGAGGCTTTGGCTGGCCAGAAGGGGTGTGGGTCTTACCTGGGTGTCATTCTTCAATGAGACTCTTCATTGAACATTCTTCAGTGAGGTCTGGCTAATGGGCTTAGATAGGTGCTAAAAGGTGAAGGTGGTTGCTTCAATGAGGGAGAAGTCTTATGCTCCTGGTCCTCCATAGGGTGATACAGGTTTTGTGCAGATTCTTTCTACTGAAATCTCAAGGGATGTGAGAAGTTTAGATGTCAACTTTATTCCTGAGAAGTTTCAGAATCAGACTGATGGCTACATCTTGGCCAGGACCTTCCAGATTCTCTTTGAGGTACCTCTAACATATCCAGATGAGAGACATCAGTGTTTCATGGAAAATATAATACAGTTGTAACTGCATTCCCTCAGACAAAAAATAGTGTTTCCTTGCATTTTTTAGACCAGTACCATTCACCCCTAAACATTACTGCTACCCCAGAATCCAACTTTCTTTCTATCAATACCTGCTTTCCCTCCATGCTTAGTCATCTCCTCCTAAATCTATTATGCCTTTCCCCTTCTTCTCCATCTCTATTGTAGACTGTCTAGAGCAGACAACTGATCACCCTTCTCCAACTCATGTCCCCAGAGATACCTTTCCAAATTACAAATTTGTAACCAACTCACTGGAAAAGACCCTGATGCTGGAAAAGATTGAAGGCAGAAGGAGAAGAGGGCATTAGAGGATGAGATAGTTGGCATCACTGATTCAATGGACATGAACTTGGGCAAACTTCAGGAGATGGTGAGGGACAGAGAAGCCTGGCATGCTGCAATCCATGGGTTGCAAAGAGTTGGACACAACTTGAAACCGAACAACAACAACCCTTGAGGGAATGCTGTCACCAACAGTGTAAGATGCAGAGTCCTAAAGGAGGTGTCAAAAGCCCTTGCAATCTGATTCTTGGCCACTTGATTTTTCTTGTCCTCCACTTTCTGTTCCTCATATATTCTCTGCTCCTGTTACACCAAACTAGATGGGATTTTGGCCCACTCCATGCTCTTCAGGCCCCTGTTACATGAAGGGCCACCTCTCTGGATACCCCTCCAGGCTCTTGCTGCTCTTTCTCTATGTAAGCCGTGCCAGTATCTACTCATCATTCAAGGTCCAGCCCAAGTTTCCTCGCTTCTCAGCAGTTCACTCAGTCTTCCCATCCATGCAACCTATCCAGTTAACCATGCCCTCTTCTGGAACACCATGTTTTCTGCATGACTCTCTTTTGGGATTTATCACATGATACTGAAGTTTTCTCTGTTCATCCCTTTGTTCCTTGCTTTTGCAGTGTGCAGATTTAGGTTTCCAGAGCTTCACACTCCGCTTCTTACTAAGTAAGTGATGGTGGACACATACAACCCCCATCAAATTAATTTTCTGTTTAAAGGAGCTAAGAAGATGCATTTTATAGATTGTTATGAAGGTTAAACAAGATGAAGCACAGTCACATAGTGGAGGAAGGGGAAAATAATTGGAACATAGTCACAATTAAACAAGATTATCAGATAATATTGTCTATTAGCATATCAGTGTAGATAGGAATTGTCTTCTGGAGATATTTGGAACTGGGTATGTCATAAGAAATGGTTCCCTTGGTGTTTTGGGCTTAAAGTAACAGATTTAGGGGTGTGGGTGCAAGTCCACTGTTACCATCAGTTGTTGAAGGGAAACTTTCACTAAGGGAGAGGCATCATCCTGGAGAAAAGACTAGATATGAGCTTTGAGGGGGTGCTACCCTGGAGCTGCTGGCGGGCGGCAGGGAGGATATGGGATGCATGGAAAATGAACAGGTTGCTATTTTCATTGTACCCCCAAGGAACTTCAAGTCAGGATGAAGGCAAACTGGACAGCATCATTAAAAAATATTATATGGATATATTTTATGGATTTGAGTTAACCTATTGAATGGTCTCTATGAATCTATCATGAAAGAAATTCAAAGTATTGTTTTGGTCTTAGGTTATTCAACCCCACGCCGCTCGTTTTTTCCCCCAAGGAGGAGAGAAAGCTACTTTTATTTTGGCACCAGGATATAATCTCAGACACACACAATCCCGTCTGCTGTGATACAGACTCAGTCCTCTTGGAGTTCAGTAAAAAGTGAGGTCAGCATGCATAGAGACCTGGGGAAAACAAACTGATTTAAGGTACTAAACTGGGAGATACTGTTCCATTTCCTTCTGAATGGAGTCCACAGTGGTGCTGGAAAGCCATCTGGTGAACTGTAGCCCCAGGAGTAATAGCATGCTGTAATGCATTTGATTAAAAAGAGGAAGGGGAAAAAAAAATAAAACCATGGGGTGTGTTATTCTCGTACTAGGATTGGAGAGCAGTCAGCCCATGAGTCGTGGTCCATGGAGATTTTGCCTGGATTACTTTAAAAGCACTTTTGCAGAGCCGGGCAAATGAAAGTCATGTGTTTATTCATCAAGGAGACCTTCTCTTGGGGATATTTTATTTGCAGTTCTATAAAGAGGCAAAACCTCCACATTTTTAATCTTCTGTGTGAGAACTTCTAGGCACTGGAAAAGCAGTGACAGGAAGAATGAGTTTGGATGGCTCAAAAATGCTGATAGAGTTTGGGAACTTGTCCAAACTCTTTGAACTTTCCAGCTGTGCCATATTGGATTCTGCGTGTAGGGTAGCAAGTTCACTGGCAGCTTCTCAGGCTATTTTGAGGTTTACATCAAGGGCTCTGTCAAGGCCCAGAGGAGCAATGGTAACACCGAGGTACTCAGTCTTGAGTGTGGAGATGTCGAGATGGCCTTACATTTCTTCAGTGGGAGTTTGGGAGACATGCTGAGGTCATTTGTTTCACGCAGGGGAGACTTTTGCAGCAATCAAGAATGCCTTTGAGGGATTTCAGTGGCCATTTCCCAAGCTGCTCAGTCAAGTGCTGTCAGCTCAGTGCAAAGGCTCTCACCATGACATCACAGCACATGTGGAATAAAACCACTTCATTGTTTGGAGATTGCAGAAGGTTGTAGCTCCAACTCAAGAAGCCAACACTACATTGGGACTTTGGTTTGGACCATAGGAAACTGAGTTCAACCAAAGACAGTCAAGTTCAGCTCTTTGTGATTCTCTGTACAGGCCTGGTGACCAGTCATGAAGTTTCAGGATACTTGGTACATATTTTTAAATTTGCTGAGTCCAAAGAGGGATGGAAAGAGGCTTTCATTTCCTGTCCTACTTAATTTTGTATGCCACTGGACACATAAAGGCAAATGTAATTTCTTCTGAGGTATAATTTAGAAGAGAAACATGGCCATTAGATATCTATTATTGAGTAACAAATCACCTCAGAATTTAACAGATTAAAATGACAAGCATCTATTATCTCACAGTTTCTCTGGGTGAGAATTCTGGAGTGGCTGAGTTCAGTGGCTCCAGCTCAGGGTCTCTCTTGAGGCCGCAGTCACAATGTCAGCCAGGGCTGCAGTCATCTGAAGACCTGACTAAGGCTGGAAGGTCTGCTCCCAAGATGGCGCCATGGTGGTGTTGCAGGCCCTTGCCACCTGGGCCTCCCCATGGAGCTGCTTACACGCCCTCAGGATATGGCAACTGGCTTCCCAGAGCGAACTGGGAAGAGAGGCAGCTGGCAGGAAGCTACAGTGCCTTGACCTAGTTTTGGAAGTCAAAGACCTTTCTTCCACCACAGTCTCTTCATTACAACTGAGACGACACCAAGTGCAGCCCACTTTTAAGGAGACAAAAATTAGTGTCTACCATCCGATGGGAAAAGTATCAAAGACTTTGTAGACTTATTTTAAAACCAGCACACCCTGAGCTTCAGAAGTCACTGAGCTTCAGTTTACTGATTTTTGAAGTGATATCCGAAATATTTACTACACAATGCTATTGATGTGATTCGAAATTATGTTCATCTAATACTTTGAATGGCCCCATTCAAATAAAGAATAGATATGGCAATGACAATGACAATCCTGATGATGACAAAGAATGATCTTGGGCAAGTGACACAATCTCTGAGTGCCTTTTGGCTATACCTTACAAATGAGATTATTTTGAGGATTAAATGGTGTAACTTATAAGAAAGCAGTTCCTGGCACAAAGTGAATTAGTTTTCCTAGTCTTCTGGAGGAACACCAATGAAATGATATTTTGGTCATTCTTGTTATTAAAACAGATCATCTTTAAAATGGAAACATCAGCTAGCATTAAGGTCATAAATACTAAAATTGCTAGAGCACACCCACTGGGGAAAAATAGGGTACTCACATTTTAAAATCTACTCATCTAGACAAAAGTGTTAATCTCTTCTCCATTAGAGGGACGATTTTCTTGCATGATTCATTGCACTGTTGTTTGTGTGTCAGCCAATCTCTTCAGGGTGTTGTACCTTGAGATGACATTTATCATGCCCTCTTAAAAGAATGGTATAGAGCCAATCATAAAATACATACGCACACATACACCAATCTGCCATTTAGTGTGTCATTTGGTACATGGCCATCATCTGAAAACAATTATCCTGGGAATGGTGATGAGATTGGATATGAAAAGGGATGGAAAATGTCAGAGCAAGGCATTTGATGGCAGATGGTTTTTACTGTTCCAAAATGATGCTCTGCCCGGAAGCCAGGGAAACTTTTGGTACAACAATAAGGCCAAGCAGTTGGGTGGCATGGTGCAGCTGCCCAGTGAAGCAATCAGATTTCAGGCCCCAAGCTCAGAACAGTCCCAGGGTGGCCCAATCAGTGCAACTTAAAAAAAAGAAAAACTAGGTCCCTTGCCTTCTAAGAAACACTTCATTTAACTGGCTAGGGGCTTACCAGGTGGTGCTAGTGGTCAAGAACTGGCCTGTCTATGCAAGAGACAGAAGAGATGGAGATTGGATCCCTAGGTTGGGAGGATCCCCAGGAAGGGCATGGAAACCCACTCCAGTGTTCTTGCCTAGAGAATCCCATGGACAGAGGAGCTGGGTGGATTATAGTCCCTAGGGTCTCAGAGTTAGACATGACTGAAGCAATTTAGCACACATACTGTTTCTGGTGAGGTTACTCCAGCAAAGGCCTATTTACACACAATACTTTCAAGTTTCCAGGAATTTAAGGTAAATTTGGCCAGTTTAGTTCAGTTAAGTTCAGTCGTTCAGTCGTGTCCAACACTTTGTGACCCCACGGACTGCAGCATGCCAGACCTCCCTGTCCATCACCAACTCCCGGAGCCTACTCAAACTCATGTCCATTGAAGTTGGTAATACCATCCAACCATCTCATCCTCTGTCGTCCCCTTCTCCTCCTGCTTTCAATCTTTCCCAGCATCAGGTCTTTTCAAATGAGTCAGTTCTTTGCATCAGGTGACCAAAATATTGAAGTTTCAGCTTCAGCATCAGTCCCTCCAATGAATATTCAGGATTGATTTCCTTTAAGATGGACTGGTTGGATCTCTTTGCTGTTCAAGGGACTCTCACGAATCTTCTCTAACATCACAGTTCAAAAGCATCAATTCTTCAGTGTTTAGCTTTCTTTGTAGTCCAACTAAGCCTCCATGAATTTGAGGAGCAAGGGAAGGTAACTTTGTGACAGAGATGTACATGCGGAAAGAACAAAGAACAAAGACCATTATCCTGCTGCTCTGGGAAGAGTCTACTTTCCTCCCTTCCACCTCCTATTAGTCAAAGGCGGGGTGGGTGGGGAAGATTCCAGTTTTCCTTGGAATGGATTGTCAAAACTTTCCCCTCCAGGCTTGAAACTTGTTCCCCTCCAAGCTGCTCAGCACGTTGTCAAACCAGTCTTTACTTGAAAGGCAAATGGCATCAACATGAAAGATGTCATATTATAAGTACTACTCACTCCACCCCCAGAGCCCCCACCCCCACATTCTGAAAGATTTTTGAAAGATGTTGCATCTTGCATCTGGGGCCTTTCAGAGTGGAGGCTGAGGGGAGCAGGCAATCCTGCAGGGGAAGGGGCCAGGGGGCCAAAAACCTCATCTGGAGAAGGTCCTTGATTGGTTTCTGTAGAGCAAATGAAGGAGAAAAACTATTGACAAGGAAGCTGGGGTGGGGAAGACAAAGTAGGGGAAACGTCGGTTTTTATGGAGCTTGCAAACCTGAGCTCAAATATTAAAAATGCTTTCATCAGTCTCCTTAATCCAGAGAAATTCTTTTTGGCTTAGATGGGAGGAAAAAATCAGTCCCTTAAGGGGAAAGCAAGAGGAGAAGGAGGTAATAAGGATGTGAGTCAGACTCAGGGAATGGCTGGCAAAGGCATTTGTTTCACGAGGCGGAGGAGTGCTGATCTTAGCTGATCGAATGTTGCAGACCCCTGGTAAAGCCCGCCTGCTTCTTACTGATCTCTCTCTTCAGTCAGTTATGATAAAATTTTGACTCTATTAAGTGGGGGCAAGGTGAGAAAAAAAAGAGTTGTTTCTTTCTTGTTCACTCCTTCCCTGGGGACTAAGCGGCACTCGGGCTCCAAAGCTATGTTTTCCTTTGGGTTTTGCCTTTTAATAGGGGTTGCAGAAAGTGATTATAGACATTTGAGGGGAAATAAAGCCTGTGGTTTATTAACAGAGCTGGTTTTAATCAGCAGCAATTTGACGAGGGTAACATTAGAGCTACAACACTGATAACTGATACTATGATTTTCTATGCTTTTAACCCCAAACTGAAGTCTTGTGGATTCACAGACAGAAATGCATTTGTTTTCCTGACCAGGCTGTGGGGAGTGAGTGTTTTGTGAGGACAGCATGAGAGAAGGGCCCAGGAGACTGGGGGCTGAGGTGGCTGCCTCAGGACATCTGATTCTCAGTTGGTATTCCAGCTGCTAAAAAGTGAGCCTTGCAGACACGAAGGTTTCTCAATAAGGCCAGTGGAAGTGACAGGAGTGGGGGAAGGCAGGTCCCAGCTCCTCCCGTGATGGGTAAGTATCCTGAACCCCTCTTGGCAGACCTGAGGTGATATCTCAGGTCATGGGACTCTCTGTTTCCCAGAGGCAATAAGTAATGTTGTTCCTTCACTCTAATAAGAAAGTTGAAAAAGTCTAGGCCCGCTTCCAGGCAGAAGGCTGCTCTTTAGGGTAACCCAATCCTGTCCTACCCAGAGCAAAATCTTCTGGATCTCTCCCACCCAGTCCATTAGCTAGCATGGCCTCTGCCAAAAGCATTGCCAACATCCCAGCAAGCTTACAGTTTGACCTTGAAAACTAAGGTCAAACTCCTGCATTAGTCAGCAACTATAGTTTGCCATATTTGCAGCCAGTTGAAGTCACTGGGTTTTCGGGAATGTTCTCCACTAGAGTAAGGCACTTTGTTTTTCAGTGTATTTTTTTTTTAAAGGGGGAGAAATGGAGACCCAGCATTTCTCTTTCTCCGACTGACTGCTTAGTAGACAAACAAGATGATGCACGAGGCCCCTCAAGACATCTGGGGATGAGGGTGATGAGTGGACAGACTCATCCTCACCAGTCATCCCAAATTTTCTGCCACGTTCTGTGTTCCTGTGTTTAAATGGACACAAGTTACTCTTCCCAGGAGAGAGAGGGCTTTCGGTGTGTGCAGATTCCTTCTTGTTCTCATGGCCATAGGGGCACTGGGCAGTCCCCAGGCTCTCCCCTATGTTCCTGGTGAAAGGGATCACGTAACCAGGAGATGGCTGCCGAGGTGACAGTGGCCTGGGAGGAAACTGTGTCTCTCCCCTGCAGGTGAGAGTTAGGTTAGCTCCTCCCATGTGCCCTTTCACCTCTGACCACACTGCCCTCCTGTTGCTCTGCAGTGAGTATCTCCTGGAGAAGCTGCCCAGTTCACAGCACCAACTCCTTCTTGGGACCCCCTCCTGACTCAGAGGGGTGCTCGAGGAAGCTATGTCTTACCACCCTTGGCTGCGAAGTGGACACCCAACTCTGGAGCAATAGAGTCTCTCTTCAGAACATTAAATTACTGGAGAATCACAGAGACTAGGATTTATTAGAGTTAAATCTCTTTAATGGCAGTGTTCTATAGTGGTCACTGAACTTTTTTTTTTTCTCATTATGCATGGGTTAAAAAAAAGTGGGGCGTGCATTCCCAATATATATTTATTTATTTTTACATTATACATATCTACTATTATTACTAGATAATATCTCAAAGCACACTACATAGTTAGGGTTTTTTAAAATGAAAAGTAAATATGACCCCAGTAGCAACAAACATGCCTAATGCCCGGATCTCAGTTTCTAATACCATTCTCCAATAAAAAGAAGCAGGACTCCTTGGATAAATGGTTGATTCTAGAACTGGTGTGGAAACTAGAGAAGATTAGCCTGGGGCATCGTGTAATGACAGAAACTAAGGAGGCACTCAACCGAGACAAAACAAAACAGTGTAATAATAGGGGTCTGTCAAAGGAACACAGGAGCCAACTACAAGAGCTCCGTATGGCCAGAGCTATAAAAGCATAAGTAACAAAACAAACAAAATACTATAAAATAAATATCCATGTGCCCCATACTGATATAAATAAATGATTGGATAAATAAGGAAAAAGAGCAAATATCATGTACAGAATCATTCTATATAATTTATGTGTCTCATAGAGTGCATATTACCATTGTTGTTAGAATGTTATTCTTGTTGCTGTTGGTATTATAATCTTTGTATCCTTTGTTAACCCCGTGCTCAAAAACCTATTACTTAAATAAAAAAACTATTTTAACTAAGGTAAAAATTACCTTTAGTATATTAGTATGTTCCCCTCTTATCCTGTTGACACAGGTGCATTTCAACAGGACCTTTCTGGAGAAACATCTATGGAACTTAGAAGATGTGAGACTGAACATTTATGGTATGAAGCCAGGGTAGTCACATTAGTTAGGGGCAGGCTTCATTTCTGACTCTAGTCCCCTCCTGTGGTGGAGACCTAATCTACTTTTGTTTGAGACTTTCCTTGTTTTTATTCTTAATACATGGAGACTGAGGCAGAGGACTTCAATTCCTATGGAATCCTATGGATTCCTTCTTTTAAACACTGTTTCTGTTAACCTGTTCTGTGTAACAAAACACCCCCAAACTTAGTGTTTAAAACTGCAATGAATTACTATTCTTCAAGATACTGTAGTTGACAAGGCAGTTCCTCTGCTGATTTTCCCTAGGGCCACTCAGCTATATTCATTTGAAGGGTCAGCTGGACTAGACTCCAATCACTCACATGACTAGTAGGTGATGCTGATCCTTGACCTGGGCACCTGGGTTCTCTTCCCTATGGTCTCTCATCCTCCAGGAGGCTAAAGTGGCTTCCTTACGTGGCAGCCTCAGGGTAGCCCAAGATGGCAAGAGCAGAAGCTACAAGCTCTCTTTAGGCTGGGGTTCCAGATTTCATGCATCATTTTAACATTCTATCAGTCAAAGCAGGTCACAAGGCCCGCCCATGATGAAAAGATAGCTTCTCTTAGTGGGAGAAGCTGCAAAGACTTTGTGCCCTATGAAATCTACCACAGACAGCTATGTAGCATCTCCATGATTCAGACCCTAGTAACTGAGATTACCACCCAAATCTTTGCAGAAACCCTCTATTTGTAGTACTCTCAAAGGGCCAGAGGAAGGAGGTACCCATAGTATGATATTCTTGAAGATTTCTCTCTTTGCGCAGAAGTAGAAGATTTTGAGCTGTCTCATTTGTGAGGAAGAACCCTACCTCGGCTAACCAGCATGCATTTCAGGGTACTGCCCACATTGCCAAACTATTTCTTGAAGGTGGTGGTAATTTACAAAAGATTGAATTTCTAAGCCTAAGAGAATGAAATGACCTGAAGAGCATCATCATAAAACTGTATTTCTAAAATGCTCAGTTTGCCTGAGAGGAATTCAGAGTAGGAGAGAAAATATCCTACCATCTGTATAAATCTGCAAGGTTCACCAAAGACAGTCTTTTCTGTACCCTAACAGTTTGTAAAAAGAATTAGTAAGATACATTGAATTCCCTGGTCATGCCCCTCCACTCAAACATGAGGAACATTTTGAATAATATCCCTTTGTACCATGGGGGAAGTGGAAATGTGTAGTGAATTCATGCAACACCTCATTCAACCCTCATACCCACATTCAGAGGGAAGAATTAACTGAGGAAATGGTTTCTGAGAGGTTAAGAAATTGTCCAATGTCTCACAGCTAGTAAGAACTGAAAGAGGAATTTAAATATTCAGTTTTGTCTGTATGATGCTAAGACCTACTTACCACCATTGCCATATCTCCCAGGAGGATGTACACAAAAGACTTGTCAGATCATGCCTTGGATAAAGGGATATGAGAAACCAAGGAGTTGGAAGAAAAAAATCCCAGAAGGTTAAGTTTTGAAGGGGATTTTTGAAATGGTCTAGAAGCACAGTGTTATTCCATCCTTATCAAAGAAAGACTATTAAAGGGGTAAAGAGAAAGAGTAGGAGAGAGAGGGGGAGATGAGGAAAGGGAGGAGGAGGAGAAGGGAAAAGAGAGAAGAGGAAAGAAGGAAGAGGAAAGAGGGACGAGGTGGCCTTCAACAAGGTCCTGTTATCACAGAGGCATTTTCCTTTAGCCAAAGGGAAGTTCAAGGCACTCTCTGGTATGTTGCCCAGGCCATTTTGCTCTTTCCAGCCAAGCATGTGATATGACCAGGATAGTTAAGGTGAGCCTGGGAAAAGTCATTGGTTAAATTCCATTCAATTCAACCTAGCATTGTGTAGGGAAATCTTTTGTCTTCTTAACTAAGACTCTTTTGTAAGGTATTGTCATTCTGTACCACATAAACATAAATCTCTGGGGACAAGCTATTGACAAGCTTTTGCCTTGTTTGCACATACAATTTTCTGCTTTGCTTCACTTTGACTGGGCATGTTGAAGACCCATGCCCTCACCTCATAGCCGGGGAGGGAGCAGGGCTGTGGAAGGGGTGGGTAAGGGAGATGGTCTTATTGTCCAGCCTGGAATTGGACTCCACATCTATCTCACCTATGCTAGTGACTGCCTCATGATGAAAGTGGGCCTGCGCCTGACAGCAGGCTGAGAAGCAGAAGAGGTGAGAGAAGCCAGTAGATTATAGATTACAGGCAGGATAACTAGAGATTCTTCACTACTGTGATGGAGGAGGGAAGGGGGCCCACAAATACTGACATCAGATGTTCTGCTAATCACATAGGTAGGAACCTGGAACCAGATTTTTCTGCTCTGGAAGAATAAGAAAGTGGTACGTCCCTTGCACTCAAGAGTTGCAGGGAAAATTTATAGTCACTACACATATATTTATATACACCCTATTTTCTGGTAATGTCTAGCTACTTCATGTTCTTTAGCCTTACTTCTGCTGCTGAGTTCTTGGAGAGGCTGAGATCACTTCTTACACTCGCATATCCCTTGGTGCTAGGCTAACAGTCATTGTCTTAGATGACCTGTGCTGCTTTTGATGCTTGTAGCATATTGAAAGCTTATTGAAGATTATTAAATGATTCTCAAATTTCCTAAGCATCTTAACAAGAGGAACCAACCTAATGACAGCTGAGGGATACCGTGCTAGTCCCAGCAGCAGGCACAGAGGTCCCGACCCTGCCTTAAATTTGGGACAGCAGGCGTCTTGTTGCTCATCTGGGGAGGAGCCAGCCTACTCCCCCACGGACACCAGCTACCCTGCCTCTGTGACATTCGTAATCACGTGGAGAGATTTGTCCAGTCTTCGCCTTTAGAAGAACACTGACCCATTATTAGTAATGTTCTCCTCAATCATTTCTTTCATTGTAGCTCTATCTGATGATCATAATCCTAGTTAACAAACCAGCACCAACTGTCTTGCAGTTTAGGATTTTGAGTAGAACTTCTTTTTCAATTAAGTGTTCTATGCCCTATATGAAGTTTAGAGTTAGATTGATGCATCTTTGGGGTTTCAGCCAGGGAGACTGGACTCTGCTGCTCATGTCATTTACATACAGGGAACATGAATGATCAGATGGGAGTGCGCAGATCAGGGCTTCCCTGGCCCTCAGAGGTCGTATTTCCACAAGGAATTCGAGAAGTTATAGCTGTCAAACTGAGCCACTCAGGAGAGTACTAGTATTTTTCACATTTCCCAGTATGACTCTGTGTGTGTGTGTGTACACACGCATGCGTGCATGTGTAGGGGGGCTCACACGTCATTCCTCCACCCATTCTGAAAGTATTTGATAAGTGGAGATAAAGAATTTTGATAAGAAGGAGGTTGTTAACAAGTTCACATAGAATGAGTGTCTCTTTGGCATAGCTGATGCTGTAGGATTTGAAAACTGGGCTTTTCTATTTGGGAAATAAAGAAATAGGTTGATTTACTTATAGGCTGTGTCCTGACAGAAATTATCATTGTGTTTTCTAAGCACATAAGTAACATATTCTTATTGTGAAAAATTTGGAAGAGCCAAAAGGGCAAAGACAAAATTTAAATTACCAATAATTCTGCTATTACATGTATGTAAGATTAAAATAAATACTGCGTGTATACACTAGGCATGGTATATAATGTGACGCAATGTATAACATAAAAATTATATATATTATAATGCATCATATTATATTTTCCATACAAATTGGGAAAATTACACATACTGTGTTGCAACTTAAATGGTATATAATTTCAGATTCTCTTAAATGTAAATAATACAAGTAAGAATTTGATGATAGAAGAGTAACTTAAGGAACAATTGCATTAACAAATAAACGCATGAGCAGGTTCATTTTCCTATTGGCAATGGAAGACTCACCACCATTCTGAAGGTTTTAAACTAGAGGAGATCTGAGTGATTCAGAATAACCTTGTCGTAATGAAATGATACTCCATTCCATCCTAACTTCATTCCCAAAATACACACACGTGTGCACACATTTCTTTAAGTACTAGCTCTAGTTTATCTCACTATGAACTTGCCTAGAACAAGAAGTCTTATCCTATAGACTCGACTCTCAAAAATACAGAAAAAAGTCCTCTCTCCTCCTTATCTTTCTATTACACCCCCCACACACACACCACCACCACCATTACCTTTTCTGAAGCATAAATAAATAAGTCATGTGCGAAGCCCTTATGTAATTCTGAGATTTCAACACTGCTTATGTTGGGCTGTTATGAGGTGTTATCTTTCTTTCTTTTTTTTTTCATTTCGGCATCATCTTCTTTCTCTTCAGAGATAAACTATGATTTAACACATACAGCTTCAAATAAAAACCTGCCCAGTTTTTCTGAGGTCAAATGCATCTGACTCAACAAATGGTAAAAGCTTCCCTGGTGGCTCAGAGGTTAAAGCGTCTACCTGCAAGGCAGGAGACCTGGGTTCGATCCCTGAGTTGGGAAGATCCCCTGGAAAAAGAAATGGCAACCCACTCCAGTATTCTTGCCTGGAGAATCCCATGGACGGAGGAGCCTGGTGGGCTACAGTCCACAGGGTTGCAAAGAGTTGGACACGACTGAGCGACTTCACTCTCACTTTCACTTTTGAGACTGGTTGTTCTTTACTGCCTTCCAAACATTGCATAAAGATGAAAATGGGAAAACAAACATTATAGCAAGAAATATGGGATAAGAGTAAATCAAATCTCATTTCCCTTTCCTCCAACTTTGAGAACAAGCTTCTGGTGTCAAACTGTCCTCACTTGAATCCTGACTTTGGCCACACTTAACAGCATGATCATGGATCTTTACCTTGACCTCTCAAAGTTCTAATTTCCTCATTAGTATAGTGGGGATAGTAGTAGGACTATTTTATAAAATCTGTGTGAGGTTTAAACTAGAGAGTATATGTATATCATGTATATGTACATCAACTGATAAAGGGGATACAGGGACTTTTAAATACAAAGTGCTAAATACTAAGTGATTGTAATTTTATTATCATTATTAGTCTTAATACTATTAATAATATTATTGGGCTAGTATTAACTTGAAACCAAAGAATTGTAGAAGGAGCCACAGAGTTCACCATAAACTTCCTCCTCAAATACTGATTTAATTTTATTTTGGATCATTAAAATGAATATAAACATGGATAACATCCATGAACATCTATGAGGGGCTAATGGGAAGCATTCAGACAATTTCCTGCTTATAAAAGGAATCTAACATGATAAAAACAAATGAATCCCCAGGGAGACCTTCCTAAAATTTCTAAGTACAGCTTGTCATGATCCATAATGCTATGTTGTCTCTTGTTTCAGTACAGTATCTAGATTATAAATTAATGGCCTTGATTGGCAAATTACCCCACGTAGTCAATATCTCTTCATGAGAGTGACTGTAAGAGGAACCTAATTCTGTTAAAGATTCCGTTACAAAGGAGCATGTCAAAGCCGATGAGGTATGATGCTGTCATGGGATTGGGGTTTAGCACCATGAAACTGATCATCCATGAGTCATTTTTTGGCTCAAACACAGGGAGCCTCCAGGGAACACTAAGAGGATTTGCTAGTGTTCTGGCAGCCATCTCGGGGCTGTGTGTTCTGCCCAAACTGCACAAATCATGAGACCAGGGCAAGGGAGCCCAGGATGGATAATATTTCCTGGCTTCATTCTTTCTGGTATGTACAGAGCATCAGAACTTGAGAGAATGCTGTGCTGATCAGTATGTGGTGTTGAATGAGGTGGGGATGAGAAGACACATCATAATTTCTCCCTTCCTGCTTCTATGAGGATGTCTGGCTGGGCCCAGAGCTCACCAGTAGTTCATTGGAGAGGTGCAGGATTCGGAGTTGGGGGGAAGTAGGAGTCTCCCCAGGCCTCCTGAGAGTTGATGGGGGCCAGTCTCTGAGGTGTGTCCATCACCAGCGCATAGTGCCTGGCTCCTCAGGCAGGTCTTTGACATCCCCTTGTGCAAACGTACTACAGGGTTTCCCTACAGACTGAGCTGAAATTGAACCAAATGTGAGAGCATATTATCTTTGCCCATTTTTCTCCTTCCTAAATATGCCTGTTGTCATCTTGGACATCTTGGTCTGCTCTCTCCAGCCTGTCAGAAATAGCATTCTTTATCACAGGGTCACTCAAAGTACCTTTGTGTCAGTGTGATTGTTCCCACAGTGGGCAGCTCAGAATCCCCTGGGTACTCTTCCCTGTATAACACATTTGTGTTAACCTCAAGTGGGATGACTTCACTGTTGGCATGGGAAGACTCTTTCTTCATCAAGCATACATATATTTATAAGTACTCTTGCAAAAAACTGTATTCATTGTCAACCAAAAAATGTTGCTGTTCTTAACTAAGTTGTGTCTGACTCTTTGTGACCCCATGGACTGCAACATGCCAGGCTTCCCTGTCCGTCAATATCTCCTGGAGTTTTCTCAAATTCATGTCCATTGAGTTAGTGATGCTTTCTAACTATTTGATCCTCTGCTGCCCCTTTCTCCTTCAATCTTTCCCAGCATCAGAGTCTTTTATGATGAGCTGACTCTTAGAATCAGGTGAAGCTTCTTCTGCTTCATTGACTACACTAAAGCCTTTGATTGGATCACAACAAACTATGGAAATTCTTAAAGAAATGGGAATACCAGACTACCTTACCTGTCTCCTGCGAAATTTGTATGAGGGTCAAGAAGCAACAGTTAGAACCTGACGTGGAACAATGGACTGGTTCCGTTGTACTGCTGAAACCTAGCTTAAAGGATTTTGAGCATAATCTTGCTAGCATGTGAAATGAAGCTTCAGCTTCAGCTACAGTCCTTCTATTGAATATCCAGGGTAGGTTTCTTTTAGGATTTACTGGTTTGATCTCCTTTCAGTCCAAGGGACTCTCAAGAGTCTTCTCCAGCATAACAATCTGAAAGCATCAATTCTTTGGTACTCAGACTTCTTTACAATCCAACTCTCACATCGGTACATGACTACCAGGAAAACCACAACCTTGACTATATGGACCTTTGTCAGCAAAGTGATATCTTTGCTTTTTAATACAGTTAGGTTTGTCACAGCTTTTCTTCCAAGGAGTAAGCGTCTTTTAATTTCATGGCAACAGTCACCATCTGCAGCAATTTTGGAGCCCAAGAAAATAAAAGTTTTCACTGCTTCCCTTCTATTTGCCATAAAGTAATGGGGCCGGATGTCATGAATCTTAGTCTTTTGAATGTTGAATTTCAAGCCAGCTTTTTCTCTCTCCTCTTCCACCCTCATCAAGAGACTCTTTAGTTCCTCTTCACTTTCTGCTGTTAGAGCAGTATCATCTACATGTCTGAGGCTGTTGACATTTCTCCTGGCAATCTTTTTTTTTAGAATGATATTTTATTTTGCAAATACGCTGAGGACTACGAGCTCATCTCCTGGCAATCCTAATTCCAGCTTGTGATTCATCTAGACCAGAATTTCACATGCTGTATTTTGCATATAAGTTCAACAAGCAGTATACAGCCTTGTTGTACTCCATTCCCAATTTTGGAACCAGTCCGTT
Organism: Redunca redunca; assembly: GCA_006410935.1. Taxonomy (NCBI): domain Eukaryota; kingdom Metazoa; phylum Chordata; class Mammalia; order Artiodactyla; family Bovidae; genus Redunca; species Redunca redunca. Next base: position 564,977 of record SJYQ01000184.1, on the reverse strand, counting down.
GTTCCATGTCAGGTTCTAACTATTGCTTCTTGACCCTCATACATGTTTCTCAGGAGATAGGTAAGGTAGTTTGGTATTCTCATTTCTTTAAGAATTTTCCACAGTTTGTTGTGATCCACACAGTCAAAGGTTTTAGTGTAGTCAGTGAAGCAGAAATAGATGTTTTCCTGGAATTCCCTTGCTGATCCACCAAATGTTGGCAATTTGCTCTCTGATTCCTCAAATGACTTCTGGATTGAAGGGGCTTCCCTAGTGGCTCAGATGGTAAAGAATCTGCTTGCAATGCAGGAGACCTGGGTTTAGTCTCTGGGTCAGGAAGATCTTCTGGAGATGGGAATGACTACCCACTCCAGTATTCTTGCTTAGAGAATTCCATGAACAAAGGAGCTCTGTGGGCTACAGTCCATGGGGTTGCAAAGAGTCAGGCATGACTGAGCAACTAACACACAGTTACACATTTAAGATGGATGGACAATTAGTCAGGTAGATATCCAGAGACTGGCATGAAATCCAGTGATTTCTGCCTTGACTTTCCAGTGTGCCTTCACATATTCAGTTCAGTTCAGTTCAGTCGCTCAGTTGTGTCTGACTCTGTGACCCCATGAATCGCAGCACACCAGGCCTCCCTGTCCATCACCATCTCCCAGAGTTCACTCAGACTCACGTCCATCGAGTCAGTGATGCCATCCAGCCATCTCATCCTTGGTCATCCCCTTCTCCTCCTGCTCCCAATCCCTTGCAGCATCAGAGTCTTTTCCAATGAGCCAACTCTTTGCATGAGGTGGCCAAAGTACTGGAGTTTCAGCTTTAGCACCATTCCTTCCAAAGAAATCCCAGGATTGATCTCCTTCAGAATGGACTGGTTGGATCTCCTCTCAGTCCAAGGGACTCTCAAGAGTCTTCTCCAACACCACAGTTCAAAAACATCAATTCTTCGGTGCTCAGCCTTCTTCACAGTCCAACTCTCACATCCATACATGACCACAGGAAAAACCACAGCCTTCACATATTAGGAACTTACTTTCTCTTGATCTCAGTTTCTAGAAGGAGTTCATCTTTGAGTCAGTTGTATCTTTAAGCTCAGATTTTAATTTTAGATTGTTTGATACAATATGTATATATTACATATATCAAGAAGTGTGAATATCCATCAGTATCTATCTCTAGATAGATAGACATTCTTGATTGTCTTAAGGATTAAAGAGATGTAGATTTAAAGCCCTTCAATCACATCGCCTGGTGCGTAGAAGTCACTCAGTAAGGAGTGGGTTGCCATGCACTTCTCCAGGGGATCTTCCCAACCAAGGGATCGAACTCAGGTTTCCCACATTGCAGATGGATTCGTTACAGACTGAGCCACCCGGGAAACCCCAAATATGTGCTGAGTCGTTACTATTTCTACCCACACAAGCACACACATACTTAAGCCACCTCTGACTTATAAACCCACAGTTGAACTCATAACTAATAGCTGAAGGGGTGTAGCTACGTCTCCTGTCCATGAATGATCGCTGCCTTCACTGCTGGACACCTTGTACCTCTCTCCTCGAGTTCCATGGAGGTGCTGGAGTCTCAGGACGGGAGGGTGAAGCTGTGCACTCCTATACACTCAACAGAGGAGAGTGAGAGCCCTCGTGCCCCTGGGCCACTCCTGGGAGTGGGTGGTTTTCCAGCAATCTGCCTTGCTCTGTGGAATGAATTTTCCATGGGACAGTATGTTACATGGTACTTGGTTTCTTGGAGCAGTCCACAAAGGAATCCTGTATGAGTCAGGGATGAGACACATGGCCTTCAAATTAGGTAATTTGGGAGAGTTTAATGAGGGCATTGTTTACAAAGATGTGGGCAGGATGTAGAGAAATCACAGCGGATTCTGCAATAACCTGGAGAATAGCTACAGAGAAACTTAGGTACCTAGTCCTGAAAAGACAATGGGAGAAGCAGTTGTCATGACTTGGTGACAGAGAGATTTGTAGGGAGGCCACCAGCCAGGCCCCTTTGTTAGAGAGACACAGCTGGCTTGTGCTAAATGGGGAGGGAGCCAGGGGTGTCAAGATATCCCCTCCCCACTGGGTGAACCCATCTGGAAGCCAAAGAATAAAGGGGATCAATCCAAGGGGGTATAGACAATTCAGATCAGCCTTTTGTGCAGAGCAGTGTAGGAGAGAGCAGAGTGGTGATCCCCAGTCCTAAAAGGTCTCCGGAACCCAACCACTGTTGTTTCTAAAGGGTACTGGGTTCCAAATCCGAACAACACACCTGATTACCTTTTACAACGCTGCCTGTGTGTAATGTGTAGTGTCTTTTTCTCATATACAAACATGTTTTGTGAGTAAATATATATCTAAGTGTCCACACATGAATTAACATAATTAAGGATAACTAGTTAATTTTTAGAGCGAAAGAGAGAGTTGCTATTGAGATATACTGGTAACAGGTAAACTGGCCCAATTCTGGGCAAAACAGCGCTTATGACACCCTAACTAAAATGCAGTGAGTTGGATTCTATGTCTCACATGAATCGTAATCTCATTACTTCACAATCACTTGTATATATTGCATATATGTTATACATTTGTGGCAGGTACTGCTCTCAGATAGAAGGTATACCTGTGAAGTATAATTTGAAAAAACATCAGTTAAAAGGAGGGAGGCCCCCTGTTTTGAATACTCATTATACTGGCTATGCTCTATGTCCCAAATTTCCCCATGAACACAGCTATTCCTTTGTGTTGAGGTATTTTCTCCCATATAAATGTAAATTCCCTGAGAAAGATTTGATGTTAGACTCCAATGACTGTTGATAACCTACTGGCAAGTTTTTCCAGTTTTGACCATCCTGAAAATTTCCTATGTGAAGAGGATACATAGAAAAAGCTTTCTGATGATGGGAGGTGGCCGAAATATTTTGGGTTGTTGGGCTGGCTTCTTGTAACAGAAACCATCTTCTGGTCAAGGTGTCCCAACTCTACATTACCTCTCCCCTCATTCAGTGCCTGATGCAGGCCCAGCCTCACTTCTATCTTAATCAGATTTATGATAACAAATTCTTCTTTTAAGGACAGCTAAAGGTGTGTTTAATGGATCATCTGCTAATTTTCCAAAGTGTGGGAGGCACCCCACTCTGATACTCAAGATGATATCAAGTCCAGTTCAGGTGTGTTATTAAACAACACTGAATCCCACACAAAAAGAGCTTTTCCTGTAGCAGACACTGTTGCTTGGTTGGAGAACTCCAACTTTTTTAAGGAATTGCCCAGCAGAGAAGATGGCTCTATGTCCAGCTCAGGGGTAAATCCAGATTGCTCTAAAATATTATGATAATTCCAATACTCTTATACTGGCTTTACAAGAGGGCATGAGCCCATTCTAGCCAATGAAACATGAGAGGGAGTGCCCCAAGGGCTTCTGCAAAGGCTTCATGACTTCTTGAAACTGTTTCTTTTTTGGTTGAGAATAGAGATGATGCTTCTGTTACACCCAAATTACCTCCTGATGCAGCCTCTGATGCATGAGGCTACTTTTACATCTTTTTCATGTGCTATGACATGTCCTTTTACACGTACTGTGTGGTATACTGAGATCTATTTTTACATCTGCTGATGGCATGCTTTTTGTCTCTTTTCCCAGACTCCACTCTGTTAGTGTTTCTTTATCTCTCTCCATTCATTAATCTTTTCCTGATCACAAACTTTTTTTACTTGGTCTACAAACATAAGCAAGTCCATATCATCATGAGACAGACCCCTGATCTCCTGCCTTCCCCTCAAACTGCTCTGCTTGATTTTGCCCAGTGCAGCCCATCCTCTTGCTGGAGCCAACTGGATTCTGTGTCTTTTTCCATTCCTATTGGTTCCTCTGCTCTCTGTGTTCTGACACCTGCATTTGTGCCCCCACTGAAACTGGTCTTATGTAGTTTGATGAACTACCTCCTAATCCATAGTCAATCACTTTCATTCAATACCCCATTATCATCTCCCAAGCTCTGCACCCTACTCTGTGCTTGGTACCATCCTAAAGGACTGTGTCAGAGCAGAGAACAAAGCAGACCAAGATCTCTGCCTTTGGGGTGCTTCCATTTTGGCATTACAAGTGAATAAGCTGCATAACAATTAGAAAAAAGGAATAGTGGAGCAGGAAGACAATGGAGGGACAAAGATTGGATGGGCAAGATGTATTTTGTAGAGATAACACTGAGCAAAATTTGAAGGAAGCTGGGGATCAGTAATTAAAATTCTGCTGAAATATAATCTTATTTGGGTATACCAAAGATTGTTATATTCCAGGTAGAAAGAAGAGCTGGACAATGGCCAAAAGGCAGAGAACACGGTGGAAGCCAAATGGCTGGTGTGGAGAGTGAGTAAAGGGCAGGAGGTACAAACGGAGTCAGAAAGGAGATGGGCATCATGTCACCCTGGGCAGGTCCCATCTGTAACATCCAAGTGACCTCAGGGACATCATTTGTTTGATGATTAAATAATCCTTTTAAATGTAAAAAGGTAAAACAACAACAGGACAATACTGTAGCTCTCTATTAAATGTCAGTTCCACTGCAGTAAGTCTAGTTCTATTTTATAATAAATTCTAAACAGGAAAGATTATCTCATCTACTTTTTACTCATTGAGCATAGCCAGTTATATGCAGATGATTTATAACCTTCTGATTGTGATGATGCCTTGAGAAAGGGAAGAATGAAAACATCTTTAGTTCTGACATGAAAAACAAGCTACATGAAATGATAATGTGAAAAGCATATAGGACACCATTTAACAAGGTGCTATCAAGTGGAAATATCATGCTAAGCACAGATAAGATTTTAAATTGTCTAGTAATGACATTTACAAATACTAAAGAAAGTTTATATACTTGAACCACTGTGCTATGTACCTGAAACTAAACACAGTATTGCATATCAACTATACTTCAATAAAAATTTTAAAAAATAACAAAAACATGACATAAATTTGAATAACATTTTACTTAACTTTGTGTATCCAAAATATTATTATTTACCATGTGATCAATACAGAAATTATTAATATGGTATTTTGCATTTTTAAACATGGTCTTCAGAATCTGGTGTGTGTTTTATACTTATAGCTCATCTCATTCAACCTATCACACTGTAAGTGTTGAACAGTCCTGTGTGACTGTTAGCCACCGTATTCGACAATGCAAATCTAGTATATTTAAAATATTTAACAAATGTCTAGTACTCTTATTAGAAATAAATGAATTGGGAAGTATGCTTAGCCCTGGTTTTGAGGGAGGAGGAAATGGAAACTTTGGAGACTTGTATCCAATAAAGGCTTAATGATCTTGTCTGCTAGTTTTCCTCCCATGCTGTCTCGTCTAGGATGTCAGGGTTCTCAGCCCAAGTGACTAAGAGATGGCTCCACACAGGAAAGACCTGAGGCCAGCGTGTGGGTGACTCAAGGGCCCAGGAATGTGAGTCCCCATCTCCCAGGGCCCGTCCGTCACCAGCATCCCCGCTCTCACTGCCCTCATGTCTCACCACACTGTGGACCAGTTCATCCAGGTCTCTGCTTGGCTTGGTTCACACCCAGAATTGCTACCCAAGGGGTTTCTCCATGAAGGTGTCTGGCTTCAAATAACATTTCAGCTCCTTTGAGAGTGCTGTCATGGCAAGTGTGACTCTATTCGCTCCAGCATTGGTAGCAGCGGAAGGCAGGAGCTCAGAGGAGGCCCCAACTCTTAGCTATGTTTTTCCACTAAGGATTTAATTAAACCACTGCTGTGTCAATATTCTTAGCGTGCTGCTAGCCTCTTTCCTGGGATGGAAACAGGCTGCTGCTGCTGCTGCTAAGTTGCTTCAGTCGTGTCTGACTCTGTGAGACCCCAGAGACAGCAGCCCACCAGGCTCTCACGTCCCTGGGATTCAATCTTCCCATAAAGAGTCAGAGAGTTACGGGCTCCTGGGAGGGAAACCAGCTTTGAGAGTCCACGTGGAGTTTTTTCAAGGCAGAGGCGTGTGATGCGGGGCTCTACTTGCTACATGGTTATTGGCATTGTGGTGTGATGGTCCTAGGCTCCATCTGCAGCTGCACCTCAGACCAAGAATAAGGGCCTCAAGCCCTGCTTCAAAGGCCTCCATCAGAATGACCTCCCTTCCTGTTCCTCCTTTACCAGCTTCTCTCTTCCTGTCAGGAAATGAAAAAGTCCCATGGACAAGCAAGTGTTGCCACCTAGCTCCCCAGAACCCCAACTGTTAGCCCTTCTGTTCATAACAACTTGAATGTTTCATCCGTCATTTTCCAGCCTCTATGGGGCTCCAAGAAGGTGATACTACTATCCTCGTAAGGAATGTTTCAGTCAGTTGGAGGAATTGAGAGATTAAGTAATCTCCTCAAGGCTGCTAAATCTCAGACTTGGGATTTGACTTGACTATCCTGCTTTTCAAAATAATAGTAATAACAGTAAAATAATAGCAGCAATATGTAGTAACCACCCAATAAAAGGGAGCCATTATTATTACACAAATTAGATAAATGCATAATTGGTATGTTGACACCCCTCTTTCCCCGCTGCTGGCCAGAAATGCTATCATTATATAGACTTGATTCGCATTTTAATGAGTAAGGGCAGATTCCTGTGGAAGCACTGTCTCCTTCAGGTGCTATTAGTTCTTGAGTGATGCAGAGCCAAGACCTGAGGAAAGGAGACAGGGTAGGAGCTTGAGTTAGCGGAAAAATGGTGGAAGGGAAAGAGGCATGGGTTGCTGAGTTGGAAGAGGCCAAAGGTGGATTTCCTCCCTTGAATTTTGTATACGGTCCATTGCAGCAGATTGTGGACTGCTTACTGAACAGTCCACTCTCCCCTCTGCATTTTCCAGACTCCCTTGCCATTAGATTGGGTCACGTGACTTGATCTAGTCAGTGGAAGTGGGGTACTGTCTATTTCTCTCTGACCAAGAGGCTGTGTGTTTCCTCCAACCCTCCTTCCTCTACCTTGGTGATTTTGGAGACCACAATGTCCAGAGGGCTACAAGGTGGAGGATGGCACCCAAATCCCCTCAGACTTCTATGTGATCAAGAAAGAAGACTTTATTGTATCATGTTACTGAGACTCTAGGGCTTATCTGTTACTGCATCATAGCCTCTTGTTTGATGCACCTGCTTCCAACCACTATTTCCTCTCTTTCTCCCTTACACAGCAGCATAGGATATTACACAACATACATCAGATCCTATTTCATGCTGCTTAGGATGTGTGTGCTTAGTAGCTCAATCATGTCTGACTATTTGTGACCCTATGGACTGTAGTCTGCCAGGCTCCTCTGTCCATGGGGATTCTCTGGGCAAGAACACTAGAGTGGGTTGCCATGCCCTCCTCCAGGGGATCTTCCTGACCAAGGGATCAAACCCAGGTCTCCCGCATTGCAGGCAGATTATTTACTGCCTGAGCCACCAGGGAATCCCAAGAATATTGGAGTGGGTAGCTATCCCTTCTCCAGGGGAACTTACTGACCCAGGAATCAAACCAGGGCCTCCTGCATTGCAGGTGGATTCTTTGCCATCTGAGCTACCAGGGAAGCTCCCCAGCTTAGGATATCTAGTGATTTTTCATGACATTTTGAGAAATAATATGAATAAATAAAAATACATTTTAAATATATAGTGCATGCTCAGTCACTCTGTCATGTCAGACTCTCTGTGACCCTATGGACTATAGCCTGCCAGTCTCCTCTGTCCTTGGAATTTTCTCAGCAAGAATACTGGAAGGTGTTGCCATTTTCTTCTCCAGGATATCTTCCCAACCCATGGATTGAACCCAGGTCTCCTGCATTGTACGAGGATTCTTTACCACTGAATCAGTGGGGAAACCCTTCAAAATAAAATATATTTATATTTAAGTCATATTAATGTTAACTAACTTTGGCCAATTAGCAATGTGGTGCAATTAGAGGCTTGAGAAGTGTTCACATCTGGAGGTTTGCTCTCTTGGAGTCCCACAGTCATTACAACACAAAAGAACCTGGGTTAGTTGGCTGTTCAGCTAATGGAAGAGATCATCCAAGCCAGTGCAAATCAGAACTGCACAGCTAACCCATGGAATTATGATAAAAATTGTAAAGGTTAATACTTCAAGTCACTAAATTTTGAGGCATCCTGTTACACAGCAAGTACAAACTGATACAATAACTACATGTACAACTCCTTTACAAATTTTGTTAATAACAACCTGTATTTGTTTCCTGACTATAGCTTCCCAAACTATACAACCTGCAGGAGAGAGTAACTAAGGACCTACAAGAACTGACATATAATTCAATGTCCTCTTCAATAAATTTTCTATGACATTCATTTCCTGGAAGCGCTTCATAAAAGAATGCCAGTAAGAGAGGTTGCCTTCCATTGCCTATAGGTGACCCAAAGGCTCAGAGGGTCCATCTTGCTTCTCTTTTCACAAAACTCAACATAAGAAATATCCACCTTTATTAGTTGAAGTCCTAATGTTGTGTTTGGGTCTCTCTGGTTGGACAGAGAATTTCCTGGCTCTCCGAATCTTTACTAAGTTATTTTCTCACTTCAAAAGCACACTTGAATTTAACCTCAAGGTTGACAAATATCCATCACTGGCCCTTCTTATCACTCATAGTTTTCTTTGCAAAGATCCGAGGGTTCGATCCACAGGAAGATCATGCCCAGCATTTTGTCTGCAGAAACATGGGGGAGGTGATGTGGATATTGTCCTAGCTGACCTCTTTAATGAAAGTCCTGAATTCATCCAACATTCCTCTGATTACAGGGTTGGGAAAATGCCTTTTGGTAAAATCATAGAGTGGTAAACATCAAGAGACTTTGGGTCCATATAAACCCATCTCTTTACTCAAGGACACAGATTCTTGGTGACAGAGCGAGGGCTAAAGTACTTAGAGCCATTTCCTCTACTGACTGCGCGTCAGCTCCTTCGCATGGGCATTCTGGCAGCTCCTAATGCTCAGTCCTACCCCCTGTTCTCACTCTCTGCTCTCACTCTCAGTGAACTCATTCATTCCCAGATGTATAAATACCACTTTGTGCTTCTGACTTCCAAATATATATTTGCAAACTCCAGGCTTCTATATCTAATTGCCTGCTCACTATCCCTCCTTGGATGTTTTGCAGATATATCCAAGCTGACATATTCAAGACAAAACTTCTAACATTTAACTGGTCTGCCCCTCTCCTCCTACATTTCACTGCCCTTATTCAGGTCACTATTGTCATTTGTGTAGATGATTCCAGCAGCTCCTGTAGATGATTCCAACACTTCCTGAGTCCTTTTCTTTCTTTTTCTTTACTTCTCTTCCCATTGAGGGCAGATTCTTTACCAGCTGAGCCACCAGGGAAGCCACAAGTGACTTCCCTGGTGGCTCAGAGGTTAAAGCATCTGCCTCCAATGCGGGAGACCAAGCTTCAATCCCTGGGTTGGGAAGATCCCCTGGAGAAGGAAATGGCAACCCACTCCAGTATTCTTGCCTGGAGAATCCCATGGACGGAGGCTACAGCCCACTGGGTCACAAAGAGCAAGACACGACTGAGCGACTTCACTTTAACTTTTGCTCAAACCCATTTATTGTCACTACTCTATGAGTATTCCAAGACTGACAAATCTACTTAGCTTCCCATAGCATGCTTGTTGAATAAAAATCTGAAATCGAGTATTCCCCACACTTTATTAGTATAGGTTGGATTGTCATACCTCCTCAGTTCAGTTCAGTCACTCACTAGTGTCTGACTCTTTGTGACCCCATGGACTGTAGCACACCAGGCTTCCCTGTACATCACTAATTCCTGGAGCTTGTTCAAACTCATGTCCATCGAGTTGGTTATACCTCTTCAGCCAGAAGTTTATTTTCTCTGATTAGATATTTATAAGCAAAATTATTCTTTTTCGTCTTACTTGGAATTCTACTTCTTTTAATTTAAATATAGGAATTTAAGGTTTGTTTTTTTTTTTTTTTTTGCAGGAGCTATGCTGTTGGCTTGTTTTACTTAAGAGAACATGCAGATGCTTAGTATACTGTAAAGGCCCAAAACACATTTCCACATCTTTAAAACAGCCATCTGTTCTCAAAACCTCTTCTACTCTCTTGGCTTTGGATAATCTCAATTCAAGCAGATAAGTTAGAATCATTGTTTCCAACATTCTCAGTCTATTGTCGTTAATGAATGACCTCAACACTTTATTCTCATATCTATGATCTGTATAAATAAATCAGAATAGAACTTTGCTGCAAGAGCAAGAAGGGTCTGAAGAATCCACTACGAAGAGCCCATTTGCTGGTCAGCAATAAGTGACGTAGGTCACGTGGTTTGTCTATAGCCCAAGGGTAATAACAGAGAGGTGACAATGGAGGTTTGTTGCAGAAGAATCTGACTCTTTACTGACTCAATCATCTGCTATTTAAGTTCCACTTTGGACCTTGCTTCCTTCATTATATATATATTTCAGTTTATCCATCTGGAGTAGATGTGAGCCAGAGAGATCCAAATACATGAGTTGTTCAAATGGACATTATTTTCAAAAAACAAACAAATCCCTGATTTTCTAAAAGCAGAGTTCTCCAGTGCATTCCTGATAACAGGAGCACAGCTTGAACATTCCTTGAAGAATGTCCTGGGCATGTGACTATTGGTGAAACTGAGAGGAAGGAAAGAGTTGGAGAACAGTGTCTGTAAAGAAGATGGCTGGTGCATCGCCGTGAGAGTTTGTCCAAAACTACAGGGGCAATCCAACCTAAATGCACCACGTAAGACTTCTTTGAACTTTTCCGATTTGCAGGGTATATGCATGTCTGTTTCATCTGTGCCAATTTATAAAGTTCCACATGCCTGTGTCTATGAAGCTGTTCTCATGCGAAGGGTGCCTACAGCCAGGCATTATCAGGTACTTATTAAATACTTTTCACTGACACACCTTTAAAAGTAGGAAAACACTTTTTGAAAGCCCAAATAAGTGTTTTCTTTGCTCAGAAAATACATGACCTACATCTGGCCCTGCCTTCTGCCTTGTACAAGAAGCTCAACCACATTTTCCATATTTTAATGCAAAATGCAGTTACAAACGCAAGTTGCCACTGGCAGAGGAAAGCAAAATAATTGTCCTACAACCCAACTGCAACTTCGCCTTTGCTGAAGTTGGCCCAGGTTCAGCATCTACATGGCTGCCGCACACCTGCAGCCTGGGTCCCTGCTCCTCCCTCAGTTCCCAGGCAAGTTCCCTGGGCTGGAGGCACTGAGAACAAACACACATTTCCAGGCCAGCCTCGCCCAACCCTGCCCCAAGGCCAGGTCTTCCTCGTCCTCTGCTTTGTCACCCAGTTGGAAGCCTCTGGAGGACTGCCCATCTTCCATCCACAGGGAGCTGTGGTCTGGAGCCCAGAGGATGAGGCTCCTGGTTTCAGGATTTACAGAGCCCGGTTTGGAGATGATTGGGAGCCAGTGATCAGTGAGGTGTCTTTAGGCTAGTGAAGCCACTGTGCTGGCTTAGTCAGTGAGCCTGGATAAATGCCATCCTGCGTTTCCTTTTGTTCACTTCAGGGTTACTGTATCAGAGTGCAGGATGGGCCTCAGCAGGAGAGCTGACACTGTGGAGACGGTTCCTTAGCAGATGCTCAGCTGAACCTCAGCTGTTCTCTCCAGTGACATCCGTGTGACATGGAGATATTTATTCAGGTGATGCAGCCTGAGTGGGCCTCAGGCCAGACCCCCTTCCCCAAGCACTGCCTTCTAGCCCTGAAAAGCAATAGTCTCCAGACTGCCTGAATGCTGTGTCCTCTCAACTTGAAAAATCTGACCAACTTCTGTCAATTACCTTTTGAGGGTTTGGCAGCTCAAGTGACATCCCTCAGAAACATTGGAGGCCAGCTACACACCTCATGGTGTAGGGGGTGTGTGGGGCAGCGGGGGGCTTGAAAAGCTGATTTGAAGTTCCCCAGCATGGCTGAGTCTTCTTGCCTTTGTACATGTGGTCTGTTTCCTGGCTGGAGCAGGGTTTGCTTGTGACCCTGTTTAAGTCTCAGGTTAGAGTGGCTGGTATCTGGAGGGCTAACACCCACATACATGTGCCACTGAATTTGTCAACTCACTCAGGATTTTGTATCCCTGTTAAATCTTCTCAGGGGTTCAGGGACTTTTGAGGTTGTGAATGCCCAACTTTGTTTTGGCTGCACCACACAGTATGTGAGATCTTCCCTGACTAGTGATGGAACCTGCTTCCCCTGGAGGGAAAGTGCGGCATCTTAACCTCTGGACCACCAGGGAAGTCCTGAGTGTTCCCAGTATTTAAGAAAAGGAAGATACGCCAAATAGGTCTTAAAAAAACTTATGATATATTTTAGGTGTTCAATCGACATGGTGTGTTTCCAGAATTATATGCTATCCCTCATTAGAAATGACAACAGAGACCACACTGTGGACATTTTGAATGTGAAGATCAGGCCCAGCAGTGACTCCATTGTCAGCATCCCCCTGCAGACTGCAGTATCCTGTGCTGTAGGCAGTGACTTCTGCTCTGGACTCTTTCAGAGCACTTCGATATCACCCAACTGAGAGGTACGTTGGTCGCCTTAAGGATCAAAGAGGCCTCTTACCTAAGAATTTGGGCTTTACTCTTAGAGACTGATGATGACTCTGGTAAGGTTTTAGCCCATGGGGACTGCCATTTCCTTTTTCTTTGTTTTTGAACTTTGTATTTGCTAGGGAAGCAGGGATGTCCGTGGCAGCTCCCTGTCAGGTATTCTATTACCCATGTTCTGCTACCTGGAACTGCAGGTTCTCTCAAGAAGGAAGAAAATGCATCTTCTCTTTGAGGACCACCCCTCATTAGGGCAATGCATTTACCACCGTGGTGGGCCTGGAATTCAGGAGGGTGATTCTTTGGAAAGGATGATGGTGCTTACTACACATTCCCTCTGCTCTCTGTAAGTGCATAAGTTCCAGTCCCTGTGTAGTTAAGCAAATCATGTGACAAGTTCTGACCAATGGGCAGTGGGTGAATGTGGTTTGTGTCACTTCTAGGCTAAAGTGTAGAAGAGTTGGAACATGATCCTTTTCAGTTGTATCTTCATAGGAACCGGAGTGGTAGCTAGAGTGAAAACCTTCTCTCTGCCACAGACCTGAACATATCCCAGAGTGAGAAATAAACTCTGGTGTGCAAAGCCATTGAGATTTCAGAGCTCACTTATTACCACTGCATAGCTTAACCTGTCCTAACCAATATAACATATATTCGAAGTAAACTTTTTAGACAGTTGAATCTTAAAATATTTAAAATTCTCTTCTGTATGCACATTATTATATATATAAAAATATATATACAATGAAAAGCTTTTGGCTTATGAAATCCTTCCTGCAACAAACAAAATGAAAGACACATTAGCTCTTTCTAAAAAATGTTTGCGTCTAATAAGTACATGATGCTAAGGTTGTTACCTAATGTGGGCAGTGGGATTAGCAGTCTGTAAATCAGATTTTCTCCGCAGAATATAAAGTCACAGAGAGTCCATGGTCCAAGGAAGCTTAGAAGAGTGGGAAAAGGTCTGCAATAAGAATTTGGAAATTGAGAGGCCATGGAATATTTAGAATCAGTCTCTGAACAGAGGCTTAATTCATACTCTGGTATCCTTCCTCACTTATTCAGCCCCACCTTGGTCCTTGTCCCCTTCTGAGCAGCTATGGCAATGGTTATCAAGTCGCTATCTTCACCTTTACCTTAGTTATATTCTGTCTCATGTTGTTCATCCATTCGTTCCAAAAAATATTTGCCCAGCTTGGGATGGGGCCCTGTGTTGGATGTGAGAACTCGAGGCTCCAAGCCAGTCCTTAAAGACCTCATTGTCTAGTGAGAAGTTCACTTGCAGTCTGCTTGGGGTTCAGAGTTGTTAGGGTTGCTCACTCCTTTTGGGGAAAATTTTCACTCCCCATTTATCTTCCACAGGTCCCAGCATAATATGTGGGGGCTATTTTCATAGACAGTTCACGTGTGTTTCTGCTGGACACACTTGTCAACAAGGGTGTCTCTCTTGATCTTTATCGAAATCCATTCCCAAAGTAAAATGGTTCTCCTGGTTTTAGTTCAGGTCCATTTTCCCATCCTGGATGACTCCAGTCCACTTTGGGTTGCTTCGCACTACGTAATTCTGGCAAAGTCATCTCCATTTTTCCATCCCTAAAACGTATTCAAGGACATCCAGGGTTTTTAAGTTGATAGCAAGCAACTGTATAAACTTGTACACTTGCAGGGATAAAGGTTGTTGGGTGGAAAACACCCAGTCAAAATCTGACCTGCTCAGGAATATGTTCTCTAAAGAGTCATTAACATGAAATGCAGCATTTCATGGGAAGACCATCCCAAACATCACCCCCCTTTTCACCATCACTGACATTCAACTTGAAATGTGCTCTTTCCATGTACAAGTCAAAGCAAGACTTTTCCAAGTGTCAGCATCACAAGCTCCAGCTAGCTCTTGGCAGTGAACTGGGTTTCCTTTTGCCCTTGGCAGAGTATTAGTAACCAAGGCATAGCCAGCTGAGCACAGCCACACCAGTGGACAACCCCCTTCCCCACCCAGGTGTGAAAGAGCACCTGGATCCTAGCTTGCCTGGTCCTCTAAAGACACCTGCCGCTATCCCCATGGTTCGTGGTATGCAGTCAGGATGATATAGCTATATTCCTAAAAAACAACACAAACAAAAATAACATTTGTAGGGAAAAGGGCTAACATGTTCTCTCTGAAGCTAGATGAGCTGAAAGGGCTGCAGGCAAATAACCAGTGTTTCTCAGCAAGCTGTACCAACATGATGCAAAAGAGAACCCAAGCAGAAAAGGGCAGCCTGTGAACTGATGATGCCAAGCCCCATCAAGGAAGCCTTTGCAAACTTAGTGGTAATCGATGCCACCCAAGGGCACCAGATGTGCCAATAAAAACCTCTTGCACCTTTGGCTGAATGTGGCTTGAGACTACTCTTGGGTGAGAGCATCTGTTTCCAGGCCCTCCAGACTGCCCAATACAAAAGTGACTCTTTTGATATTGATAAATGATGTGACACATGATTCCCCCCATAGAAACTGTGCAAATCCTTAATTATGAGGGCACTTTCTCAGGGGCACATTAGAATATTATGCTCAGTTGAGTTGCTATCTTCACCTTTGCCAAGGCTTTTGTAACACTGCACAGTAAGCTGCCCTTAGAAGTTTTTGCTTTTGTTTGTAAATCATCAGTTCAACTTGTATTAAGGATTCCAGGAATTAAAAAGAAAAAAAAAAGTCCAGAAAAAAAATACATAGAGTGAAATTCCTAAAGTAGGTTTTTTTTTTTTAATTCCCCTTTCGGTGAATGGGTCACAAGCTTGCAATTCTAAACAATCTCACAATTAATTCTTGAGCTATGCAGTCCAATTAGAACAAATGAGTCCTTTCTGGTTTAATTAGAGATGAGTATGCGCCTGTGAGCTTATTTGTATAAAATAAGTGCTCATTAAACAAGGTTTGGATCAGGTTCAGCTTGTTAGAAACGCCATGAAAAGGGAGCTTTCTCTCACTGTCTCTGGCCTCTTTAACCCCTTAAATGCCCAGAATGAACTCAAATGTGAAAAATATAAAGAGTATCTTTGCAGAAAGCTGGCGAACTTGAAAGAGGTGATGCGTTTGTTGGAACTGTTGGTAAACAAGGCCATCTTCTCATCTCAGCATCTTTTCGCAGGCCACCGGAGGACAGAAATCCAACTTGGGGGGAGGGGGGCAGATGAAGGCCACTTGAGTTGTAGAAAGAACAGGCTTCTATACATTGTGTGTCGCTTCAAGCCTCCCTACTAAGGGCCTGAGCCATGGGCCAGCAGCAGCTACAGTAGCATGGCTTGGGAGCTTGCCAGAATGCAGTATCTTGGGCCCCCCACCCCAGGCCTGTGAGATTCTGCCTTTTATCAAAACCCCCAGGTGATTTGTATGAACACTGCGATTTGAGGACTGCTCTAAAGGCACTAAATGATGGAGATTTTACTTTAAAAGATGAAGGTCCCTTGGGAACTCCTGAGAAGGTCACTTCACTTCAAGAGTCTATGGTGGGGGTGGATTACCACTTTGACCACACCCCAATCTCCCACCCCACCAAACTCTCTGCTAAAAGCTCAAATGAGTCCCTTCCTGCTCATTCTCTAGTAAGCTTCCAAGACTAAAAGGATCCAGGTCAGGGGGCCACCACTTCACCATATCTGTTCCTTGAACGTCTTACCCAGCTCTTGAGAATGTTGCCAAATCCTGCTGGCTCTCTGGCTACATGGAGAAATGAATTCTGCCCTCGAGGGGCTCCCACTCTCATGGGATGCTACTGGAGGCAGAGGGATGAGTGAGAAAAGTCAGGGACTCCCCGGCCCACACCAGTGACAGATTGATCACAAGACCAACCTTGGAAAGGCCTCCTGTCTCCAGGGAGGAGGGAGCCTCCATCTGGGTGGGAAGGCTCCACTCTGTAGCATCCTGACATGGGCCAAGAGCCAGCTTCCAAGGCTGTCAGTGCATGAAGGAGAACTTAACCTGCCAAGAGGGTTAAGTGCCACCTTAATTTATTATTCTGCTCAGCAAGAGTTTGTCCATTTTTTTTTCTCATTTATTTTGTCAAAAAGTTAAGTTTGGGTATAATGAAATGTCAGCTTCAAGACAGTCACTAAGCAGCCTGAGACTCTATGTTGTTCAGCACTGGCACTTTTTTTTAAGAGCTTGGTGGAGAGAAGATGTTAGGCTCCTACTTCACCACGTGGTGCCTGGAACAAGGTGGAGCACACAGTAGCAGATTGAAAATTTCTGTCCTTCCATTCCAGACTCTGAGACTAATGGCTGTTAATTCGGGGACATTGAAGGAGACCAGACCAGGAGATAAATGTCATCAATGAGCCCTGCAGCTGGCCCTGGTCTGTCTTGGTACCCTGGTGATGGACAAAACCCTGGACAAAAACCTTCACAACAGTGTCTTGACACTGGGGCAGGCCCACAACTTTGGCTGCTCTTCCCTGACCCTCAGCTCCAGCATGTGAGATACCCTGTCTCACCCATTCCTGCTCCCTCTTAGCTTTGGTTGGTAAAATAAGAACCTGGAAAGAGAGCAGAAAGGGGAATGGGGAAGCAAGCATTTCTCCCTCTCTGTAGGCATGATTTTTTTAAGACCTGGTAATGATGTCATTCATCAGCTCATCTGATGGGGATGGGGTGTTGGAAGGTGACATGGGAGAGGTGGGCTGGGGTTAGACTAAATCTGGAAGGGTCAAGAAGAGGCAGCTGGGATCAGGAGACCATGAGCATCAGTTTGAAAGGTTTATTTGAAGTTCTGGTATAAGTGTTTAAATGTAAGTTTGCTATTTAAAAAAAAATCACATGAGCAAAATATGCTCAATGTTTAAAAATAAGAAAATAAAATTTTAAATGACCAAATATCATTCATTAATCCACCACCTTTAACACTTTGGCATATTATGTCCTACATTTTATATATACAGAGAGATTTATAGATTTAGATATGGATATAAAGTGGAATTAGTGCACATACTCATTTGTATTGCTTTTTAGTTAATCCTACATCATGAACNATATTATGTCCTACATTTTATATATACAGAGAGATTTATAGATTTAGATATGGATATAAAGTGGAATTAGTGCACATACTCATTTGTATTGCTTTTTAGTTAATCCTACATCATGAACATCTACAATCTCATTGTAAATGCATAGTTTTATATCAGTGCATATATTACAATTATTGCTTCTGTTGGCTATCTTAATATTTTCTATTTTTTTATCTACCTATCATCTATTTATGTTTTTCTATCTTGCTTGCATGCATGCTAAATCGCTTTAGTCATGTCTGACTCTGTGCGATCCCACAGATGGCAGCCAACCAGGCTTCTCTGTCCACAGGATTCTCTAGGCAAGAATAGCATTAAAACCATATTCTAAGAGTTGAATCTTTGTATGTATCCTTTATTATTTCCTCAGAATAAACACCCAAATACATAATTAATTGGTTAAAAAGAATCTGTGTTTTAGGAATTTTGAATCATATTGCCAAATCATCTTTCAGAATGCTTGTATTGATTTGGACTCTCTTGTGAAAAACACCTTTCTCACTCTAGCTAGTGGTTTGGGGGAAAATAATCTTAGTGGTTTGGGGTCAATAATTGGAGTCAACTTTTATGGTAGCTTCACCCAGAACCCTCCTGGGGCTCTCCTTCAGTGACAGATAAGAAGTAATTTGAGCCCTTAGGAATTCAGATGGGGAATCTGGAAGGTCTTGTTCTTATCACTGGTCTTTCTAACTGCTTGGGAGAGCAAAGTAAACAGTGGAAACCTGGAGTTCTAAAGGGGACCTGGTGTGAGTCTTCAGTTGTCTGTGATGTCTGGGTAATAATAGCCTGGGGCCCCTTGAGTCAGGAGAAACTACTACAGGTTCCAAGACTGCCTGAGAACCACAGGTACAGGTAGCAAGACAAAGTATAAAAGAATTCTGTATTCGAGAATGAAATCAACTGAGGGAGGAAGACCAATAAGACGGATCAACTAGAGTAGAAGCAATGGAATGCCCAACTTTAAAGAAAAAATAAAAAATTAACTCTCAGGGAAATTTATTCAGAGTGCCCACTTCAAAAAATTTTTAACTACAATATTTTGCTAATTAAAATATTTAACAGAAGAGTTGATAAACAGGATAGTCACTACTGATTACTACATTAAATATTACATAAAGGAAAATGAAAAAGGAAGGAAGAGGGATGGAAGGAAGGAAGAAAGAAAAAGCAATGAGTGAAATTACAAGGGTCTTGGAGAATTGAGGCCTTAAATACAATATTGAGGAATTTCAATAGAATAAAGAGCTAGAGAAGTTATAAACAAATACTATAAGAAATTATTTTGAGCTAAAGAGAACTTCAATTTTGAAAAAGAAAGGGTTCAGCAAGTGTCATGCAGGATTAATAGTCCTATTGTTGATAATGATAATAAGATAGACCAGACCAGAGCTGGCCAATACAATTTCCTGAAATGATAGAATGTTCTGTGCTTTTCAAAATGGTAGCCATAGAGTCACATGGGGCTACGTCGTGTAAAATGTTGTTAGTGTGACTGAGAAACTGACTTTTAAATGATATTTAATTTTAATTAATATTTACATTTAAATACTCATATGTGGCAGGTCACTATCACATAAGACAGCTCAGATCTAGACATAAACTGTTGAAACTTCTGAAATGTAAGCATTAATGTAAAAATTTATATACTTCCAGACAAACATAAATGCTTACCTTCAAAGTATGGAGAATCATATTCATACTGGACTTCT
>SJYQ01000184.1:517140-545428 GCA_006410935.1 Redunca redunca | reverse complement strand
TTAAAAAAACTTGAAATTAATGAAATAAAAAGTTAGTTCTTTAAAGATAAAATACATAAAATCATAGAATGGAATGAAAAACATATAGAAACCAAAAATTCAACATGAAAATAAAAAAGTATAATGAGAGATACTGAAAAAAAAAAAACTATGGGTGTCTATTTTATGGAACTGTATAATACATTTGAAAAATACTGGAAATGGATGATTTTCTAACAAAATATAAACACCAAAGTAGACAAAATGATAGAAAAATAAACATACCAAAAGTCTACCAAAAATCACAGCTAACATTCATTTTATATTCAAAGAATAGACAATCTCTATGTTATTAAAATTTTCTGGTATATAGAAAGGATGGCAATTTCCCCAGTTCATTTCAAACTATCATAACCTTGAGTGCATGCATGGGAAGTCATTTCAGATGTGTTCGACTCTTTGTGACCCCATGGACTCTAGCCCATCAGGCTCCTCTGTCCATAGGATTTTCCAGGCAAGAATACTGGAGTGGGTTGCTTTTTCCTTCTCCAGGGGATCTTCCTCACCCAAGGATCAACCTGTGTCTCCTGCAGCTCCTGCATTACAGGCGGACTCTTTACTGCTGGACCACCAGGGAAGCCCATTAACCTCAGTATCAATATTTGAGAAAGACAGCACTGAAACAAAACTTACAGAGCAATCAACAAATGGATAAGATGACAAACTTTGAATTAAAAACTATCAAGGAATATTCAGGAAAATGCTTTAAAATGAATATTATAGCATAACATAGTAGGGCTTGTAATTGAAAAAATGGTTCACCATCAAGAAATTTAGAAACATAATTCTTAATTCAGGAAGAAAAAACACGTAATGATAATAATAGATTTCAAAGAAGCATGTCTTGAAGTTTAAAGAATGTTCTTCATCTTCTTTTGACTCAGCTTAGACAGAAGTAAACTAAGTAAATATTCTAAAGATTACAAACATGAAGGGGTAAAATGTTTTCAACAGTTTGAGGATAAGAGAGGGTGCCCATATTACTGATATTTTTCAACATCTTTCAAAGGTTCTAGAAAGTTAAATCAGCAGAATGTACTTTAGAATTAAAAGCTCCCCAAATAATCTTTGCTTTCAGAAAACACTAATTATTCTTAAAACAATTGGAAGATTATTTTAAAAACATTTAGAATTCACAAGACTTTATAAAGTGTTGAATATATATATAAATATACAAAATCAATGAACAGTCCTTTTCTTCTGACATAACAATAATTAGTTAGAAAAGGAAAAATTGAAAATTCTATTTACAATACACACAAAAAGCATAAAATAATCAGGACTAAATTTAATAAGAACAAAAAAAAAGGCCATAAATTTACGGAAGGACTTTAAACAAGGTAGAAAAAAATAGGGAAATATATCATGTTCTTGGAGGAAATACTTCACATCTCAAATACTTCACATCTTGGAGGAAATACTTCACACCTCATGAAATCACTGGGTACATGAAAGGCATCTTCCATCAGAATTCCTCTTATCTTTCTACAGAGCATTACAAATTGTGCTTCTTTATTTGAAATATATGTATGAAAGTACAAATATATAAGATTTCCTAGTAAAAATTTGAAAAAGAAAAATACTGAGGAATGCCAGAGAGGGCTTGCTGAACCAGATATTATTATAAAACTTCTGAAATCAAAATAGTAAATTAGGGCAGAGGAATACCATGTGATCTCCCTTGCTTCTGGTGGTGCAAACTTCAGTGACAGTAGAAAGACATGCAAAGAGCTTTTCAAATTGGTATCTGTGGTACTTGTTGGGATCTGACATTTCTCTCTCAAACCTCAAATGTGTTTTATTTGAAATTATAATGGCAAAAAATAAACATAATCCTCTTCTGGATTATCCAACAGCCACTGATAACTAAGTACAGTCGCAAAATCTCCCTGTGATACTTGCATTTATCACTGTGCTGATAAGTAACTGATGATAAGTAACACTAACAGTCCTGTGCTAATTAGAGATAGATTTAAAACGTGTTTGTGTTGAATACCGATACTATTGTGGCTCAGCGACAACAAAAGTCGACACCAGTGCAGACAACAAGAGAGCATAAGATCCTCACATAACACTCTCAGCATTCCCAACTCAAGAGGGAAATCCTACCTACCCAGTAGGACTGAGTATCTTGTTCACTTCTGATCAGTGACTCTGTTATGGCAACACATTTTTAATTTGTGCTAATTTGAAGTGTGTTGGTTTTGTGATTTTATTTCCATTTAATTTGTAATGCAGATTTAGTGTGATTGCTGTAAGGCTATAAAAATAAGGAGTTTATACCTAGTATATGTTTGCATTTTGTAAAAGAATGTAACAAGCTAAGCAAAATTAGATAGCATTAGCATAAGAATCAGAGAAGGCAATGGCATGCCACTCCAGTACTCTTGCCTAGAAAATCCGAGGGATGGAGGAGCCTGGTAGGCTGCAGTCCATGGGACTGCGAAGAGCTGGACAGGACTGAGCGACTTCACTTTCACTTTTCACTTTCACGAGTTGGAGAAGGAAATGGCAACCCACTCCAGTGTTCTTGCCTGGAGAATCCCAGGGATGGGGAAGCCAGGTGGACTGCTATCTATGGGGTCACACAGAAGCGGCTTAGCAGCAACAACAGCAGCAGCAGCATAAGAATAGGAAAACAGATTGGTGGAAGGATCAGAAGTTCTAAAACAGCTCAGAAATGAAGATGTTTGTAAAGAAAATATGGGATTAAATAACATTTTATTTCAGTGAGATAAGAATGATTAATAAAGAATGGATACAGACATAATTAACAATCCCTATGAATAAAAAAAGACCTTTGCCTCATCCTACTTATAAAACTGCACTTACAAAACAAAGATTTTTAGGTAGAGCTCTCCTCATCAACACTGTTGACATTTGGGGTTGGATAGTTCTCTGTTGGGGGGCCATTGGAGGATGTTTGGCATCATCTTTGCCTTCTACCCACTAGATGCCAATAACCTTTTCTCCCCAGTTGTGACAAACAAAAATGTGTCCAGATATCATCATGGGGGGCGGGGAGGAAATTGTCCCCAGCTGAGAACCACTGGTTCAGATATACTAAAGCCATATATATATATATATATATATATTTGTCTTCATCATCAGAAATGTACCAGGCATATTCACAAAAGAAAGTCCTATGACAATATTTTTAGAGGTAAAGTACAGATAAAAAATCTGATATCTACCTATATGCCACTGATTGATTAAACCATCGTGCTTCCATGCAGTGGAGTATTATGCAACTACGACAAAGGTTATCTCCCTGAGAGGGGCATCTGTGATATAATCTTAAGTACCAAAAGAGGTTTACAGAATTCTTTTAAAGGAGTCATTGAAAAAGACCCTTATGCTGGGAAAGATTGAAGCCAAAAGGAGAAGAGGGAGCAGAGGACGAGGTGGTTGGATAGTATCATCAACTCAATGGACATGAGTCTGAGCAAACTCTGGGAGATAGTGAAGGACAGGGAAGCCTGGTGTGCTGCAGTCCATAGGGTTGCAAAGAATCAGACACAACTTAGCAACTGAACAACATAGAAAGCAGTGGGGTGGTGTATGGATTTTTGGTTAGGGACCACAGTAGGTTGAAGCATGGTCACCAAAAAGATTTGTATGTCTAAATCCCTGGAAAGTGACCTTGTTTAGAAAAAGAGTCTTTGCAGATATAATTAAGGATGTTAAGAGGGCCTCACTCAGGATGACCCAAGTGGGCCCTACATTCAATGGCATGTAGATACCACATCTTATAAGGATTTATAAGAACAAGGCAGAGGAGATTTGAGCCACACAGAGAAGGTGATGGAAAGAGAGAGGCATAATGGTTTGATAGAGCCACAAGCCAAGGAGTGTCTGGAGCCACCACAAGTTACAAGAGGTAAGAAACAGATTCTCCCCAAAGCCTTATTAGGTAGCCCAGCCCAGCCCACACCTTGGTCTCAGACTTCTGGCTTCCAGAACTGTGAGAAAATAATTTCTATTGTTTAAGCCATCCTGTGTGTGGTAAGGGATAATTTATTTTTTCTGGGATGGTTGAGGGAGGCTTCATTAGGATGGTAACCCTTGTCTTGCATCTTAAAGGAAAGTGAAAAAGGGAAGGAGGCTGCTGGGATGGGGGGAGGGGCAGCAGCCTGCACGAAGGCTGGGGAGCTAAGGGGCAGGGCTGGGTGAGTGCGGCTGGGGCTTGTGGTGTATTTAGCAGTGAGGGTGGAATAAAAGGTGAAGCATCCTGTTTTTCCCCTGATCTTTTTACCTGGAGCAACACATTCGCAAACACTTTAGAGAGATTTTCTAAGAACAACGAGCAAATTCATGTCTGAGTTGGAGCTCTCATAAAGTCAACCTTCAGTAACAAAGTCACAAGCACAGGGATTACTGCCCTATGAGTCCCCAGTGAGAGAGAATGTGAGCAGTGCCTCCTTGGATTCAAAATGCAGCAGCTTGTTGAATCTTGAGGCCTCCATTTGCAGCCAGTTTGCTCACATTCCTAGCAGACGGCTTGCTTTGGCATCCATGTAATCTCTGCCAGAATGGGAAGCCCCCAAGCTAGGTAGAAAACAAAATATTTTCATCATTTGACATGATAAAGCGTGTGGCTCTTGAGTAAGAAGAACTGGCACGGCCATGGGCAGGTTCTGTCTTATCCTATCCCCCCCAGCTCCAGAGGAAACAAGTCTCCACCAGCCAACATGCCCAAGAGGGTCTTCTCGTGGCCTGGGAGGGGACAGGAGCCATGCCCTTTCTTCGCAGGCCACATGTGGCTTGACTTTCCACCACATGGATCCTGTTGTGGGTTCAGTAGAGTTTCTCCTGGAGGTGACGCTGCATCCCCATCCCCCTGCTCCCCTTAGAAAAACCCTAGTGGGGGGCTTCTGGTGGTACATCTTGAGACCAAGAAGGAATGAGCTTAGAGCCAGAAACACTTGCAGATGTATGGTTGGAACATTTGTTTCACAGAACTACCGCTATAAATAGGATGTGGATAAGCAAGAAGGCAACAGCTTGCATGGGTGGCCTTGTCTTCATGGCAGAGATATTTCCCAGCAGCACGCACTGCTGGAGCTGAGTCTGGATCCAATGAAGCTGCCAAGTCATCACTGTGACATGGATCACAGCTGCCCTCGTGCCAAGCCTTTTCCCTCATTGTTCAAAACCCATCTGTAATCAACTCCAGAAATTTCCATGAGAGGCTGGGGGCCCTCACCCATTGGTGGCGTGCCATACTTACCTGTGAAATCCTGTCTTCTTTGTCAATGGCAGAGGGTGTGCGTGTGTGCGTGTAGGTTTGTGCATGAGTGTGTGTGTATGTGCGTGTGTGTGCTCCAAAAGTCTCAGCTGATGCAAATTTATAAAGATTCAGGGCCCCACTTGAGAGTGCATGCTTTAGGAGTTCTCACTCATCCCTCAAGCAGAGGAAAGACTGAAAACGTGGAAAACTGAAAATGTGAGCAGACAGGATGGGAGGGAGACTGCAGACTGGAGGTGTACCTGGTGGGTGACCAGGAGTACAGTGGAAATAGCAGTGGGTGAGGAGGTGCAGTGGGGATTACTGAAGGCGAGGCTCATCTCTGGACTTCTGTCTCCTGGTCTCAGCCTGTGTGGACCAACCAGAGATGGAGAGGAGACAGGAAGAAGCCAGCATGGCTATTCAGCCCCAGCAGCCTTTGAAAGAGGAGACAGAAGGAGTCCGAAAACACTTCTCTGCGACAGATCACGAGCTCAGCAGAGCAGTCTCAGAGTCTTTGTCTGGAAGCTGGTTGTAATAAAACTTTCACATGGTTGGGAAGAAATCAGGAACCTCATTTTCTGTGCTTCCCAAAACTGTGTCTCCCATTCTGATTTAGGAATAAATGACAGCACTGGGTGAGGTTCTTGGACATCAGTCATCTCGTTCAAGGCTCACAAATCTGAGGTTCATCTCGCAAAAGAGGAAATGAAGGCTCAGGAGGCTGAAGAGGCTTGTTCAAGATCGCAGAGTAGGATCACAGACCTGGGTCCTTGGTGACACGTCTGGGCAGTCACAGGAGTCCTGGTCCTGCTTCTCCTGGGATAGTTGGAGATATTCTTAATGGCAACGAAGTTTCTCTTCTCTTATGACACAAAAGTGAGTGCTTATTTCACCCGGGAACTGTTAACAGTCACTAAAACACACTCTGTCATTTGCTCTTCACATTACTACGAGCTAGATATCATTACCCCCTGGACAGGAGCAACTGAGGAGATTTCTCCAAGGCTACACAGCAAGGTCATGCCAAGCTAGGATTCAAACACAGACCTGTCTGATCCCAAAGGCCATGCACTGGCCCGCTGTGCTGTGCTGCTTCTCTAGTGGAAAGAAGGCCCCACTGACTGCTGTCTCTGCCCAGGAGAGGAGGTGCACCCCGGCCACGAGGCCCACCCCTCATTACTCGTGGGCACAACAATTAAGCCCTCAGAACATTCCCCTGGCCCTGGGTGACATAATAAAGGTGACTGTGATGGCCAAGTGCATGCACTAAACAAAAGTCCCTTGTTTTAATTTATCTTCCAACTGCTTTTTGCGCAAGACTGAGCTCCGACGGGTAATTAAGGAAGACGGTTTAACCTGGCTGAATGAGAGCAGGGCTCAGAGCAAAGTGGCAAAGTGGCAGCAGAGCAGAGCTGATGTCAGCTGTTAATTTGACATGGTAATGAGGGCACCGATTAAAGATAATAGGGGTAGGGCTGACCATGGAAAGGCAGAGCACAACACTCTTCTGAAGGCTTCCTTTTATGTGATTTTCTTGCCAAGTAGCTAAATAGATTTTTCATCTCCTTTTTTCTCAGCTGACACTTCACTGGAGCTACGACTAACTGGTCACATGCTCTGAGCTTGATCGCTGTCTACTCAAAGCACAAGGATTATGTCCCACCAAGTACAAAGATTCACACCCTGCTCTGCCACTTTCTATCTGCGTGACCTAAGACAAGTTACTTCAACTCCCAGTACCTCAGTTACTGCATCCATAGAATGGCCTTGATGATACTAGTACCTTCCTCATAAGGCTGTTGTGAGCATTAAAGTGATAAAAATATTGGGGTGAGGACAGAGCCGAGTACATATGTGAATTTGTTATTATTACCTTGAAAACTTTAACTATATTTGCGCAATTTTTTCAACTTTATTTCTTTGCTGTTTGGAAATTTTCTGGTGAGAATATTTTTTAAATTTTTAATTGGAGGATCATTTTTTATGATATTGTGTTGATTTCTGCCATACAAGAATGAGAATCAGCTATACATATACATATGTCCCCTCCCTCTTTAGCCTCTTTTCCACCCACCTCATAGTGTCTTTCATAGAGCAAGTGTTCATTAAATAGCCCTTCTAATCACAAAAATGAAATGGTAATTATATGATGGTATGGAGCTGTTACCTAAGGATATTGGTGGTAATTATTTTGCAACATGGAAGTGTATCAAATCAACACCTTAACTTTATACAATGCTATGTCTCAATTATATCTCAATAAATGTAAGAGAAAATCATAATAAATGTCTCTTAATACATTTTTTTTTCTCCTCTTCTCTCTCTTTGTCCCTTTCTCTTCATAAACAGTGACTCCATTTCTACTGTCAAACACTAGACAAGGTGAATATGGTGAAGACCGATTAACATGTTATGACAGTGAGTTAGGAAGGAAGATGGTGGTGGTTATGTTTCTGTGTTCAGGCCATCCCAAAGCTGAGAGGTTCCCTTTCATATTCTCAGTATTTAAAATGATTTTTTTCTATAAAATTTTAAAAAATTCTTTTCAATTTCAGTTATTCCTTTGTAAATTTTTCAGTTTATTGTGAGTTCTTCTGAAAAGTTCTTCTTCTCCTTTAAAGGCCATTTATTTATTCACCAAAAATTCTAGGAGTTATAGAATTCTTTGACTAACTTCTCCAATAGTAATTTACATTTACTTGTTACAAATTTTAATTATGTAATTTATAGAAATTAGTATTGGATGATATAGTTTTTGTCACCTTTGGAGATATCTACAAAATAACATTTGTCTGATTTTTAGTTCTTTTCAGAGCAGTTTAAGTAATCATTAAGGAACATCATAAGATTTGTGCTTCTTATGAACATATTTGAAAAGAAAAATTGAAAGTGTTAGTCACTCAGTTGTGTCCAACTCTTTGTAACCCCGTGGACTGTAGCCTGCTAGGCTTCTCTGTCCGTGGAATTTTCCAAGCAAGAATACTGGACTGGGTTGCTGTTTCCTTCTTCAAGAGATCTTTCCAACCCAAGGGTCAAACTCAGGTCTTGCACACTGCAGGTAGATTCTTTACCATCTGAGACACCAGGAAAGCTCTTATGAACATTTTTGCTGTTCAGAATAGTATATTTTACAATTTCCTTGCAATATTAAAATGCTATTTACAATGAATAGAAACCTGTGATGGAGAATATGGTATTTCATTAGAATTAAAAATATTAAAGTTTGTCTACTGTTAGGAAAACAAGAAAAGGCTTTGTTGAAAGGATGGGGATAAAAAGAACAAACTGGGAACAATAAAAATGATATTCAGAGATATATGAAGAAAACTACTAAAGGGAAGAAGGATGTCCTCACAGGTAAAGAATAGAAACCTGATTAATCCATGAATGCATCCAGAAGTGGGCTGTTATTATGTTCAAGAATATAGTTGTAAATATAGTTCAGTTCAGTTCAGTTCAGTTCAGTCGCTCAGTCGTGTCCGACTCTTTGCGACCCCATGAATCACAGCACGCCAGGCCTCCCTGTCCATCACCATCTCCCGGAGTTCACTCAGACTCGCGTCCATCGAGTCAGTGATGCCGTCCAGCCATCTCATCCTCTGTCGTCCCCTTCTCCTCCTGCCCCCAATCCCTCCCAGCATCAAAGTCTTTTCCAGTGAGTCAACTCTTTGCATGAGGTGGCCAAAGTACTGGAGTTTCAGCTTTAGCATCATTCCTTCCAAAGAAATCCCAGGGTTGATCTCCTTCAGAATGGACTGGTTGGATCTCCCTGCAGTCCAAGAGACTCTCAAGAGTCTTCTCCAACACCACAGTTCAAAAGCATCAATTCTTCAGGGCTCAGCCTTCTTCACAGTCCAAGTAAATATAGTTACAAGATTAAAAATGAATTTAGAAATTCAGCAAATTGGTCATTTGGTGACATACTTCTTAGAATTCACTCTACTTTGTCTTCTAAATTCTGTTGTGAAAGAATTCTCCACTTGCCTGTCTGTTATTTGTGAGGCATTTAAGCAGACACAGTGAAGTTGCTAAGTTGTGTCCGACTCTTTGCAACACCATGGGCCTACTTCGCTCCTCCGCCCATGGGGTTTTCCAGGCAAGAGTACTGGAGTAGGTTGCCATTTGTTAAGAGAGGTGTACAGTGACCTCTGTAATAAACTGATAGGAAGATCAGAGGATCATTCCAGTAAATATCTACTGGATATGTACACTTCTACTGAAGTGTAAAACATGGACAAGTCATGAGCATACAGGAAAATGTAATTTACATACAGACCAGCACATAAAACATTATCCACCTTTCAGAAAAGTTTCTTGTTCTTCATCCCAGGTACTATGGTTATCCAAAGTAACCACTATCCTGACTTTTGACATCACAGGCCGCCTCTGTCTTTATATGTATGTTTTGAACTGTACATGAATGAAAGTGTTCATATGAACTGTATAGTGTTAGCTTCTTTTGTCAGCACAGTGTTTGTGAGACTTGCTGCATGTGGTTATAATTCTTTTTTTTTTCTTGTATAATACTCCTCAGTAAGAACATTCTACTATTGTATCTGTTTTATTGTTGACCAACATTTGAATTTTTCTTTGGATTCTTACAAAGAGGGTTGACCTTCCCCAATGGCTCAGCGGTAAAGAACCCTCCTGCAGTGCAGGAGCCTCAGGAGACATGGGTTCAACTCCTGGGTTGGGAAAATCCCCTGGAGAAGGGCATGGCAACCCACTTCAGTATTCCTGCCTGGAGAATCCTGTGGACAGAGGAGCCTAGTGGGTTACAGTCCATAGGGTCGCAAAGAGTCGGCCATGACTGCAACAACTTAGCACGCACGCAGGCACAGAGAGGGTTACTATGTACATTCTAGTACTGTACGTGTGTTTTGGTGATGATGTGTGTATATTTGTTTAAAAGATTTTGAAGATTTCTGCAAAGTTTAATTGACTGGCATTTTATTTGACCAATTTGTGGGCTATATCTGGGGTTGGACTTGCTGGGTTACAATATATGCATATGTTCAACTTTAGTTGGTATTGCCAAGCAATTTTCCAGAGTTGTTGTATCAATTTACATTCCCATCAGCAGTTTGAATTCCTAGTTACTCTCCATCCTTCCCAATTGTTGGTATTATCATGTATCCAGCAGGTTTTCATGTGCTTATTTACCGTTTTGACATTCTTTTTTGTATTGTGCCTACTCAATTCTTTAGCACATTAAAAAAATTGGTTAGTTTGTCTTCCCTCTTGATTTATAGGCTTTATACAAGTTTTTATTCTGGTCATGTATGTATTAAAAGCATATTCTCCCATTCTGTGGCTCTCCTTTTACCTGTCTTAACAGTATCTTGATGAATATGTGCAAATTTTTTTTTACTTGTGAAAATATGTAGTTTTATTGTTTTGTGGAAGTGTTGGGATTAATTCCAAACAGTTCCTTATTTAGGAAAAAAATAAGTCATTTAAAATTACTCTTTGTTTCCTAATTGTTTATATCTTTTTATTGTTCTCTTAGGCTATGTGGGATTTCCCTTAGTACTTCTGTGTGTGTGTGTATGTATGTGTGTGTGTGATGCAGATCAATGTGTGTGTGGCATAGGCCAGTTTGTCAATCTTTTCTTTAATGCTCAGTACTTTTGGTGTCCCTGGGTTAGAATATTTTTAATGTTGCTACCAGTGCCCAAATTCTGCAGTTCAGTGACTCTCCTGTAGTTCTCCATGTGTTCACTCTGCTCAGGCTCTGCTAGTTGAGTCAAGAACACAGCCAAGCTGCACAGTTGTAGGTTATATGCCAGGACAGAGGGGAAATGAAGGATGACAGAAAACAGATCCAGCCACCATGCAGCTCAGCATCAAGGAGCTAGGACTAGTGCATCAGGTGCAAGCTCACTCTTACAACCAGACGATGGTGGAGCTTTGCAGCAGCCGGTGTCCCTGCTCCTTGACCCACCACTCTGCAGGACTGTGACCCAGTGAGTCAGCCTGCCTCCTTCTCTCCTTCTCTTCTACCATGCTATCTTCTCAATACCTTCTTCTCTCTGCCCCGTGACTTCTTCTTATTGCCTGTGCTCTGTGAATCTCTGTTTTAAAAGGTAGGGTATTAATTAAAAAAAGAAGAAGAAGAAGAAAGTATGGAAGGTCAACAGACCAGGAAATGAGTACCACTGAAAAGATAAATTGTTTACTTACAGAGCCCAAGAGAAGGGAGGAGGCCATGTCATGAAGGGTTACCTGGGGAAGCACCAGGTTAGTCATGAGGTAGTGGGAGAAGAAAGAGATGTGGATGAAAATCTTTACTGTGGTTTCCATGAGAAGGAAAGGGTGAGACTAGGATTGGCTGGTTTGGATGATTTCAGCAGGCTGTGGGGCTCAGGTGCTTTGTCTGATACCTGGCTGGGGGGTTGTAGGCCAGGCAAACAGTGACCCAGAAAGTGAGAGCCCCATAAAGGAGATAGTTTCAGTGTGGTTTTATGTTTGAAAAGTGTGCTTGTGGGCAGATTATTTTCTATCTCTAGGCTAACCAGAGGGGCAGTCCCTTCAAAATCAGCAAGACCCTGGATGTCAAAGAATCAGAATGCAGAAGTAAAGACATGGCTACTACAGTCTCTGGACTCCCTACCCCCCACCCCCAAGAACTGTCAGTCCTCTGGAATGACTTACCCATGGGAGGCTGAATCGCCCAGTGGAGGCTGTTTGCTTCTAAGGTGAGCTCCCTGACAGCACCCCACCCCAGGTAGACTGGTCAGCCTAAGGATTCGAGCCTCACTAGGATCTGTCAGCAGGGCCAGCCTGGTGCCCTCATGTGATCAGCTCGGCCTGAAGAAGACATCTGTCACTGTGTGCATCTGTCCAAGTGGCTCCCCTGCCATCATTTTGAGCTTTCTTCTGCCTCTTCCCAATTCTCCTTCTAAGCCTCCAGCCATGCCCATGTTTCCTCCCTGAATTGCCAGAGCAACCTTTTCTCTTCTTTCATGGAACTTTTCACTTTCTGCCATTTGATATATGTTGCTTTCTGTCTATATCACCTTTAGAAGCACACAAATGCAGAGGGCAGGCTGAGTGAGTGTGTCTTATTCAGTCTACAGTTGCTGTTTCCTTCTCTCCATCCCTGGGGTCTAGCACAATGCCTGGAGTGTCAGTGATCGATAAGTATTTATCAGATGGCAGAAACTTCATATTTTATGTTAAGTCCCCAACAGACGCAGACCCTAAGCCAAGGATTCTTGAGTGAATCATTTACTTGGGCAGTGATCCCCAGAAGAACTGGTGGGTGTAGGGAAGGAAAGAAGGAAGACTGGGGAGCTGCCAGGACAGCATGGGCTAGAGAGCTGTTTACCCCTGAGGGCAGCTGGTGCTCATTCCTGTCGTACTCTTTGTGGGACGCTTGGAGCTGCTCCATCTGGATTATGTGTTCATATGTTACTGGGTGTGGGCTGCCCCTGGGCCGGTAAATCCCCTGACACACAGCAGAGCATGTTCATGTAGCCAAAGCAGACTTTCTACAGGGTCCTCAGTGGCTATGGTCAGGAGCCAAGCTGATGGGTTAAGAGGAGGCACTGATGCATCCATGATCCTTAAGTGGTAAAGGTTAAATAGCTATCAATCCTAAAATCTACATACCTATAACTTATGGGATTCCCTGGTGGCTCAGATGGTAAGGAATCTGCCTGCAATGTAGGAGACCTGGGTTTGATCCCTTGGTTGGGAAGATCCCCTGAAGAAGGGCATGGCAACCCACTCCAGTATTTCTGCCTGAAGAATTCCATGGACAGAAAAGCCTGGCAGGCTACAGTCCATGGGATCACAGAGTCAGACACGACTGAGAGACTAACATTTTTCTTTCTTCTATAACTATTGACCAAGGGATAGAAAAAAAGGGACAAGTTTACAGACATTTCCTGCAGCGGGCAGCCAGCTGACTTTGGGGGTAGGTAGCTGATGTCCTCATGGGCCTCCCGCATTTTCTCACTCTGCCTGGCTCCCAAAGCTGGTAACAGCTGGGCTACATCCCCTGCTAAGCTGTCCAGAAACTGTGGCATGGCCAACGCATGCTTTGGTGAGGCGGGCAGAGCTCCTTCCAGCTGTCCTGGTCTCCTGTGGGCCTTCCCTCACTCCAAGTAGCAGCATTCCTCTGAGTACAAGCACTCATCTCCTCTCCATTCACGCAACTGGAGGCCACTTCACCCCTGTGCTTAGCATGTTGGTGACCATTTCCTCCCTGGGAGCCATTTGTGAGTCCTGGCCCCAGGCTAGCTCAGCCTTTTCTTATTTTGCTCCGAGGTCTACCATTGCACAGAGGTGGGGGTCTCTGGGAGCCGCTGGCCACCTGGGCCTAGTGAAGTAGAGAATGGTAAATTTAACTGAGGCTAGCAGGAATCACAAGCATGTGGACCCCAGCCCCATTTAGGAAACTCACCTCAGAAAAGCAGATGAGAACCGGGTGGAAATGAATGAAATGTGGAAATTGTGACTCTCTGGAGTTTGGCTTGGATGCAAATGTCATCACTTTCCTCCACGCACATGAGCATTGCAGCAAAGTTCCCTGTTCCAGACGTTCTCGAATTGGCCAATTTATAGTTTTGGACACACTTCCGGAGTAATCTGTCAATTAACATAAACCAGATTCCCTTTCTTTTTTTTCTGTTAGCAGAATCCTACAAAAATGTTTCCCAAACTCATGAGTTCCCCTGAGCATTCTCGTAATCATAAGCAGGCGGCCCCATGTGTCAGCCGACTGCCATGTTCCTGACATTCCACCCGGCCCTGTGGAGTCCCCCAGGAAGGAGCTTTTCTCATGCTCTGGCCATAAGCCTAGGCTGGAAAGGCCAGGTACAACTGTGGAGTTGACAAGGGTATTTTTTTAATGATGCACATTGATTCCATGTTATGTTTTTAATACTGTAACATGATTAAAGGAAAGAAGAGAAGGGCAAACAAAACAGGTCCTGCAGGCTGGAAACTGGAGTGATGTGGCGAGAACTGTGGCCTAAGAAATCATCCCCAAGTGCTAACATATAGTACCGTGACCTGGAACAAGTCCCTCAGCCCTGCTGACTCCAATTTCCTCCTCTTCTGGAATTCTGGACCACATTCCAGCTCTAAAATTCTTAAGAACACATAAAATTTCAAAATCCATAGACATGGATATCCTCATACTCTTTGGATATGAAAAACAGTGCCTTATGTGATAAATAGATATTTGTCAGTGGTTGCTGCTGCTGCTAAGTCACTTCAGTCATGTCTGATTCTGTGCGACCCCATAGACGACAGCCCACCAGGCTCCTCTGTCCCTGGGATTCTCCAGGCAAGAATACTGGAGTGAGTTGCCATGTCCTTCTCCAATGCATGCCTGCATGCTAAGTCACTTCAGTCTTGTCTGACTCTGTGTGACCCCTTGGACAGCAGCCCACCAAGCAATCCCTCTGTCCGCGGGATTCTCCAGGCAAGAATACTGGAGTGGGTTGCCATTTCCATTTCCCATTTGTTAGTGGACTGAAGTCACTGAGCAAGGAAGGCGTGACACTGAACCATGATATCAGCTCTCAAAGTTAAGAACTGTATATATTTATAAAACTTTTTTAAGAAGTGTATTAGCAAGACATTGAAGCAAAAAGTGCTTTTCCCTTGAATCAACATGTAAAGATTTCCTCCCCATTCTTTCAGCTTTCAAAATAACAACTTCAGTTTATTACAAACCTCAGTGCGTGTGTCAACACCATGAACTGACACACCGACCTGTGGGAATGGCATTCTTACATCTTTCTAGTGATGAAGGAGCTGAGAAGGTTAAAAACCTTGCCAAGATCACACAGCTGGTAGGTAGCAGGGCTGGGATCTGAAATCAGCACTGGTCTCTGTCCACATGTCCCTATAGCTCCATCTTGATGTGTGGTGAGATGCTCTGAAAACAAAGCCTGGACTCTCAAAATTCACTTGGTTTTTCTCCAACACACTTGAGCCCATGAAAAGGGCTTTTGGAAAAGCTAACCTATCTTGTCTTCAGAAGAATTCTAGAGAACCATGCTACATGACAAACCTAGACAGCATATTAAAAAACAGAGACATAACTTGGACAACAAAAGTCCATCTAGTCAAAGCTGTGGTTTTCCCAGTAGTCATGTATGGATGTGAGAGTTGGACCGTAAAGAAAACTGAGCACTGAAGAGCTGATGCTTTTGAATTTGTCTACAAGACTCTTGAGAGTCCCTTGGGCAGCAATGAGATCAAACCAGTCAGTCCTAAAAGAAACCAACCCTGAATATTCATTGGAAGGACTGATGCTGAAGCTGAAGCTCCAATACTTTGGCCACCTGATGCAAAGAGCTGACTTATTGGAAGAGACCCTGATGCTGGGAAAGATTGAGGGGAGGAGGAGAAGGGGATGACAGAGGATGAGATGGGTGGATGGCATCATTGACTCAGTGGACATGAGTTTGAGCAAACTCTGGGAGATAATGAAGTACATTGAAGCCTGGCATGCTGCAGTCTATGGGATCAGAAAGAGTTGGATACGACTGAGTGACTGAACAACAAGGCTATATGACTTATGGATGGGCTCAGCACAGTATCCCCAACAAAAAGGAAGGCTCTAGGTTGTTGGCATGCTGGGACACCTGTTAGAGATAATAGGGGCCAGCTTGTTTGAACAACTGTGATTGTTTCTTTCCCAAAGGAGTCATTTCATCAGGAATCTTTCACTCTAAGATCTAAGCTTTTAGCTTCACCAAATCCCATAAACTGCTACACTGTTTTGCCTTCTATCTTTTGCATTTTCCACGATTTTAAGGTTTTTTTTTTTTTTTTTTAAATTTTCCCCAAGGTCTTCCAAGATACCAAGAACAGGTTTTACAGTGTTACCAAGTCAGTAGTTTCTCACTGAACTCAAGTGTTCATGGTTTCTTCTGAAGCTAGAAACAGAATTAAACTCCAAAATGACCACCAGAAACCAAATTCTATTTTCAGTCCCTCCTGAGGCAAGGGAAGATTGATGCAGTTTGCCCAGTCTCAAGTCTGTCCCACATGGCCAGCCTGAAACTGGGCCCTGAGTCAGTCCTCTTGTTTTAATTTGTTTATTTGTGATGGGGACTTGCTGCTTCTAGGAGGAGCCCATTAAAAAAACTCTCAGAAGACATCAAAAAGTTCTGATGAAACATCTTGATGATTTAAGTGCAAATATGTCAGAGACACATGGTTCCTATTATTCCTGAAATAACACATGGGTTTAAAATTCAAGGGGAAAAGTGTTTGGTAAAACACATTGAGGAGTTGGCTAAATGTTTTTTAAAGACCACTTCTGAGGCCTGAAGGGGAAAACACTCAGAAGGGGGCAAATCCAAGTGCTCTACTCCTCTCTGGTTTGTTTCTTTTCTTGATCAAGGGTGACAACTGTGTTGCCGTCAAAGCATTGAATTATCTGCCACCACAAGGAATTTATCTAACCTGTTATGTTTTGGTAAACAAGTCTAGGTATCAATCCTATCTGCATTGTTTACCAGCAATATTAGTTTCAGTCAAAAGGAAAATAATATATATCATAGGATTGTTGTGACCATTGGTACTTGTACATGTCAACTACCTGGCATGTAGTAGTAGATGCTTAACAAGAGCGAGTGTTTAAAATGATCATTATTCGCTATACCTGTAAGTCTGCTTTTTTGTTAAATTCACCAGTTTGCTATATTTTTTAGATTCCCCATATGAGCAATATCACACCGTATTTATCTTTTTCTGTCTGACTTATTTCACTTAGCATAATGCTTTCCAACCAGGGGGTTACCAGTGAGGGGATGGGGCAAAATAGAACTAGGGGAGTAGGAGGGATAAACTATTGGGTGTGAGACAAGCTCAAGGATGTACTGTACAACATGAGTAAGATAGCCTATACTTTGTAGCAAATGGAAAGTAACTTTAAAAATTATATAAAAATTTTTTTTAATGAAATAATACACATAAAATAGTGTATGCAATAGAGTGATACACCTTAAATAATAATAATAGTAATAACAATGAAACATACGCCCATGTACCCACAGCCAGCTTACTACAAAGAGCAATACTAATATTTGAAAAACAAAATAAAATGATCACTATTCACTTCAAAAGTGGTGATGGGAGGATGAGTGAGGATCTATAGTTGAAATTGTTTTGAGGATGTGAAGAATATGTGGAATCACATAAGTTCCTCTAGCCACATCCCAGAGACACAGTTAGTAGAGGAATAGAGTAAATGACCAACTGCTGCTACACATGAAGAAGTAAGAGTGAGCCCCAGACTGGGAGGCCAAGATGAAGTCAGTCTCCAGTAACCAACTCACTAGGGCATGTGATCCTTCAGGCACATTTTTATGTGACTTTTTAGTTTAGATTATTCATTTTAGGTCATATCTAGTGGTTTTCCCTACTTTTTTCAATTAAAGTTTGAATTTGGCAATAAGGAGTTCATGATCAAACCACAGTCAGCTCCCAGTCTTGGGAGTGATCAAGACCATCTCCAAGAAAAAGAAATGCAAAAAGGCAAAATGGTTGTTTGAGGAGGCCTTACAAAGAGCTGAGAAAAGAAGAAATGCTAAAGGCAAAGGAGAAAAGGAAAGATATACCCATTTGAATGGATATTTCCAAGAATTGCAAGGAGAGATAGGAAAGTCTTCCTCAGTGATCAGTACAAAGAAATAGAGGGAAAAAATAGAATGGTAAAGACTAGAGATCTCTTCAAGAAACTTAGAGATACCAAGGGAACATTTCATGCACAGATGGGCCCACTACAGGACAGAAATGATATGGACCTAACAGAAGCAAAAAATATTAAGAATACACAGAAGAACTATACAAAAAAAGATCTTCATGGCCCAGATAACCAAGATGGTGTATTCACTCACCTGGAGCCAGACATCTTGGAATGTGAAGTCAAGTGGGCTTTAGGAAGTATCATGACAAACAAAGCTAGTGGAGGTGGTGAAATTCCAGTTAAGCTAATTCAAATCCTAAAAGATGATGCTGTGAAAGTGCTGCACTCAATATGCCAGCAAATTTGGAAAACTCAGCAGTGGCCACAGGATTGGAAAAGGTCAGTTTTCATTCTAATCCTAAAGAAAGGCAATGCCAAAGAATGTTCAAACTACTGCACGATTGCACTCATCTCACACAGAAGCAAAGTAATGCTCAAAATTCTCCAAGCCAGACTTCAACAGTATATGAACTGTGAACTTCCAGTTGTTTGAACTGGATTTAGAAAAGGCAGAGGATCCAGAGATCAAATTGCCAACATCTATTGGATCATTGGAAAAGCAAGAGAGTTCCAGACAATCATCTACTTTTGTTTTATTGACTATGCCAAAGCCTTTGATTGTGTGGATCACAACAAACTGTGGAAAATTCTTCAAGAGATGGGAATACAAGACCACTTGACCTACCTCCTGAGAAGTCTTTATTCAGGTTAAGAAGCAACAGTTAGAACTGGACATGGAAAAATAGACTGGTCCCAAATTGGGAAAGGAGTTCATCAAGGTTGTATATTGTCACCCTGCTTATTTAACTTATATGCAGAGTACTTCATGGGAAATGCCAGGCTGGATGAAGCACAAACTGGAATGAAGATTGCTGGGAGAAATATCAATAACCTCAGATATGCAGATGACACTACCCTTATGGTAGAAAGTGAAGAAGAACTAAAGAGCCACTTGATGAAAGTGAAAGAGGAGAATGCAAAAGTTGGCTTAAAACTCAGCATTCTGAAAACTAAGATCATGGTATCTGGTCCCATCACTTCATGGTAAATAGATGGGGAAACAATGAAAACAACGAGAGACTTTGTTTTGGGGACTCCAAAATTGTTGCAGATGGTGATTGCAGCCGTGAAATTAAAAGACTCTTGCTATGTGAAAGAAAAGCTGTGACCAGCCTGGACAGCATATTAAAAAGCAGAGACATTACTTTGCCAAAAAAGGTCTGTGCTAGTCAAAGCCTTTGTTTTTTCAGTAGTCATACATGGATATGAGAGTTGGACTATAAAGAAGACTGAGTGTAAAAAAAGTGATGCTTTTGAACTGTGATGTTGGAGAATACTCTTGAGAGTCCCTTAGACTGCAAGGATATCCAACCAGTCAATCCTAAAGGAAATCATTGCTGATTATTGGAAGGACTGATGCTGAAGCTGAAACTCCAATACTTTGGCCACCTGATGGGAAGAGCTGACTCATTTGAAAAGACCCTGATGCTGGAAAAGATTGAAGGTGGGAGGAGAAGGGTTGACAGAGGATGAGATGGTTGGATGGCATGACCAGCTCAACAGACATGAACTTGAGTAAGCTCCGGGGGTTCGTGGTAGACAGGGAAGCCTGGCTTGCTGTTGTCCATGGGGTAGCAAAGAGTTGGACACGACTGAGCGACTGAACTGAACTGATTCATTTTAACTGATTTTTGGATTTTACTTTTTAATTAATGAATTTTAAACAACTCTATTGAGTTATGATTGACTTACAGGAAGCTGTGTATATTTGAATTGTACCATTTGGTAAGGTTTATATTGTGAAACCATCACCAAAATCAACGTAGTGAACATATCCATTACTCCTAAAAGTTTTCTCCTGCCCCTTTGTAATTCCCTCCAACTCTCCCCTTCACCCCACATCCCAGGCAACTACTGAAATGTTTTCTGTCACTGTAGATAAGCTTGAATTTTCTAAAATTTTATGTGAATGGAATCATAAAATATTCACTTTGTTAATATTGCTTCTTTCACTTATCATTGCATTTTGAGATGCATTTTATTATGTGACTCAATAGCTCACTTCTTTTTATTGTTAAACAGCGTTCCATTACTTTGATGACCATTGTGATCATTTTTAGTGCTTGGGGTGGTGTTTTTCTTTTTTTTTTCTTTTAATGATTACAGATAAAGTTGGAATGAACATCTGCACATAAATCTTTGTGTTTTCTTTTCTCATGGTAAGTACCTTGAAGTGGAATGGCTGGATATTTTGTTAGATGTATGCTTAATGTTTCAAAAGACTGACAAATGATTTTCTAAAGTGGTTGTACCATTTTGCCTTCCCAGCTGCACTATATTAGTTACTGTGCTTTGCAGTTCAGTTCAGTTCAGTTGCTCAGTCGTGTCTGACTCTTTGCGACCCCATGAATTGCAGCACGCCAGGCCTCCCTGTCCATCATCAACTCCCAGAGTTCACTCAAACTCACATCCATCGAGTCAGTGATGCCATCCAACCATCTCATCTTCTGTCGTCCCCTTCTCCTCCTGCCCCCAATCCCTCCCAGCATCAGAGTCTTTTCCAATGAGTCAACTCTTCGCATGAGGTGGCCAAAGTACTGGAGTTTCAGCTTTAGCACCATTCCTTCCAAAGAAATCCCAGGGCTGATCTCCTTCAGAATGGACTGGTTGGATCTCCTTGCAGTCCAAGGGACTCTCAAGAGTCTTCTCCAACACCACAGTTCAAAAGCATCAATTCTTCAGCACTCAGCCTTCTTCACAGTCCAACTCTCACACCCATACATGACTACTGGAAAAACCATAGCCTTGACTAGACGGACCTTAGTCGGCAAAGTAATGTCTCTGCTTTTCAATATGCTATCTAGGTTGGTCATAACTTTTCTTCCAAGGAGTAAGCATCTTAAAAAGTATTTATTTATGTATTTGTCTGCCTCAAGCCTTGGTTGTGGCATGTGGGATCTTTACTGTACCATGCAAAATATTTTCTTGTGGCGCATGATTTCTCTAGTTGTGGTGTGCAGGCTTAGTTGCCCCATGGCATGTGAGATATTAGTTCCCTGGCCAGGGAATGAACCCAAGTCCCCTTCATTGCAAAGTGGATTCTTAACCACTGAACCATCAGGAAAGTCCCTAGTTAGTGTTCTTTTTGCTATCCATTCTAGCCAACGTTTGGAATGGTCAATCATTTTAATTTTAGATATTTAAACAGATTTGTTGTGGTTTCTCATTGTGATTTTAATTTGCATTTCCGTAGTGACAAATGGTGTTGGCCATTTTTATGTACTTACTTACGATTCGCATGGCTTCTTTGGTGAAGTATGGCTCAAACTTTTCACTTACTTTTAAAAACTTGGGTTATTTATTATTCAGTGGCTTTATTAATATTCTGTGTGAAATTCTTTTACCAGACATGAGATTTGCAAATATTTTCTTCCAATCTGTGGCTTGTTTCATTCTCTTATTAATGTCTTTCAAAGAGTAAAAGTTCTTCATTTTGATTAAGTTTAATATATCAGCTTTTTCTTTTATAGATTGTACTTTCAGTGTTTATCCAAGTAGTCTCTTCCTAATTCAACATCATAAAGATTTTCTCTTGCTTTTATTTCTAGAATTTTTATAGTTTTAAGTGTCACATTTAGGTCCATATCTGTTTTGAGTAATTTTTCATATGATGTGAGATTAGGTATCAGATTCTATTGTTGTTGTTGCNTGTTCATTGTTAGTATTTAGAAATACAATTGATTTTTATATATTGATGTTATAATTTTGATAAACTTACTCATTAATTTTAGCAGGTTTTATAAATTCTATAAAATCTTCTAGATATGATCATTTATGTCATCTCAGCATAAAGATAGTTTTACTTATTTCTTTCCAGTCTGGACATCTTTTTCCACTTTCTAGCCTTGTTGCATTGGCTAGAACCTTCATGACAATGTCAAATAGAAATAGCAAGATAGGATGTTGTTGCGCTATTCTTGGCCTTAGGGGAAAGCATAGGATCTTTTGCCATTAAGTATGATGTTAGCTGTAGGTCTCTATAGATGTCTTTGTTTTGTGTTACACTAAGCTGTTTCAGTGTGTCCAACTCTTTTTGACCCTGTGGACTGTAGCCCACCAGGCTCCTCTGTCCATGGGATTCTCAGGCAAGAACACTAGAGTGGGTTGCCATGCCCTCTTCAAGGGGATCTTCCCGACCCAGGGACTGAGCCTGTGACTCCTGCATTGGCAGGCGGGTTCTTTACCTCTAGTGCCACCTGGGAAGCCAGACAGTATATTTCTTTAATCAAATTAAAGATGTCTCTTTGTATTTCTAGTTTGTTGTGAGTTTTTATCAAAATTTGATGGATTTTGACAAATGCTTTTTCTGCCTTGAGATGATTGTATTGTGTGTATTGATTTATTTTCTAATGTTAAACCAATCTTGCATTCCTATTTCTGTCATGATGCATTATCCTTTTTTAATATATATTATTGAATTCAATTTGCTAGAATTTGAGAATATTTGCATCTGTATTCATGAGGGATATTGAGTTGTAATTTTATTTCCTTGTAATATATTTATTGTTAGTCACTCAATCATGTCCAACTCTTTGCAATCCCATGGACTGTAGCCTGCCAGGCTCCTCTGCCCATGAGATTCTCTGGGCAAGAATACTGGATTGGGTTGCCATTCCCTTCTCCAGAGGATCTTCCTGACCCAGGGATTGAACCTGGGTCTCCTGCGTTGCAGGCAGATTCTTTACCATTTGAGCTATAGGGAAGACCCTTAGACTTGGGTAATTTTTTGATGCCAACTTCATAGTATGAGTTGTGAAGTAGGACCTTCTCTTCAGGTTTGTCTTACATTGGTATCCTTTCTTTTTAAAATGTTTGGTAGGACTGACTGATTAAGTCACTTGGGGCTGAAATATTTGTTGGAAAATTTTAACTATAAATTCAATTTTTAAAATAGACATATGGCCTTCTAGTTCGTTATCTATTTTATCCTGAACTAGCTTTGGTAGTTGTGTTTTTCAAGAAATTTGTCCATTTCACATAAGTTCTTGAATTTATCAGCATAGAGTTGCTCACAAGTGCCAGTGAGTGCACACTCAGTCATGTCTGACTCTTTGTGACCCCGTGGACTGTAGCTCGCCAGGCTCCTTTATACATGTGATTCTCCAGGCAAGAATACTGGACTAGGTTACCATGCCCTTCTCCAGGAGATCTTCCTGACACAAGAATCTGAGTTTCCTGAGACTCCTGCATTGCAGGCAGATTCTTTACTGTTCATGCCACTATTATTTTAATATCTGTAGAATTTATAGTGATACCACTCCCCTCATTCTTGATGTTGGTAATTTGTGTCTTTACTCACTTTTTTCCTACTCAGATTGGTTAGAGATTTATCGATTTTATTGATCTTTTCAAAATATCAGATTTCAATTTTCTTGATTTTCTTGATTGTTTTACTGTTTTCTATTTCATTGACTTGAAATTTGTCTTTGATTATTTCTTTTCTTCTGCTTGTTTTGGGTTTAACATGCTCTTATTGCTCCAGGGAGTTAAGGTGGAAAATAAGGTTATTTATTTGAGAACTTTTTTTCTTTAAAAAATGAATTTTAGTGGCATATATTTCCCTCTATGCGTGTACTGCTTTAGCTGTATCCTTAAATTTGCTATGTTGCATTTTCATTTCATTCCGTTAAAACATTTTATAATTTCCATTTTAATTTTGTCTTTGATCCATGAGTTATTTACAGGCTATTTATGAGGTAAAATGTAAAGGCAATAGAAGGAGAGGGAATAGAATTGCAGAGAAAAAGGAAATATTCTTTACTGAGTCCTTTTTCGGCTCAAAACATGGAGCTAAGTGCTTCTACAACATTGACTCCGTTACTGCAAAAACTTTATTTCTAAGATATAGAAAACTGCTGGTAAAGAAATTTATTAATGAGCTCAGGTTACATAAGAAGTGCAAGATTTTGAATTGGACTCCATGTCTGCCCGTCTCCAAAACTCACACTATCTTATCTCCTTTCCACACTTGGGGTGAGAGGTAGCAAATCAAAATAATAGGAGATCATGCAAATCAAGCATTGGGGCTCATAATTTTTCCTGGAGTGAGCTTTGATACTGATTCCTAAATGACACCTAGACTCTGACATTTTTTATGGATTTGTAAACCTCAAAGTCAAAGCTGATGAAACTTATAAGTATCTTAGAGTTCACGTAAGCCCCTATGGTTGAATACAGCACCAAAAGCAAAATTCTACCTCCCATCCACTGACTTATAGAAACTGGTAGAGAATAGTGTTCCCCATCTGGAGATCCACTGTGTGTGATGGTGGTGATAGTGAGGCTGAGAAACAAAGGTTGGAAGACAGATGGTGTTCCTTTTAACCAAGGCTCTGACATTTCTTCTGTCTTTTTACTAAGAAACTGATCAAATCTTTTCAGTCCCTTTCTCTTTTGGCCCCAATGATGTAAATATTCCTTATAAATCTTATTTAGATATGGGATAAAATGAAAATGCCATATTGAATTAGATCAGACAGAAGAGAAGTGTAGAGGAGTTTATCAGGGAAAATGAACACATCTGGGACTCGGGTATTCCTCATGGAGAAAACAAAACATCTGCAATGATGGGATCAAATGATGGGAGATTGTCATTAAATAATATAGACCAGAGAGTCTATCAAAGAACCTGAATAACTGGCAACTACCCACAACATGCTTTCTTTCCCAACCTGGAGTCTTTACATGTTGATGGCATTTAAGTACCCCTCATATCAGCATCCTATAACCTGCTTTGTCTGCAGTCTCCTTGTTGTGTTTGCCCTTGGACATTCAGCTCCGATTAGGAAGGGGAGACTGCAAACTGCCCAGCCAAGCCCTGTAAATATTTGTACAGTGTTTATGACAGATGTTTTCCTGTTATGGAGGAATTTGATCTTCATTAAAAATCTGGAACTTTTTAAAGTGATGCCAAAACATCAGAAACAACAGCAGGGATTGCTGGTGACTTTCACGTATTTAAAGATGCAAATTCTTACTTAAAGAAACCAGTAATTATCACAACTATTATATTATTTGATGGGAAAGTGGTCACAGCATAGAAAATAACCACAATTCTTCTTTCTTTGCTCTAATCACCATCTTATTCCATCCAGCATTCTGTAAGATGGGTCAGTTAATGTTCTCACTTCATAAATTAAAAATGTGGCTTTTCTTACATCCAGTGATGTGTTCTTCCTGATGTTTGGAATGCCAATTAAAGCCACATAAAAATAACCCTCAGAATCTAGCTAATGTTATTTCTCATAACCATTTTTCATCAATAAAATGGTAAAAATGTATAACATAGGAAAAACTGCATAAAGGTATTAAGAAAAAATGTAATACAATGAAAAGGTCAAGTCAATTTAATTTCCCATAGGTGCATTCATTTATTTTTTGTTGTTGTTTGATCACAAAGTTGTGTCCAACTCTTTGCGACCCATGGACTGCAGTACACCAGACTTCTCTGTCCCTCACCATCTCCCAGAGTTTGCCCAAGTTCATGTCCAATGAATTGGTGATGCCATCCAACCATCTCATCCTCTGTTAGCCTCTTCTCCTCTTGCCCTCAATCTTTCCCAGCATTGGGGTTCTTTCCAATGAGTCAGGTGTA
Organism: Redunca redunca; assembly: GCA_006410935.1. Lineage (NCBI taxonomy): Eukaryota > Metazoa > Chordata > Mammalia > Artiodactyla > Bovidae > Redunca > Redunca redunca. Next base: position 519,787 of record SJYQ01000184.1, on the reverse strand, counting down.
TGCATCAGGTGGTCAAAGTATTGGAGCATCAGCTTCAGACCTTCCAAAGAGTATTCAGGATTGACTTCCTTTAAGATTGACTGATTTGATCTTCTTGCTTTCCAAAGGGACTCTCAAGAGTCTTCAGCACCACTGTTCAAAAGCATCAATCCTTCAGTGCTCTGCCTTCTTTAACGTCCAGATTTTTCATCCATTCATGATTACTAGAAAGACCATAGCTTTGACTATAAGGACATTTGTTGGCAAAGGAATGTCTTTGCTTTTTAACACACTGTCTAGGTTTGTCATAGCTTTCCTGCCAAGAAGCAATCATCTTCTAATTTTGTGGCTGCAGTCACCATTCACAGTGATTTTAGAACCAAAAAGAGGAAATCTGTTACTGCTTCCACCTTTCCCCTTCCATTTGCCATAAAGTGATGGGGCTGGATGCCATGATCTTAGTTTTTTTAAAACAGTTTTAAGAAGGCCTTTTCCCTCTCCTCCTTTACCCTCATCAAGAGACTTTTAGTTCCTCTTCACTTTCTGTCACTAGAGTGGTATCATCTGCATATCTGAGGTCATTGATAGTTCTCCTGGCAATCTTTTTTTTTTTTCCTTTTTTAAAAAAATGTTGTCTTTTTACTTTTTAAATTGAAGAATAATTGCTTTACAGAATTTTGTTGTTTTCTGTCAAACCTCAACATGAATCAGCCATAGGTATACATTCGACCTCTCCCTCTTAAACCCCCCTCCCTTCTCCCTCCCCATCCCACTCCTCTAGGCTGATACAGAGCCCCTGTTTGAGTTTTCTGAGATATATAGTAAATTCCCATTGGCTATCTATTTTGCATATGGTAATATAAGCTTCTCTGTTACTGTCTCCATACATCTCACCTTCTCCTTCCCTCTCTCTGTGTCTATAAGTCATCTTGATTCCAGCTTGTAACTCATTCAGCCCGGTATTTCACATGATGTGCTTTGCATATGTTAAATAAACAGGATGACGATAAACAGCCATGTTGTAGCTCTTTCTCAATCCTGAACCAGTCAATTTTTCCATACAGGGTTCCAGCTCTTGCTTCTTGACTCACAGACAGGTTTCTCAGGAGACGGGTAAGATGGTCTAGTATTCCCATCTCTGTAAGAGGTTTCCACAGGCATATGTGCTTAGACTCACCCATTTAGCTGCAATGTTGCCTCCTTAGATTTGTTGGAATTTGGAATCACCATGACTTCTGTTTGCCAGGAAAAAAAGTACATATAGCTCTTCAGAGTTTATGGAACCTGGAAGAGGCAAACTGTAGAAAACATATGTACATGGTTACTATAGAAGTCATGTGTGTTGTAGGCTCAGGAAAAGAGAGCCGGAATGCTGTGACCAACACCAGCCTAGGTGTTGGCACATTCATTACCCCTATTTATCATGAGTCATGTCTGGAGTTTAGGGTCTCAGTTCTGTACCTGAGATTATCAGCATTCTGAGAAGGAGAGAATGCCTAAGAACAATATGCACGAGAATGTTAAAATATCACAATGATAATTGATTACTTTACATTTTAAAAAATATGGCATATAACTAGAAGCATTCAAAGTCCTAATGGTCAATGTAATCTTTGGTTGATAAAGGGGGGAGGTAAGGAATATTAATATTCAATAAGGAATAACACTTGGTACCTAACATCTCTCTGCAGAGTTGATTAGAAATCTGTAGTTCAGGCTTCCGCTTATATTTTTACAATACCTGGACTAGCGCTGTTGAATTTTGTCCTGAGTCTTCAAATTTTTTGTTTTTCCAGAAAACAGGGCCCTTTGTGATTGCCATGTTCTTTAGAATATTAATGTTTCATTCAGATTACAGTTGAATCTGTCTGACATGGTGTTCGTTCTCTCAAGGCGTCTGAACATCCTTGCTGTGATCCATTGTGTGTGAATGGGACAGTTTTTAATCTCAGGGGATGATGTTATTTCCTCACTTCCAATTTCTTGGAAACTAGGGACCATTACAACCCCCAACATTTGGCAAAGAAAGCAGTATAACCCGTTTACAGAGATACTTTGTATTCTTCAACAAAACCTACCTGCATGTCACTTCTTTGGTAAAAATAACAATTGACTAATATTCCTCATCAGTACAAGTTCTGAAGAGTCATGCAAGGGACAGCCATGTCCAAAAGAAACTGTCACACTCCTGCTCAAGGGATCATGGACTCTGTTCACTGTAGCAGAGTTTGTTACAACAAAAATTGAAAATGACTTAAATATCCACCGAAAGAAGAGTGGATAAAATAGTCATCATATATTCAGACAAAGAAAACCGATCATTAGAATAAGTTATTTAGTATTCATGTATCAATATAGATATATCTAGAAAGTTAATCAGGGAGAAAATGAAGTCACAGAAGAAAACGGATAGTATGAGACCATTTCTATATTTTTAAAACTCTCAGAATAATACTGTAATTAGTTTATGGAAACATACACATGTGATTTTAAAAAAGTGTTTAAGTATACCCAACAATTTCTCAGTAGTGTGTCTTATTCTGGGAAACTAGGGAAGGGAATAGGAATGTGGTGGGCTAAGAAGAGCAATTAAGCTCTATCTATAGTTTCATTTCTTCAAAAAAATCTGATGAAATATACAAAATATGAATAGTTGCATAAATCTAGT
>SJYQ01000184.1:502724-514170 GCA_006410935.1 Redunca redunca | reverse complement strand
GGCGGGTGCAGTTTTATGTGCTGCTTTTCCGCTGGGGAAGTCACTGTTGGGCTTGTAATCTGTCGGTTTTAATTATTCATTTATGTATCGTTCCTGTTATGATGCCCTCTGTGCTTCCAGGGCTCGCCACAGACTCGGCAGGGAGAGTGTTTCCTGGTGTTTGGAAATCTCTCTTCTTAAAGTTCCTTTCCTGGGTCGGCCTTCCCTATCCGAGATGGAGCTCCCTCCCCACCTCCTTTGTCTCTTTTTTCGCCTTTTATATTTTTTCCCTACCTGTTTTTGAAGGCAATGATCTGCTTTTCTGGGTGCTTGATGTCCTCTGCCAGCATTCAGAAGTTGTTTTGTGGAGTTTGCTCGGCGTTGAAATGTTTTTTTGAGGAATTTGTGAGGGAGAAAGTAATCCCTTCGTCCTAATCCTCCGCCATCTTCCCAGAATTCCCCTATATACTTCTCTAATTTTTAAAAAAATATATAAAACGTGTTTATGTACTACATAATTTAAAAATTAAAATGCAAATCTACCTTCCTTCTACAGAAATGAGGAACACCAGCAACGCATACATCTTCCAAGGTCCTCAGAATCTCTCTAGTGAATTTTTGGAATTTAAATCATACCAGTTCTTTATAGGTCAGGGAGACCTACTAAAACTCCTAAGACTCCCAAATAAAGGCCAAGGTAACATTGTTTCGATGGCTATTTCTAAGGATGGGAGAAGGTTGAAAAGTGGATCCAATTAGGGATAGACCAACCAGGGAACAGGCAACACTGGGGGAGAGAGATAGTAGTTCAGAATCAAGTAGTGTCTCTGAAGCCACTTGGACCCCATGACTGAGTACAATGTTCTAACACAATCTCAGAAGTTGGCAAAAGCCTTGAAGCTTGCAGGACTACATTCTTGCAAGGTGGGATGCCCTCTGACTTCACTTCCTTCCTTAATCTCCTAGTCCCATGGGTTGATTATCTCATCTGCCTATCTGGTGGGACCCCAACCTCTGTTCCTGGACTCCTGGCCCCAGGGCAGAGGGCTAGGGGAAGACTTCAAGCTGCACAGCTGGAGGCCATAGTGTCCCCACCCCAGACTCAGTTGGGGCCCCAGCACTACTCAGGACATCCTCATATTATTCGTGTCTTAGGGCTGTCCCATCTCTGTAGTGGTTATTTCAAACTTTCTGTAGTGCTTCAAGTCTTACCCTCAACAGACACTCTCAATTCATTCTTCACAAAGAATTAAAAAAATACAGCAAACAGTCCTCAATTTCTAGCAGCACATTAAATTCATCTGCACTGTGTCCATAGTGCCTCCCATCTCTCCTTGAGGCGCTGAGCCACCCTCCTATCATCTTAGCAACCCCACACCATCAGCTCTGTCTCCTCTCACCTCTGTCTTCAACATTACCCTCACTGTTCCCAGCAGCACTGAAACACATTCACATCTCTAATCTTTGACTAAGGGGTCCTCTTTAACCTCATTCACCTCTACCTGGAAATTTTTCTTCACCTTCAAACGCACTGGGTTCTCTCTTCCAGGTTACCTGGTCCTGCTTTGTCTTAATACTGCACCTCCGTCTCATTGCTTGTACTAGTCAGAAGCCAAGGGCATCCCTTTCCTCCCTCAATCTTCTCACCATGCCCCTCTTCAGATCCCCTTGTCCCTTCAAAGAATATCTGTCCTTGATGGTACTTCGTCATTTTTGAAGCTTCAGGGCAGGCCCTAAATTTATTACCAAGGTTTACAGAAGTGCCCAGAAGCAGTTCAGTCACCATTGCTTAGAACTGTGGGTGGTTCCTCACTAGCTGCCTCAGAAATAAGGTCATCTGGAAAAAGATGACTTAATTTTCTACTGAAGAATTATCCTGGTTTCATAAAAAGAAAGTTCAATTCTACCTTCAAATGTGTGTTTGATCATTTTTCTTGTGAAATGATAACCCAGGTGTTTTTGTTCGAAGGAACTTTGAGTGGCTCCAGGATCCATAGCACCTGACCCTCAGATGTCAGCCCTGATGGAAGGCTTCTCTGAGGGAACAATGCATCTTGCTCACCACAGCATCATAGCTTGTTGTTTATAGGCCTAGCTCCTCTGTCAGATTGTGAGAGGGACCATCTCTTCATGCCATTGTCTTGCTGTGCTTTGGCAATGGTTCCAGACTGGGGAATAACGGGGGGATGGTTTATTCCAATTTGTGAAATAATGAGAACTTGTGAGTAGACAAATCTGGATTCAGAAACCATCTCCATTTCTGATGAATTGTACAACTTGGGCCAGGAAATAATTTCCCTAAGTCTCAGCTTTCTCATTTGTAAATTGAGAGAGAAATAATGTCTACTTTAGAGATTGGTATAAGGGTGTTTGATCTGTGGTAAATGACTGAAAAATAATAACTATTATTAACTATTATTCCATTATGATTAGTTGGTACACACTAGGGTTAGGGCCAGTGTATAACTTTGTGATATTATGTTTAGTTTCCTTGAACGAGGAAAATGACATTTCTTCTGAGGTTTCAGTTGGGCTACCCCATAATTGCCCTATAGGCTGAGATCCTATTATACATCAACTTAATCTGTGTTATCTGATCATGTACCAAAGCTTTAGCATAACCAATCTCTATACCTTCCAACTGCAAACCACTCTTTGGAAGGAAAAAAAAAAATGTGTTCCTGCTGACATTTCTATGGCTATGTAACAGGAGCCCTTGGTTCAGCTCTAGTGGGAGGTGGAGGAGGGTGGCTGGGTGTTTAAAGGACCCCAGGATGAACAGAAATACCATCTGGAGAACAAATTTTCTGTCCTCCCACCGATTTTCTTGCCTTTCTTTTTCTTTTCTTTCCTTCCTGTTTTTGGTGTGTGAAAGAGAATAAAGGAGAAAAGACAGGGAAAAATGTGGATTCTCTTTGAAGGTCCCCGGAAGCAAATCCTCTAATTTCTGAGGTGGGGTTGGATCACATTCCACTCATCAGTGGGATGGTGGTGCTCTCTGGATAACAACTGCTCACACGGGCAGGGTGAGGGTGAGGGGCAGGGGCTGTGAAAAATAAATACCATTCTGTTGCTGTCACCTGGCCCCTGCCTCTACATTTCTGGGAGAAAAGCTGGGAAACTGGCTCCCAGACTGTTCAGTTTTGCAGATTCAGAAAATTTTAAAAATAAATTGAGAACGATGGAAGTCTGGAAAGTTTCAAGTTAAAAAAACTTTAAAGATTAAAAATTAAAAGTTTAAAACAACTGCTATCAACTCTCACCACTGTTTAACAAAAGAAAGGACATTTTAATGCCAAAAAATTAAGTAAAAATATATTCTTAGGATAAAAGAAAGCCTTTTGCAGAAAATGGAAATTGTAGTTTCAAGCTTGCAGTTCTTTTTCTCCTCCTTCTCTCTCCATCTATCTTCCATCCAGTTATTTAGTTATTGTATGTCTACCTAAATATTTATATAATGCTATGCTATGCTCCTATTTCTCTGTGTATATTTCATTATGAACTAGCTTCAATCCTCAGAACAGGAGTTGAAAACTTTGGAGGCTAACTACTACAAGATTTAATTTAAAGATGAATATTCTGAAACACCGAATTTAAATGGCTAGACTATTTTGGTTGTACAACTAGAGGCAGATCAGAGCTAGGGCCAGGCCTCAGATTTCTGGTCTTAAAACCAGATGTACTGCCTGTCCTCAGCAAAGGGCAGAGTCAGCATTCAAATATCTGTTGCAACAGGGCTTTTATCCACCCAGAAACTCAGAGTGGCCACTTCAGAAACTCTCTTCTGTTACATCTCCAATCTTGTCTTCACAGATCATAGTCTTCCTCCCTAGCCTCCCCTGACATTGGCTCTGCTGGTTTAGGGTGCCCCTACATTGTAGTTGGAGAAGGCAATGGCACCCCACTCCAGTACTCTTGCCTGGAAAATCCCATGGACAGAGGAGCCTGGTAGGTTGTAGTCCATGGGGTCGCTGAGGGTCGGACACGACTGAGCGACTTCACTTTCAACTTTTCACTTTCATGCATTGGAGAAGGAAATGGCAACCCACTCCAGTGTTCTTGCCTGGAGAACCCCAGGGACGGGGGAGCCTGGTGGGCTGCCGTCTATGGGGCCGCACAGAGTCGGACACGACTGAAGTGGCAGTGGTAGCAGTAGCCACATTGTAGTGCTCGGTCCCAGGGTTGGGGAGGCAGATTGCTTGCTACTCCCTCTCCTCCAACCCTCGGAGATACCACATCTTCACAGTTCTGAAATGATCCCTCTATCCTGTAGTTCCTCCCTGGCCCCCAAGGAGTCGGGAAGATCCCCTGGAGAAGGAAATGGCAACCCACTCCAGTGCTCTTGCCTGGAGAATCTCACGGAGGGAGGAGCCTGGTAGGCTATAGTCCATGGGGTCACAAAGAGTCGGACACGACTGAGCGACTTAGAATAGAACAGAATCCTGTAGTTCCTCCCTGGCCCCAAGATCTCATGCAGTCCTTCATCATTTCCTCCTCAGAACTGTTGCAGTTGTCTCCTCATTGGTCCTCCTAGCTCCAGGTGTTCTTTCACTATCTATTCTTCAAAACAAAATATCAAAAATAAATAGCAACAAGAAAACAACAGCAGCAGTAAATTGTGATGATTCATGGCTGCTTCCACTGGAAAATTCTCTCCCTGCTCTCCTCTCTGAGCACCATGTCTAAGCCTCACCCACTTACTGGCCATTCCAGACCATGTGCTTCTAAGCCCTGGCTCTGCCATTCCTTTGGCCTGGAATCCCTTCCTTGCCTTTTCTGCTTTAAAGGTTCCCACTCTCCCTTAATGCTCACTTTGAATGTCACTCTAATGCCACTTCATTTCTTTTTTTCACAGCAGAATTAATTTCTCTCTCCTCTATGTGCCCATAACTCATAGCACACCACTATCCTTGAGTGACTATCAGGAATTATCATGGCCAGTTGTGTATTCCTCCTCCACAATAAATCATAAGCTTATTGAAGCAATGTTTGAGGTTCTCTCCATCACTATATCTCTCCAGCATCTAGCTCTGCACCTGGTCCGAATGGGCATAAAATGGGGTGAGGGAATGAATGAAGAGGTCTAACTATATCTCTTTTAGGAAGTATGGAAGCAGACCTGGAGAGGATCTATAGGATCCTGGATTTAATGTTGAGATATTTAAGAACTGAGTAGGAAGAGATCTGAAATGAGAAACTTGGTTGGGAATGTGGGGGAAGTTTCCCGAGTTGGAGCTTTCTTTTTGGCAGTTGAAATATGGAAACTTTGCACTCTGGGAATGAAGCACCTTCTTGTCAGTGGAGCCAAAATAGTCACCCAGGTTTATGAGAGGTTGAAAGACACTGAGACAAACCACCTTAATCCTACATCTGTTTGTAGGATTTTTTATTAAATTAAAATTAATAATTAACAATGAGCAGACTAGATATTTATGTCAAAAGCATTTTGCTTTTATTATCAAGCAAATGTTAAAGAATAATAAAGTGTGAGGTATTCTGATGCTATCTAATAGAGGTAACTATGCACACTGTAGAGAGACTCAGCAGACTTTGCACAGTTTCAGGAGGCCAGTGGGAAAGTGGGTCTACCTCTGTAAATTACTATCTTGTAATCAAAGCCAAACACTCCAGTAGGAAGTAGTAGAATACCTGAGGTCTGCTATTTGATATCTGAGTGTGGTCAGGTCATTTGAACTCCATTAGCTTCAATGCCTTCTGTAAAATGGGAATAATGACAGCATATCCCTCACAGGGTTATTTTGATAATGTAATAAGGTAACATGGGACTTCCCAAGTAGCTCAGTGGTAAAGAATCTTACTACCAAAGCAAGAGGTGCTGGAGAAATGGGTTCTATCCCTGGGTCAAGAAGAGTCCCTGGAGGAGGAAATAGCAACTCACTCTAATATTCTGGCTGGGAAATCCCATGGACAGAGGAGCCTGGTGGGCTACAGTCCATGGGGTTGCAAAGAGTCGGAAATGGCTGAGCATGCACACACCCCAATAATATAACATATGAAATGTACCTAGCTAGTTCTTACAGAATAGTGGTATGCACAAACAGAAACTTGTGCATGCCAGAACCCAGGAGAAAGGAGCAGTGACCCCACAAGCGACTGACTCAGACTTGCTGTGAGTGTCCAGGAGACTCCAGTGGAGGCATGGTGGCCTGCTGCAGGGTTGGGACACTGAGTGTAGCAGGACACATAGGGGTCTTTTGAAGTAGGTTGCCATTATCTTCATTACCTCCACCATAGTTTCATCCATCAGTTCAGTCACTCAGTCGTGTCTGACTCTTTGTGACCCCATGAACTGCAGCACGCCAGGCCTCCCTGTCCGTCACCAGCTCCTGGAGTCCACCAAACCCATGTCCATTGAGTCAGTGATGCCATCTAACCATCTCATCCTCTGTCATCCCCTTCTCCTCCTGCCCTCAATCTTTCCCAGCATCAGAGTCTTTTCAAGTGAGTCATCTCTTTGCATCAGGTGGCCAAAGTATTGGAGTTTCAGCTTCAACATCAGTCCCTCCAATGAACACCAAGGACTGATCTCCTTTAGGATTGACTGGTTGGATCTCCTTGCAGTCCAAGGGACTCTCAAGAGTCTTCTCCAACACCACAGTTCAAAAGCATCAATTCTTCTGTGCTCAGCTTTCTTTATAGTCCAACTCTTACACTCTTACATCCATATATGACCACTGGAAAAACCATAGTCTTGACTAGATGGACTTTGTTGGTAAAGTGATGTCTCTGATTTTTAGGTTGGTCATAACTGTCTAGGTTGGTCATAACTTTCCTTCCAAGGAGTAAGCGTCTTTTAATATCATGGCTGCAATCACCATCTGCACCACCATAGTTTGGCTCCAGGTAAATAACAGGAAGGGAACAAAGCCCCACCCATCAACAGAAAATTGGATTAAAGATTTACTGAGGATGGCCCAGCCCATCAGAACAAGACCCATTTTCCCCTCAGTCAGTCTCTCCCATCAGGAAGCTTCCATAAGCCTCTTATCCTTCTCCATCAGAGGGCAGACAGTATGAAAATCACAATCACAGGAAACTAACCAATCTGATCACATGGACCACAGACTGTCTAACTCAATGAAACTATGAGCCATGCCATGTAGGTCCACCCGAGATGGATGGGTCATGGTGGAGAGGTCTGACAAAATGTGGTCCACTGGAGAAGGGAATGGAAAACCACTTCGGTATTCTTGCCTTGAGAACCCCAAGAACACTATGAAAAGGCAAAAAGATAGGACACTGAAAGATGAACTCCCCAGGTCAGTAGCTGCCCATTATGCTACTAAAGATCAGTGGAGATATAACACCAGAATGAATGAAGAGACAGAGCCAAAGTGAAAACAACCCCAGGTGTGGATGGGACTGGTGATGGAGGTAAAGTCTGATGTTGTAAAGAGTGATATTGCATAGGAACCTAGAATGTTAAGTCCATGAATCAAGGCAAATTGGAAGTGGTCAAACAGGAGATGGCAAGAGTGAAAATTGACATTTTAGGAAAACAGCGAACTAAAATGGACTGGAATGGGTGAATTTAACTCAGATGACCACTACATCTACTACTGTGCCAAGAATCCCTTAGAAGAAATGAAGTAGCCATCATATAGTCAACAAAAGTATCTGAAATGCAGTACTTGGATGCAATCTGAAAAATGACAAAAGGATCTCTATTCGTTTCCAAGGAAAACCATTCAATATCATAGTAATCCAAGTCTATGCCCCAGCCAGTAATGCTGAAGAATCTAAAGTCGAATGGTTCTATGAACACCTACAAGATCTTCTAGAACTAACACCCCCAAAAGATGTCCTTTTCATTATAGGGGACTGGAATGCAAAAGTAGGAAGTCAAGAAGTACTTGGAGTAACAGGCAAATTTGGCCTTGGAGTACAGAATGAAGCAGGGCAAAGGTGAATAGAGTTTTGCCAAGAGAATGGACTGGTCATAGCAAACACCCTCTTCCAACAACACAAGAGAAGACTCTACACATGGACATCACCAGATGGTCAATACCGAAATCAGATTGATTATATTATTTGCAGCCAAAGATGGAGAAGTTCTATACAGTCAGGAAATCAAGACCGGGAGCTGACTGTGATCAGATCATGTACTTTTTATTGCAAAATTCAGACTTAAATGGAAGAAAGTAGGGAAGACCACTAGACCATTCAGGTATGACCTAAATCAAATCCCTTAGAATTATACAGTGGAAGTGACAAACAGATTCAAGGGATTAGATCTGATGGACAGAGTGCCTGAAAAACTACAGACGGAGGTTCATGACATTGTACAGGAGACAGGGGTCAAGACCATCCCTAAGAAAAAGAAATGCAAAAAGGTAAAATGGTTGTCTGCAAAGGCCTTACAAAAAGCTTAGAAAAGAAGAGAAGCTAAAGGCAAAGGAGAAAAGGAAAGATATACCCATTTAAATACAGAGTTGCAAAGAATACCAAAGAGAGATAAGAAAACCTTCTTCAGTGATCAGTGCAAAAACATAGAAGAAAACAGTAGAATGAGAAAGACTAGAGATCTTCTCAAGAAAATTAGAGATACCAAGGGAATATTTCATGCAAAGATGGGCCCACTAAAGGACAGAAATGATATGGACTTAACAGAAGCAGAAAATATTAAGAAGAGGTGGCAAGAATAAATGAAAAACGATATAAAAAAATTCTTCATGACCCAGGTAATCACGATGATGTGATCACCTAGAGCCAGACGTTCTGGAATGTGAAGTCAAGTGGGCCTTACGAAGCATCACTATGAACAAAGCTAGTGGAGGTGATGGGATTCCAGTTGAGCTAATTCAAATCCTAAAAGGTGATGCTGTTATAGTGTTGCACTCAATATGCCAGCAAATTTGGAAAACTCAGCAGTGGCCACAGGACTGGAAAAGATCAGTTTTCATTCCAATCCCAAAGAAAGGCAATGCCAAAGAATGTTCATACTACCACACAATTGTACTCCATCTCACACCCTAGAAAGGTAATGCTCAAAATTCTCCAAGCCAGACTTCAAAAGTACTTGAACCGTGAATTTCCAGACGTTCAAGCTGGATTTAAAAAAGGTAGAGAAACCAGAGATCAAATTGCCAACATCTGCTGGATCACCAAAAAAGCAAGAGAGTTCCAGAAAAACATCCATTACTGCTTTACTGACTATGCCAAAGCCTTTGACTGTGTGGATTACAATAAACTGTGGAAAATTCTTCAAGAAATGGGAATACCACCTGACCTGCCTCCTGAGAAATCTGTTTGCAGGTCAAGAAGCAACAGTTAGAACTGTTCATGGAACAACAGACTGACTCCAAATCAGGAAAGGAGTACGTCAAGGCTGTATATTGTCACCCTGCTTATTTAACTTCTATGCAGAGTACATCATGAGAAATGCTGAGCTGGAGGAAGCTCAAGCTGGAATCAAGATTGCCAGGAGAAATATCAATAACCTCAGATATGCAGATGACACCACCCTTATGGCAGAAAGTGAAGAAGAGATAAAGAACTTCTTGAAGAAAGTGAAAGAAGAGAGTTAAAATGTTGGCTTAAAACTCAACATTAAGAAAACTAAGATCATGGCATACGGTCCCATCAGTGTAAGGAAAATAGATGGGGAAACAGTGGAAACAGTGAGAGATTTTAGTTTTTTGGACATCAAAATCACTGCAGATGGTGACTGCAGCCATGAAATTAAAAGATGCTTGCTCCATGGAAGAAAAGCTATGACCAATGTAGAGAGCATCTTTAAAAGCAGAGAAATTACTTTGTCAGTAAAGGTCTGTTCTAGCAAAAGCCTTGGTTTTTCCAGTGGTCATGTATGTATGTAAGAGTTGGACTATAAAGAAAGCTGAGCACAGAAGAATTGATGCTTTTTAACTGTGGTGTTGGAGAAGACTCTTGAGAGTCCCTTGGACTGCAAGGAGATCCAACCAGTCCATCCTAAAGGAGATCAGTCCTTGGTGTTCATTGGAGGGACTGATGTTGAAGCTGAAACTCCAATACTTTGGCCACCTGATGCAAAGAGATGACTCACTTGAAAAGACTCTGATGCTGGGAGGGACTGAGGGCAGGAGGAGAAGGGGACTACTGAGGATGATATGGCTGGATGGCATCACCGACTCAACGGATATGAATTTGAGTAAACTCTGGGAGTTGGTGATGGACAAGGAAGCCTGGTGTGCTGCAATCCATGGGGTCGCAAAGAGTCAGACACAACTGAACAACTGAACTGAACTGAACTGAACTGATAGGACAGTGAGTCCTCAGTAAATATTACATTAATTTTTTTTTTAAGAGAAGATAAGACATCTTGGATGAAAGTCACAGGGAAACACCTGACAGTCATAAGTGACCTTGAGTTGAACTAAGCAGCAATGTTAGGAGAAAGGACATGTAACTCTCCAGTCTTCATCAAGTAAAATGCTCCCTCATAAGACAGGATTCTCCGATGCACGTCTCTTTCCCATCTGCCAACCAGATAGAAAGGATCCAGCAGAGGGGTTAGAGGCTGTAGAAGATAGCCAAGGTGTGGACAGCCTGGGTCCCTGACTCCCTTTGTGGAAGGCTGCCTGCTGAACTCTGTGAGCGGGAGAACCAAACTTCTGTCATATTAAGCCATGGAGATGTGGGGTGGTTGGTTATAGCACCTAGGCTACCCTGACCACGGCAGTCCCGAGAATGGCACTGCTCTGGAGCTCTGCAGGTGGCGCTGGTAGTAAAGAACCCGTCTGCCTTTGCAGGGGACTAAGAGGCATGGGTTTGATACCTGGGTCTGGAAGATCCCCTGGAAAAGGACTTCCATTCCAGTATTCTTGCCTAGGAAATCCCATGGACAGAGGAGCCTGGTGGGCTACAGCCCATACTGTTGCAAAAAGTCCAATGCGACTGAAGTGGCTTAGCGTGAAGCTCTGCACTTATCAGAGTCTAAACAGAGAAATCATTTCCTGTTTTGATATTTGTGTCAAAAAGGCAAGAAGAAGCTGGAGAAAGATGAGAGAAAATTGATCAATATACAGGGAAAAAAAGGTCGCAGACTTGTCTCTGTTGTTATTCAGTCACTAAGTCACGCCCAACTCTGTGACTCCATGGACTGCAGCACATCAGGCTTCCTAGTCCCTCACTAACTCCCAGAGTTTCCCCAAGTTCATGTCCATTGAGTTGGTGATGCTATTCAACCATCTCATCCTCTGCCACCCCCTTCTCCTTTTGCCTTCAATCTTCCCCAGCATCAGGGTCTCTTCCAATGAGTTGGTTCTTCGCATTAGGTGGCCAAAGTATTGGACCTTCAACTTCAGCTTCAGCTTCAGTCCTTCCAGTGAATATTCAAGGTTGATTTCCTTTAATTTAGGGAAAAGTGCTGAGGGCAACCTTATTTTTCAGCTTTAAAATACTACATTTATTGTATTATATCTTTATTTAAATTTTGTATAAAGCCAGCAAACATTTATCTCTTTTC